>CM063602.1:15123832-15492373 GCA_032356905.1 Salix exigua | reverse complement strand
TAAGGGTTTTCTAGACTAAGGATCACTTAGTGCTTACTCTTAGAACTCCTAGCATGCCCCTCGGTATTTATTTGGGCTTTCATCTTGACATGCCCTCAGTATTTGTTTGGGTTTTTTCATTGGTATTTGGCACTAACATTGTGCTGAGTTGACATGCCTCCCAAGTATTTTGTTTGAGTTTTTTCATTGGTTTTTGGCACTAATATTATGCTGACTTAACATTCCCCCCAGTATTTCGTATGGGTTTTTTCATTGTTTTTGGCATTACCGTTGTGCTGACTTGACATGTCCCCCAAGTATTTTGTTTGGGCTTTTTCATTGGTTTGACACTAACATTATGCTGACTTGACATGTCCCTCAAAGTATTTTGTTTGTGCTTTTATAGCAACATGCCCCCCAGTATTTTGTTTGGGCTTTCTATGTTGGGTTTTTAGTACTACCGAAACATTGAATTAATTTGCTATAGTGTACTAAAACCCTTTTTATGTTGATGCCCCCAGCTTTGTTCGGACGTCACTTGTCATTGAGGATTGTTTTGTAATTTTTATTTTTGCACTTGCCCCCCAGTGTAGTGTGTGATCCTTGTGGGGGTTAATTATCAAGAAAAAAATATTATTAGGCTCAAATGGGGACTTGAAGGGATATTTGAGACTTCATCAAGGCATATCAAATAGACCTTTCCTCATTTCAAAAACATGCAATCTGAATCAGTAAGCTTTGCTTTTCCATACAAAACAAGTTTTTGATTTTTTTTGGATTATTAGCTTTATTATGTGGGTTTTGGTGGTATGAGATCACCTTTCAATGAAATTCTTTGAATTCCCAAAACACATTTGTTAAACAAAAATCAAATTGACATTTCTTTTCGTACTAGAATTTGATTTGCCAATTTTTTTTAATGAAATCATGAGATCATGTATAATTGAATGAAAGGGATATAAGGTGTGCTTGTGTTATTTAAACAATAAGCAAGAACACATAGTGAATACAAGCAAATATATGATCACTAAAGGGAAATATTTGCTTAACAAAAAAGTCTTGTGGCATTACAAGCAAAATTGCTGACAAGTTAAAACATGGGCATAATGTGAGGGCATGACCGAAACATAAGGAAATAATGAAAGCAGACTTCATCTTCGAATACAGGCACACCCTATTTTTAAAAGCTTTATCGATGTCATTTTAACTGTGCGAACACTTGGTACCCCATTTCTGTGAAGCTTAATTAGGTGTAGGACCTGGATTTTTCTCAAATGTTATCCACCCTGCTTTAATCAATTGCATGAGCTTCTTCTTGAAAGCACCATAAGTGTGAATGCTATGCCCTGCAACTCCAACACGGTATTCGCAGGTGAGAACAGATTTGTACCAATCAGGGTAAGGTAGTTGCAAAGGTTCCTGAGGTTCAGGAGCTACTTGCTTAATGCTTACCAATTTTTCATACATCTCATTCAAAGGCAATGGCAGCGAGGGTAGCTGTTCTAGGGTTTTATGGTAATTTCTTTTTGGGAAATTTTTAGGTGGATTTTTGGCTTGAAGATTGATGTTAGCAAGTTCAGATGAAGGGTTATGGTAATTTTGGAATTGGTTGTTCCTACCCTTATAGCCGTCTTCAAAATGCTTGACATCTTTTCCCTTGCCTTTAAAGCCCTTTTTCTCCAAAGGTGCAAAAATTCTACCACTTCTGATTCCTTGCTCTATTTGCTCTGTCATGGCTACCACATCCGTGAATTGTTGTGCTGAACTGCCCATCACATGTTCGTAATAGGGCACTCTTAGCGTGTTGGGGAATAATGTCACCATTTCTCTATCTAGAAGTGTAGGATGTACCTGTACACCAAGATTTCTCCATTTTTGAGCATATTCCCTTATGCTTTTTTGTCCTTCTTCTCCAAGTTGGACAAACATGTTCTTTCAAGAGCAATATCCATGTTATACTTGTAATGCTTGATGAAAGCATCTACCAAAATTTTCCAGCTACGGATCCTGGTGTTGTCTAGTCTCATGTACCAATTCAAGGCTGCCCCACTCAAACTGTCTTGGAAAAAATGCATCAGTAGTTTTTAATCATGCACTACTTATGCCATTTTGTTACAATATGATTTTAGGTGAGTGATAGGGCATTGTGTCTTGGTGTAATTGATAAATTCAAGGACATGAAACTTTTTTGGTATTACAACATTCGGGACTAGACACACATCTACAGCTTGTACTGGGTCATATAAATTTACCCCTTCGATGATCCTTATCCTGGCTTCCAGCGATGCCATCTTATCTTGGTCGACACCCTCTTATGCTTCTATAATTGTTGGGGTTGGTGCACGTGTCGACATTGTTGATTGTACGAAAGTTGGGTTTTGTTGCGGATCCTGAACTCTTGTCACCTCTTCTTAGTGGTTCATTCCTTGTGTTTGAGTAGTCGTTGTGGGTCTAGTTGAAGGACCCTCGCCAGAGGCATTTCTCAGTGCTTGCTCGAGTAAGCTGGTAAGACTAGCCACACTAGCTTTTAGAGAATCCAATTCTTCTTGAAAATGAGCATCGCGGTGTGCACGCTCTTCATCCTCCATATTTCTCTGTTGCAGTCTAGTGGTAGGAGTTCTTCGGGGACCTATATTTTGACCTGTTAATGATATGTTATGCACAGTGATGGATGCATGTAGATGCAAGTTTATGTACATGCACATCGGCAAATTATCGGGGAGTTTGTATTAGAGGCAAGCTCTAAGTTATTATATGAGGTGTAAGCTTTTTATCTGGTCTCAAAAGGTCTATGAACTGCCTAGTGACCGCGTCACGTGAAGGTGGTGTAGGGGTTTACAAGAAATGGTTGGGGCACAGTATGACCACCATTATCAAGTAATCACTCAGTTCATAGTTGGACGTTTCACGAATCTGAACCCCAATTGAAAGTCATGAGACAGACCGTTAATCCCCACCTAACCTAGAATTGGGTTTATTTGTAAAATAAAAATGCATGATGAAAATAATTCACATCCGGTGATATGCATTGATTGAAATTAAAATTGCATCTAAAGCAGTAAGAATGCGAGTAAAAAAAATGAACTCAGAAATAACAAATAGATAAACAATGCTCAGTCCATCAAAAGGTCCTAGTGGAGTTATCATCTGTCGCGACGGTGATTTTTGACGTGCTTTGCGCCTCGCCGTCCCCCCAGTATTAAGGTGAAAATGAGGGGTTGTTTTATAGCCGTAAAATTACAACTATAATTATTAGGAGTCGCCACCCAATATTAAGGTTACTAGGAACCTATTGGTATCTTGGGTAAGGGGACTTGTTGTGCAAGGGCAAGACGCATCACCCCCAGTGCATCCTACCTAAGGTAAGCTGCATTGTTGTTTGATTGTTTTTTTTTTAAGTTAAAATTTTTACACTGCATTTAAAAAAAACATTTTTTTTGTCTGCTGGTGTACTTTATAATGTAATTTTACACCGCAATTATAAGTTTTTTAATCTACGGATGTACTTTATAATGTAATTTTACACCGTAGTTAAAATCTTTTTTTATCTACGGGTGTACTTTATAATGTAATTTTACACTGTAGTAAAACAATTTATACGCGGGTGTACTTTACAATGTAAATTTACACCTTGATAGATAAAAAAAATATTTATAATTATTTTTGATATTTTGGCCAAATTCCAACAGATAATCATAAATCAGTTATGATATCCAATTTTCGTTTCAAAATATGAGAAAGATGCAACATAATTTTTGTGAAAAATATATATGGAAAAATCATGGAATTTGGCCGTATGCACAAAAACAAATACATTTTTTATATTTTTGAATTTTTTGTAATAATAATAGTAGTAAAAAAATATAATTTTTTTTGTCAATTTGTATATTTTAATTTCTTCTTTTTTTTTCTAGGCTAGGCTGTCAACCATAGTGAGGTGACAGCCCACCTTGAGTGGGCTGGGCTTCCAATCCTCATGGGCTGGAAGCCTAGAAGGCTATGGCATGGGCTGTCAGCCACAGTGGGCTAACAACCCAGTCTTAGCAGGCTAGGCCTCCAACCATCGTGGACTGGAAGCCCAAAAGGCTGTGGCATGGTCTGTCAGCCACACTAGTCTTACAACCTAGTCTTAGCGCGCTGGGCTTCCAGCCATCATGGGCTGGAATCCCATAACACTGTGGTTGGACTGTCAGCCACAATGGGCTGACAACCTAGTCTTAGTGGGTTGGCTTCCTGCTGCTGTAAGCCCAAAGGATATGACGTTTTAGGCCAGGCACAAAGCCCGTCCCATCTCCCTCAGGCCCAAAGCACAGTGGGATGCAAATCACGTCCCATTGCAAATGCAGCGAGCTGGAGGAAGAAGATGATGAACAAAGGTGTTTTTTGAGTGTGATGAAATGTGTACCTGTTAGTACCTCTTTGTAGAGGAGGTCTAGGTGGTGATTCCTGTCATGGTGACGCTGTCAATGGTGGCTTGTGGTGGCCAGAGGTAGCTTCCAAAGTCGTCGGGCTTGTGCTGCAACTGTCACCGTGGCTTCGCTTGAGAGTGAGGTTCGATTTCTGGTATATAGGGGAGTTTTATTGTGATGTTAAGGATTGTAATGGGTGATTAAAATGGCTTCTAATGGTAGAGAGAGGGAGGACCGAGAAAGTGAAACTAAAGAGAGAAAGGAGCTATGAAACCGGGGAGAGAGAGGAGCTGCAACAAGGAAGATGGAGGAGTTGCGACGGGTTAAGAGGTGGTATTTTGTGTGATATTTCCTTGTTTTTAAAAATATGTGCAAACCTTTTCAAAACTTCTTTTTTTCTTCTCGTTTTTTCTTCTTTATTTCAAGCCTTTATTTTCCAAGTTTTCTACCCCAAATTTTCTTCCTCTCCTTTTTTTCGTCACTCTCTGTTCCGCTCTTCTTCCCTCTGTCTTTCTTTCCTGTAATTCTCTCCTTTTTTTTCTTTTCTGCGTTAGACTCCTTTTCTCTTCCTCTCCTTCCCTCTGTTCTCAGATCCCCCCTTTGTGGCTGCTGGGATTGTGTATTTATAGTGAAATACCGGCATGCATTTTGTGTGTGCACGCCTTGTTGCCTCTGCATTTTTGCAGAGGGCTGAGGTGTTGAGGGAATGTTGCAAGGGCGTTTTTTTGCAGAGAGCTGAGGGAGTGTTTTGTGCAAGGGCGTTTTTTGCAGAGAGCTGAGGGAGTGTTTTGTGCACTATGGTCTGTGCATTTTTGCAGAGGAGGGAATGTTGTGTGAGAAAAATACAATTTGATCCCTCAATATTTAAATGGTTCAATTGCACCCCCAATTAGTTTTAAACTTTTAATTTTATACAATCATATCCTTGTTAAAATTTCAACAACAACCTTAAATGTGCGTGTATTTTTTATTTTAGTCTCTGGTTTCCGATTTGCGCAATTTAACCCTTAATTGACCATTGGATTTTCAATTCGTTCAATTTGGCCTGTGATTCCGCATTATTGACTTAAAAAATCAAATCAATCTCCGAAAATTCCATTTTCATCAATTGAGCCTGAATTAAATTCAAGAAATTGATTTCTCATTGACTAATCCCTTAATAAAATTAATTTGACCAATTTAAAGTATAATTAAGTCCTTGCACTTAATTAAATCCTTCAATTGGACCTTAAATTAATTCTCGATAATAATTAAACTTCAAATTTGTCGAGGATTAAATCGAATCAACCCATAAAAATATAATTATTCGTTTAACTTAGTTTTTACATAGACTCATCCAACAATAAATCATTTTTACCTTAAATCTGTATTTTTCTCTATTTTTGGAACCAAAGAGATACTATTGGACTTACGAAAACAACCAAAATTTCCACATTGATTTTTCTACCCACGCCGGCTCCTTTTATTTTTTTTTGTCATTTTATTTTATTTTGGGGGAGTGACCCAAAATTTGAGTTACGACAATTATTATCGTTATTATAACTATCAATACTATTATATTTTAAACAATAAAAATTATTAAAGTGGCCCAAGAATAATAATAAAAAATTGTAACCGTAGAGTAAGCAAGAAAATAATTATAAAAACAACCATTAAATTATTATTTGTGTAAACAATGAAAACCATAAAATTATTTTGAAAAATAAAAAAAACTCGAACAAAAAAGCAAATAAAAAAACCAAAATAAATATTATGAGTATTTAATAAATCATTTGATTCGAAGAATAAATAAAAATCATAAAAAAGGGAAAAAAAGAGATATCAATTTTAAAATGATTATCTACATAAATTAAAATTTAAGGACTATATTGAATAAACTGTAACGCCAATTAAAGAGAAATGATAAAAATTTAAAACAAAAATGATGCGACCATATTATTTGATAATTTCATCAATATTTACATAGTGTTTTGCATATGTTTTGTGTATAAAATACCTTGATATTCTTTGTTTTATGTTTTGAAGGGATTTTTGGATGAAAGATGCAAAAAGGAGTAAATTGGAGGTAATTGGCAGATTTGATGTTCAGTCGATGTTTTATGCAGAGCGTGAGTTCTAGAGATCGAAATGAAGTGATTCTAGTGACATTCAAAAGCTAACATCCATACCTTTCTGGAAACACAATGCAAGAAAAATAAAAGGAGAAAGATCATGGAAATTGCATCCTGCAAAGTCAAATCTCGCATTTTTCCAGTGTTGACCTTTGTCCATTCCAACTTCAATATCTCGATCTAAAGACGTCCAATTGATGCAAACTCAATTGGAGTGGATTCAGGACTCAAAGACCTATAAACTCTCCAAATGTCAGCTCAAAACGATGTCATATGAAGGCGCTATGAATTTTACAAGGGACAACTAAATTCTGCCAACTTAAGGAAGGACTATTTGGTAAAATAGACATTAGGGTTTCTAAGCTTATATAAAGGAGAAGAGGAGCAAGGAAGTGGCGGCCACCACAAGAGAAAACACAAAATCTTCATCCTCCAAACCCAAAATCATGTGTTCTTCCATCTTTTTATTTAGTTGTTCAATAAACATGCAAGGCTAGACTCTTTTTCTTGGTTGCAAGGACACAAACACCTTCGGATTTCAAGAACCGTGAGATTTATTCTTCCTTCTATTTTCAGTTTATGTTATGAATGAATATATTTGTTTTCCTATGCATATTTCCTATGATTGTTGTTGATGATTGTTAGAGCAGACTCTAAGTTATTGTTGTGAACAATCTATTGCTAAGTTGAATATCAAAACCAGAGTTGTGATGTATGAACTTGTGAAGCAACTAAACTTGATAATTGTGGCGGAACTACATTATTGAACTTAGGGAGAACATTTGAATAAATTGACACAAGTTGCGGACAACTTGTATGTTAATCTTGATGAAATTATCTAGTTCTTAAAGCTACCATTAAATTGAATCATTAGTGCGGACACTTTGATTGTTTGTTGGTTAGGATTAGTTATACGGCGGATCCGTTAATTAATCACGTTAAGAAAAGATAAAATTTCAGAACATAAACTGCATTTTTTGTTTCAAGGATCGGTTCTAATTTCCATAGGTGGATGTATGCTTGTGACCAAGGTTTGTTTTCTTGATAAGTTTCGGTTTTAATTGATTTTGTTTGCTAGTTTAATTGTTGCCATAGTTTAGATAATCACAAACCAAATCCCCCCAATCACATAATGTACAACATAAAAATCTGACTTGAAACTTCCTCGTGGGATCGACCCCTTGCTTGCTCTATACTATCTTGTGTGTTTTAAGTTAGGGTAATTAATTTGTGCGACCATGATATCACAACAAATTTTGGCGCCATTGTCGGGGAGGTAATTTTAGTTGATTGTTGTGCTTGTACTGTTATTTTTATTTGTTGTGATTTAAAAAAAAAAACAGAATTTTTGCTTGCGATGGTACTGTTCATTTGTGCACGGTACTGTTCAAAACAAAGTTTTTGGTGGAATTAGGTATCGGTATTTGTTTCCTAAAGGAAAAGGACGTTCTGAACAAGACTAGTGATAAATCACTATCCCTACCCTATTGAGGCCAAATTCCGCTTTGTTCTAGTGTTTTTAGGCAGTTTTAGTTTTCTACCGTAAAAGTTTCGTACAATTTGTATTGTTTTTGATCTCTTGTGTGGTTACTTTCTTTTGAGTTTTCTTAAGAGTTTATGCCTGTGACCCATTCTACTAATCAAATTCAAGTGCAGATTGATCTTGAAATAGAAAACACTTTACGTAGGTTGAGAAAGGAAGCTCGCCTTAACACCATGGCTATTGCACGATAACAAACACTCAAGGAGCTTGCTGCTCCTAACGTGGAAAATCAACCATTATGCATAAACATTGACAATAATGTAAATCTTGAGCTCAAATCTGGTTTTATACATTTTTTACCAACATTTAATGGTCTTGCAGGAGAAGATCCTCATACTCATCTCAAGGAGTTCCATATGGTTTGTGTTGGCATTAAACCGAATGGAGTTGATGAAGAACAAGTTAAGTTGAAAGCTTTCCCTTTCTCTTTGAAGGGGGCAGCAAAGACATGGCTTTTCTCTATTCTCCCAAGATCTATTGGAACTTGGAATGCTATGAAGAAGATTTTCCTGGAGAAATATTTTCCAGCATCTCGAGTTGCCAATATAAGGAAAGAAATATGTGGGATTCGACAATCTCATGGAGAGCCACTTTCTGAGTATTGGGAAAGATTTGAGCAACTATGTATTCAATGCCCTCATCATCAAATACCCGATCAGCTGCTCATTCAATATTTCTATGAAGGATTGATGCCTACTGACCGTAGTATCATTGATGCTGCAAGTGGAGGAGCATTGGTGGATAAGACACCCGAGGCTGCATGCCAGTTGATCTCAAACATGGCAGCCAACTCAAAACAGTTTGGCACCCGTGGAGACCTCTCCATCAAACGAGTAAATGAGGTAAGTATTTCTAACCTTGAAAATAAAGTTAATGATCTTACTTCTCTTGTGCGTTCTTTGGCTTGTGGAAATGTGCAGCAGGTGAAAGTTTGTAGCATATGCTCCTTACAAGGACATGCTTCGGATATGTGCCCAACAATGCAAGAAGATTATATTGAACAAGCTCATGCAATTGATGGAGCATTCAACGGACAACCCCAGCGTAAATATGATCCCTTTTCCAACACGTACAATCCTGGATGGAGAGATCATCCCAACTTACGCTACAACAACCCATCCCAACAAGGCAATCCAGGCCGACAGTTCCATCCACATGGATTTCAGCCCCAACAAAATTATCAAGCAAGACAACCCGCTCCATTCACAAACTCCAATGTTATGGGGTCGTCATCCAATGATGAACTTCGTGAGATGATGAAAACTTTGGCTTCTAATACTGTTACTTTGCAACAAAATGTCATGTCTTTTCAACAGGAAACAAGGTCAAGTATTCACAACTTGGAGAAGCAAATGGGGCAAGTAGCTTCAAGTGTAGGGAAATTAGAAGCACAAATAAATGGAAAATTGCCCTCCCAAGCATTGAATCCAAAAGAGAATGTTAGTGCTATCATGATACGAAGTGGGAAAGAACTTGAAGAAAAAAAGTTGAAACCAATTGAGATGGAGGAGGAAGAACAGATAGAAACTGAATTGAGTACAAAGAAAGAACATCCTCCTCCTCCACAAACTGAAATAAAGACAAACACTCCAAAGGTAACTTTTCACTCAATTAATTCCAATTTTAAAACAACTCCACCCTTTCCTGTGAGTTCTTCTAGGTTAAAGAAAGAAGACAAAGAAAAAGAGATCTTAGAGGTTTTCAAGAAAGTGGAACTGAACATTCCTTTGATTGATGCTATCAAGCAAATTCCCAAGTATGCAAAATTCTTGAAAGAGTTGTGTACTACCAAGAGAGCTTTCAAATTGAAAGGTCATGAAATGGTAAGTATGGGTGAAGTTGTATAAGCCGTTGTTCAAAAGAATCTGCCTTTGAAACAAAAAGACCCAGGTGTGTTTACTATCCCATGTGTTATTGGTAATGCTAGTTTTAAAAGAGCTTTATACGATTTAGGTGCATCCATTAGTGTTATGCCCAAACATGTTTATGAGTCTCTTAGTCTTGAGCCTTTGAATAAAACTAGCATTGTAATACAACTTGCGGATCATAGTTTTGTTCACCCACTTGGTGTGATAGAAGATGTCCTAGTCAAGATTGATAGTTTGGTTATTCCATGTGATTTTTATATTCTTGATATGGAACATGATTCTTGTGATTCATCAACCAGCACTCCTATATTGTTTGGGAGACCATTCTTGAAAACTGCCAACACAAAGATTGATTGTGGTAAGGATACTTTGTCTATGGAGGTAGGAGATGAAAAAATTGAATTCAATTTTCATGATGCAATGAAATATCCTTATAACAATGTTTATTCTATCACATGCTATGATCAAATTGATAAGTGTGTGCAGCAAGTTTGTGATTTTGATTGCGAAGACCGATTAAGCATAGCTTTGAGCTATGTCTATGATTTCACCAAGATAGAAGAGATGGAGAGGCACGTGTGTGTTCCCCAAAATGTGCACGAATCAGTATTGGCCTTACAAGCTTTGCAAACCGTTCCCCATGGTAATGTCTTTGTTGATTTGGTACTCTCACATAAAAAGCTTTTGCCATCTATTTTACAGGCTCCCGAGTTAGAATGAAAACCTTTGCCCGATAATTTGAAGTATGTATTCATTGGCGACAACAATACACTTCCCGTTATCATAGCAAAAGGTTTAACAAGTATGCAAGAGGAAAAACTTGTGAAGTTGTTGTGTGATCACAAGACGACCATTGGATGGACTTTAGCCGACATCAAAGGGCATTAGTCCCTCAATATGTATGCATCATATACTATTGGAGGACAACACAAAACCAACAAGGGAAATGCAAAGGAGGTAAAACCCGTCTATGATGGAGGTAGTGAAAGTTGAAATTTTGAAATTGTTAGATGCAGGAGTCATTTACCCCATCACAGACAGTAAATGGGTCGCGCCAATCCATGTGGTGCCCAAAAAGACCGGAATCACGTTGGTGAAAAACAAAAATGATGAGCTCATTCCTACTCGCATCTCGAGTGGATGGAGAATATGTGTTGATTACAGAAAGCTCAATCTTTCTACACGCAAAGATCATTTCCCATTACCATTCATGGATCAAATGCTTGAACGCCTAGCAGGTAAGTCTTTTTATTGCTTTCTTGATGGATATAGTGGATACAATCAAATTGTTATTAATCCTGAGGATCAAGAAAAGACTACATTTACATGTCCATTTGGTACATATGCATATAGGAGAATGCCTTTTGGTCTCTGTAATGCTCCTACAACTTTTCAAAGATGTATGATGAGTATATTTTCTGACTATGTTGAAATAATAATCGAGGTTTTTATGGATGATTTCACGGTGTATGGTGATTCTTTTGATAGATGTCTAGAAAATTTATCTTTGATTTTGAAAAAGTGCATTGAAACTAACCTTGTCTTGAACTAGGAAAAGTGTTATTTTATGGCAGAACAAGGAATAGTTCTTGGGCATGTTGTGTCTTCACGTGGATTAGAGGTTGATAAAGCTAAGATAGATGTTATTTCATCATTGCCTTACCCCTCATGCGTGAGGGAGGTTCATTCTTTTCTAGGACATGCAGGTTTCTATCGACATTTTATCAAAGATTTCTCGAAGATTACAGCACTCTTGTGCAAACTATTAGCCAAAGAAGTGGATTTTGTGTTTGATCAAGCATGTAAAGATGCCCATGATGAGCTTAAGAGATGTGTCACATCTGCCCCTATCATCCAACCACCAAATTGGGATGCACCTTTTGAGATAATGTGTGATGCAAGTGACTATGCGGTAGGAGTTGTGCTTGGGCAAAGAATTGGGAAGAATTTGCATGTTATCGCCTATGCTTCTCGTATGTTGGATGGAGCATAATGCAATTACCATACAACTGAAAAGGAACTTTTTGCAGTGGTGTTTGCTCTTGAAAAATTCAGGTCATATCTACTTGGTACAAAAGTCATTGTTTTTACTGACCATGCAACTCTCAGGTATCTTTTGAAGAAGAAGGAGTCCAAACCAAGACTGATTAGGTGGATCTTGCTTTTACAAGAATTCGATCTTGAAATCAAAGACAAAAAAGGTGCTGAAAACCATGTGGCTGATCACTTGAGCCGACTGAGGACCGAGGATATACAGATTGAAACAATAAGAGAGACATTCCCTGATGAGCAGTTGCATATGTTGCATTCCTCTACAAGACCATGGTATGCTAATTTGGTAAACTATTTAGTCACCAAAGAATTCCCTCCAGGTTTGTCTAAACCCCAAAAAGATAAGTTACGAGCTGATGCTAAATATTATTTTTGAGACGATCCTTACCTGTGGAAATTTTGTGCGGAGCAAATAGTTAGGAGGTGTGTACCACAAGATGAATTTCATTCCATTCTCACTTTTTGTCATTCTCATTTTTGTGGTGGGAATTTTGGAGCAAAAAGAACAGCCCACAAGGTACTTGAAAGTGGTTTCTATTGGCCTTCTATTTTTAAAGATGCTTATCACTTTTGCAAATCATGTGAAAAATGCCAAAGAACAGGTAATATCACTCATAAGAATCAAATGCCTTTAACGAATATTCTTGTAAGTAAAATTTTTGATGTTTGGGGTATTGACTTTATGGGTCCATTTTCATCTTCTTTTGGCAATCTCTATATTCTTCTTGCTGTTGATTATGTGTCTAAATGGATTGAGGTGAAAGCCACACGAACTAACGATGCTAAGGTTGTTTTAGATTTTGTTAGGACTCATATATTTGACAGGTTTGGAATCCCTAAAGCTATCATTAGCGATCGTGGCACTCATTTCTGTAATTGTTCCATGGAAGCATTGCTACGCAAATATCATGTGACTCATCGAACTTCCACGGCATATCATCCTCAAACGAATGGCCAAGCTGAAATTTCAAATCGAGAAATCAAGTCTATTTTGGAGAAAACAGTTAAGTGATTTAAAAGAGAATTTAATATAGAGAGGGATGAAATTAAAAAATAGAAAAGGACTAAGACACAAACAATGGAAATAAGAAAAAAGTGTAGACAAAAAGAGAATAAGATAGATATTGGGAATAACATAAAATATATGAAGATTTTAAGTGATAAAGAGAGGAAAATATAATGGAATGGGTTTTAAAAAGAGTTTTAAGACCTTATTAAACAAATTAATGACTATATTGTTGAGAACTAACATGAATTCACAAAGCAAACATGTTTCATACTATATAATATTTAAAGTGAAACAATCTTGATGAATGAATAATAATTATACTAAAAAACTAGTCATTAGAATGTTAAGTAAATCTATATATGATTTTTCAAGAAAGATTGTTAGACAAATCAATACAAGGATTAACAATTCTAGACCTAAAAACAATCAACAAAAGGCTTAATATAGACACATCTAATTAGTGTGAATTACCATTAGAAACTAGATACTTTGACAATTTATGGTTTGCAGCAACCTAGTATTGAAGCAAACAAATATTTCATGCTGAAAAAACATCAAAATCTATAAGTAATATTGATATAAACGCTAAACAATTATAACCTAAAAGCCCCAACTGCAGTTTGTTTTTGGTAGCATCTGAGCCCCCCTCCCACCCGGATGTAAACATAAGAAATCATGAGCCCTCTGGCTGATGATGATGAAATTACTTAACTGAGGTGCTTATATATTATATGAAGCAGCAACAGTTTAGGTTTTTGTGCTGGCAGGCCAGAAAGACTTCCCTGTGCGAAACCGAAACCCTAAAGCGCTCATACCAGTTATTAGAGTCATTTACACTAGTAATTCTCTGTGATTCATTGGTAACTGTAATAAATGGTTACAGCGTGTCATGGTTATAAAATACATCGAATGACTTTGAAGTTCTTCGCACCATTCAGCAGCAGAAACACTTCGCAGCACTCCTTCCCTTGAAACGCATGTGCTTTGCCTTCTCTTTAACCTCAAGCTCTTCATTTCTTCTTCTCTCCTCCAACTGTCCTCTTGCTCCTCCTGAAATCAAATCGATTCTCGCTAT
The DNA here is from genome assembly GCA_032356905.1 of Salix exigua. NCBI lineage: Eukaryota > Viridiplantae > Streptophyta > Magnoliopsida > Malpighiales > Salicaceae > Salix > Salix exigua. Next base: position 15,478,327 of record CM063602.1, on the reverse strand, counting down.
CTTGCTTTGGTAATGCTGCATGTTTCTTGCCCTTCTTAGCTCCAGTTCGTTCTGCAGGTCCAGATGTTAGGATAAATAGCTAGCTAGCTTAATCATAATTAGCACTCACAAAGTTGACGAGATAAATATCAAAGAGAAATTAACCTTCTTCCTTTCCCCATGGAGTTTGGCTTGCATCTTTTTTGCCTTCTCCCAGTCAAGAATCTTGGATTTCATTTTCTCATACCTGAAATTTAGTTTTAACTTGTTATATATATCCAAACAAACTAGAAATTAAGTATATGGTTGAGTTTGAACTAGCTACTTAATTTTTTCAAGTAAATTTGGAACTGTTCATATGGACTAAGGGTCACCTTCCATTGATCTTTCTTAGCTGATCTTTCTCCCAAGAATCTTCCCTGGTTTCCATAGCTTGGCTTAATGTTGAATTTCTCATCAGCTTTGTGTCTGAAGGTTGTTTGTTCACTGGTCTCACAGAGGAGGAACAACTTGGTTTTGTGCTTGGGAAAGCATTTTCCTGCTGCCTTCTGTACTCTTCTGTTGGTTTTCTTGCTGAAGTTTCACCTGGAAATTATTCCTTTGTTACAGTCTGGAAGTAAACCTTGTTTGTAATTTCCTTTCGACTGTTGACAATTACCTGCAACTATCACTTCCCTGCTGGAGAAATGTCTTGTTACTCCTCTCACGGAACCAGCTCCAGAATCTTTTTTCGTAGTCTTGATTTTTTCCTGCGACTTACGAAAATCCTCTCTCAGCTTTCTTCTGTAATCTGCCTCAGCTTCTTCAAGTGAGTGAATGGCAAATGTAGCAGCAGCAACAGCAACCGCAAACTCACCATCTTGGAAATCGTAATCCTGATTCATTGGCCTATATCTAGAGAAGTGCCTCCGGAACCAATTCTTGCCCTTGTCGTCTATTACAAGATAACTAGAAAATACACTTGTTTGTTAGAGCATGTGTCATTTAGCTTACCTTACTTTCATGAATGAATTAACGCCGAATTCAGTCTTTTAATTCCGGAATCCTATAAATAATCCATGTAGAAGAGCATAGAATGTTATTACAACACAGGAAAGCGCAGGCTATACAGCATACGCTCTTACCGGAGAAGAGATTATATTATATGTAGTAGAATTAGAACTTCTGTAAGCATACAGTTACTTGCTGTTTCTGTAGAGACACCATGGGTACGTACCTAATTCCGAAGGATTCTGTTCGCCCAGGCGGTATTGCTCTCTCCGTGACACTGCTAGATTCTAGCTGTTCTGTACCGGAAAACATCATCGATTGTCAATATATATCATCTCAACCAAGAAAAATGATAAACAGAAACCATCAATGTCTAAAACAAATTAACTTTATTTCTCATACATATTATACATGGGAAATTAATACAATCAATCATTTTGATTTGATCCTCTGAGTTGCAATTATCGTGCAGGAAAGCTGCTAACAAAAATATAAAATTCTCTTAAAAAGAATATTTTTTCCAAAAAGTGGAGAAAGTTTGGAGGTACCTCCTTTGCATGCGTTGTTGAAATTCTTCATCGACCACGCCAAAATATGTGCATTTTCTTGCCTTTTCTAGGAGGCATGCAGTGGTGTTTGATGATATAAGATATAGGGAATGATTATGTGGTAAGCAACGTCATGGAAAGGAAGTCTTGCAAGACTTGTAAAGATTTAACTCTTACACCATGAACAGAAGATTGGTGCAAGCAAGCTATATATATGGAATATGCTTTGCATGCAGGCTATCGCTGTAGCATATTTTAATTTGCTTTTTCTGGAAGCAAAGAATCTGTTCTCCCTTTTCATCCTGCCACGTGTGTTCCATTTCTAACGAACGAACTAACGATGTTCATTCCTTCTGTCTTTGCTAGTCGTTATATATATATATATATATATATATATATATATATATATATATAAACCAATGACGTTCATTCCTTCTGTCTTTGCTAGTCGTTATATATATATATATATATATATATATATATATATATATATATATATATATATATATATATATATATATATACAGTAGCCATATTGCCCGCGCGGTGCCGTGAGCATTTATGCGTATACAATTTTGACATAATAAAATCCATAATAATAAATCGATATTATATAATTAACATAAAGTTATAGACTAAGTAATAAATATAATGCGTATATTTTTAGCTGGATTATGTTGCGCAAGCACACGTTACATATTTTTATGAATAAATGTGTTGCGTTACAAAAGATTACAAAAGAACGCAAACTATATTACTTGTGGATAATTGCAAAACAGAGGGCTATCGACATGAAGAACAAAGCTAAAACCCCTCTTCAAAATGAGAAATTTCATCCTCTTGCTAATCCTCCTATTTTAAAAAAACATTGCAAGGTATTAAATGAAATGATAAAATATTGATGTTATTTAATCAAAAAGTGCATTAAATGTATATAAAAAAGGATTTGTCTGTATGATTTATGGTGAAATTGCAAATAACAATATGGTATCAAAAGAGAAAATGCAAAATAGAAGCCATGGAACTGCATGAAAAGGCAATAAAAAAGTATGAAATATAGAAAAGAAAGTGTTGTATAAAAACATAAACATAACAATCAAAACAATAGGAAAAAAAATGAAAAAACAACAATATGTTTTTTCATACATAACTGTCAAATAAAATAGCCTAAAATACCTTATTGTAACTAAAAAAAAGAATCACTCATTCCAATTGAAACAACATCTTGGAGAATTATCCAAACATATCCATAAATGCACAAAGTAATTAAAAAATAATCAAAATCTTACAATAAAGATCAAAATGTGGCCTTTAGTGGACCATATCCAAGAACTTAAACAACAATAAAAACAATCTAGCCAACAATAGCAACAACAAAATAAAAAATACAACCAGCAAGTAATTACAAAAAACATAAACATCAATCTTAAAAACAGTAGTAGCAAATCTCAAAACCAAATGAAAACATAATCCAGTAAGATTGCCAATCATATAGTATATCTATTAATTGTATTATGCCTTTCATATTAAGCTCACCAACCATAAGTAACATTGTACATGTCTTTTAAATAGCTTGGAGAAGTTATCCAGCAAAAGAACATCAACATTCATGATCATGAAATTGAGGGTTAATCCAAACATGTCCATAAATCCACAAAGTAATATAAAAATAATCAAAATCTTACAATGAAGATCAAAACGTGGTCTTTAGTGGACCATATCCAAGAACTTAAACAACAATAAAAACAATCTATTGAACAATAGCAACAACAGAATCAAAAATACAACCAGCAAGTAACTATAAGAAACATAAATATCAATCTTAAAAATAGTAGTAGCAAATCTTAAAACCAAATGAAAACATAACGCAGAGAGACTGCCAATCATATAGTATATCTATTAATTGTATCATGCCTTTCGTAATAAGCTTACCAACCATGAACAATATAATAACATAGCCAATTGTTGTATGATGTCTCCAAATTAATAAAAGATGAATTCGTTGGCACTTGACTATCAATATAATTCTAGGTAGAAAGTGAAGCAGGAAAGAAAAAATTAAGGAAGAGGTTGTAATTTTGTTTGCTAAGGAGAAAATCCTTGAGAATCATGGTAATTTTCATGAAAGCATAATTTTGTACATAGAAAATCCTAAAAGAAGTAATCAGCGGTAGTTTAGCAACTCCTAAAAGAAGTAAAAAGATGATTAAAAACTCGTAAATTGTACATAGAAAAAGCAGAAAAGCAAAAGAAAAAAGTAATCAGCATATGAAATGGAAAGTGTTTGGTGTGCAAAGCTACCTCTGATGGTGGAGAAAGGTTGTTTTTCTGGCATTTAGTTGGCGGTTCATCTTGTTCATCAATAATGATTGCTTTCTGCTTGAGACGACTGTAAAAGTGAGGAAAAGAAAACATTATTATATAAGAAAGCTTATTCTAAGAAAATGCACTTGATGCAAGGAACTAAATGGCATGAAAATATTCTACATTGGCTAAAAACATTAAATTTGAATCAATAATTATATTTGAGATAAAAGAAAACTGACAAATTTTCTGAAGGTGTACCGGTGAAGGTCAAAGTCTTCTTAGCCTTTGGTTGATAGTTGTTCTTGTCAGTGTCATCCAAAATAATACCTTGTTGATGCTGACTTGGTGGGGTGCTGTTAGATGATGTTATTGGAGCAAGTGTGTCTTCTTGAACCATTGATGAGTTTCCAACAATCATGGTTGCGGAAGATTTTCATCTTGTTTAATACTTCAATCATTTGTGGAGGCACAGTAAAAGGATCAACAAATTTTTTGTTATAGACCAAATGATGTGTTGAGGCGTTAAAAAAGTTTTCAGCAATTTTTCCAGATAGCAAAAAGTTTGTAACATCGTTGCCATCAGTTACAATGCAGTTCACCTTAAACCTGCATCAACATATCAATATTCATTTGTACTTGAGTAAAATGTAATTGTATTTTCTTCTTGGAAAATAAATTCATATGAAAGAACAGATTGTATGTTTAATCTTTTTCACCATGGAATTGGTGCAGATTCTGGAAGTCCATGTTCAAAGCACTAAGGTTGTCTGAAGGTCCAAAAAGTGTTTTAGTGCATTTGGGGTATGTTTTGGACCACCATCCATAGAAGAGATCATAGTCAGCGATGGATGCTTTGCAAGTGAAACGCATATTCTGCATTGATGAAGGAAAGAGTTATTATAAAAGTTGAAAACTAATGCTGAAAGAGTATGTAAAAGCATTTGTAATAAAACCTTATGCTGATATGGGTCCATGCATAAGATCTCTTTAATGGTCTTTCGGTTTTCATTGATTTGTTGATCCAATGACATGACAACATGTAAAGATGGAGGAAATTTATGGACATCAAGTGGCATTTCAGCATAACTGAATTCAATAAAGTATGATATAGTTAAAAATAAATATTTATTGCTTAAGTAAAAATCAAATGCTAAATATTTTAAGAATAGTAGGGATTTACTATTGTTTATATGGCAAAACCTCCGGAATATTTGGATTGAAATACTAGAGCGAAGCAGCAGTCCCAGTCAAATTTGCTTCACCTGGATGCAAGCAAAACAAATAGAAGTAGCAAACAAATATGAATAAGAAAAAAATAGTTTTTGTACAATAAGTTAAAAATTGTACGATTTTATCGTATTAGAAACAAATCAACAAACCTCGAAATTTTGTAACCCGGAACCCTGTGAAAACAACAATAACAGGAGATTGTTGTGCATTAATGAATATTATCATCGAAGTTTCGAGCAATGTCGCCCCATAAAGTAACTCGTAGTTCTTCACCCCTGTTTGAATTTTTGAAATTTGACATAAAACACTAAGAAATAAAAGTTACGAATGTAAATTCGGTACTGAAAAAACCTTATATTTTCAATGATGAACTCTCTTTTATCTTCAAGCCTATGACCTTGAACCAATATCTTTTCAAGTGGTTGGATTGCTTTAAGCCTGCCAAGAACATCTAAAAATATCGCTAGATTAATTAAAAAATATAGTAGATATATATTAATCATAATTTTAAATATTTTTTTATAGACCTGTAAGAATCCTTGATCCTTTGCCTTTGTTTAAAACATGTGCGAAATCAATGAGATGGAAATGGTATTGCGGCACATCATGTTTAACAGAATCAAGATGTGTTATCTTGGTATCAGACTTTAAGTCGATAATCGCCTCATGATTGACAACAACATTAGTATATCGATTTTCATAGGTGTAGAAGTCCTTAATCTCAACATAAGAACCCTCAATTATGTGAAGATTGAAAAAGGTTGCATCTCTTGCGTTGGATGATCCTTGAATGGCTCCACCCTACCGTGTAAGAAACGAATGAAAACAATATAAAGATTATTAACACGTGTTTAAAATCCTTGAATACTAAAAAGAGAGAATGGATAGCCAAGATATCCACTCTTATTTTTTTAATTGCACATGATCTATGTTGGTAAAAAAGATAACGTCAACATGAAAACAAAGGAAGAATATCAAAATATGGATTGTAATGATTTCATCTAATTTAAACATGACAATGAAAAGGATTTATGAAGTTTCTTGGAAAATGGCAACAAAAAAAACAAACACAAACACACACACACATATAAACATATAGCTATAAAACAAAAATGACATTAAGACAAAAGTAAATTACCAAAAAAACATTATGTAAAGTATAAAAACCTGGTGGTCAACAAAAAGACAGTTGAAGCTACTTGTTTGCCCATTTTGCTTTGGCATCCAAACGCGGCAAACTCTGGCTTGTACCAATGGATAAAAAAGATACTTTTTGATATCTTTCAAAGGGATTGCCATCAACCTGTATCATGAAAACAAAAATAAATTGATGAGGATGGGGAAAGCAATATAAAAAGTATGTTAAGACATCTTAAACAAACAATAAATAGCTTGTCAAAACTAAAAACATGCATATATAAGATTAAAGCTAGAATGCAAGGAAAAATAATCATATTGAATGGAAAAAAAACCTTTTGGTAATGTATTGAGGACATCTTTGTAAACAATATTTTTAGCATGATCAAGCTGTTTCTCTTCTTGGTCACATGAAATGATTTTTAAACCTTTTTTGGATGTAACCCTTGAGAGTGTAGCATATAGCTGACCATGTGTAAAAACTTGTTCTTTTAAGAAAACACCAACAAATTTCAGCGATTGCCCTTGGCTTTTATTTATTGTCATTGCATAGCATAATCTTACTGGAAACTGTCTTCGTTTGATTATGAATGGGCATTTTCCATCATTAATTGGGAAGACAATTCTTGGGATAAAAACTTGATCACCAATGTTAGAGCTTGTTATTATTTGAGCTTCAATAACTCGATCAGCAAGCTGCGTGATGATAAGTCGTGTCCCATTACATAAGCCTGTCATTGGGCTAAGATTTCTAAGCAACATAATTGGCGTTCCCAATTTTAAAGCAAGAACATGTGAAGGAACACCAATAAACTCAAGCTGGTTTATAAATTCCAATGAATACAATAAATTTAGATTATCGTCATCGCTGCAAGATGCATCAATTGAATCAGTGCTAAGATATATGCGTTAGGGACCATGTGTAACTCCAAGTATGAAATTATTGATTTCAGTAACAGTGATGTTCTTCGGTGTGACAATAGCCCTTTCTCTAAAGTAAGATGGTTCAAGAGTAGGCAGCTCTATGTTCGGATAAATGGCTGAAACCATAGCTGCTATTGGATCACCAGAAGCATCAAGCTATAAATCATTTGGAATTTTCACCAAAGATTCATCCAAATCATCAAAAAAAGGTATATCACAAAGTGTCTCGTCACCTATCTTAAGAATTCATTCAGCAAAAGCTCTAATTTCTTCAACTGCATCAGGACTTAGGTCATCAACTAACAATCTCATATTTTGTTTCAGCAACATGATTTGAAATTTTGACCAGGGTGGGGAACTGCTTAAAGAAGCATTGATAATATCTTCTTTTGTTCCTCTAGGGATAACAGGTAGAATTTGATGAAAGTCTCCACCAAGTAAAATTGATTTTCTGCCAAAAGGTTGATTATGGGTTGAATCCCCAGCTTACCCCAATATATCACGCAATTATTTGTCCAATGTTTCAAAGCAGTATCGATTATTCATTGGAGCTTCGTCCCATACAATAAGTGTTGTCATTTGAATCAACCTTGAAAGATGAGTATTTTTCTTGATCTTGCATGTTGAGTTCTCATTTATAGCAAGAGAGATCTTAAATCGTGAGTGTGTTGTATGCCCACCAGGTAGTAGAATAGATACAATCCCTGACGATGCAACAACAAGAACAATTAATCCTTCTGATCTAATATGATTAATAATAGAATGCCACAAAAAAGTTTTTCCTGTGCCACCATGCCCGTAGACAAAAATAAGAGATTGTTGATTTGCAGAAATTGATTCCATAACTCGATCATAGATCTTCTTTTGGCATGTGTTAAGTAGCGGAACAGATGCTGAATTATTTCTTCGAAGCTCAGAAACATCATAACCGAGTTCTTCTCTAAGGAGCTTGTTTTTAATTTCAGCCATCAAACGATCATTTGGTAGTGGCAAATTATAGTCTTTAAGAGATGTTGCTGAGGCATTAAAAAGTTGTTCCAACTCATAAAGAACATAATTCTTGAGCTCATCAGTGAAATGAAGATGATGTGGAGAGAAAGATGATAATTGCATTCTGATGTCGTCATGCATCGTATGCCAAAACTGATCAAGCAAATTTATTGGGCTAGCAATCTCACATAATAGGGTGACACTGACAAAGAGTTGTCTAAGTTGTGAGGATGAAGCGGTAAATACAACATCTGGAAAAGCTTCAGCCCATTCTTTGCCATCCCCAAGAAGACCAAGTGCTTTGCAGGCAAGCTGAAAAGTTGGATAAATAACATCAGAAACACAACGCAGATATTCGAAGCTCGTTGCTCCTTTAACATGATTCAATAGCATCCTTAGGAAATACAGTTCCTAAGCAGTAGGATGAACATATGTAATACGCCCAAGAGAAAAGCCTTTTGTTCTGCTAATCCATTCTTTCTGCCCAGCATCCCACACATATTTGTTTGGAAATTGTGAGTAATATAATTCATTTGCTTCAACATCTTCTTATTTCTTTCTCCTGTTTATGGCTTGATGTATAGCTTTAGTATGATCACAGGTTCTTGCGCTTGATGGGCGCTATTTTGGTTGGGTTTATTGTGTTTTTTCATTGATGTTTTTCCATGTTATTTCAGAGTTTCAGGTTGGCATTTTATTTCATGTTCTGTTTATTTGCTTTTTACCTTTACCTTGCACTATAATTAAATTTTTCTTGCTTTGTGAGGAGATAATAATACAAATGCAACATAATCTAGAGGCTACAAAAAAGGAAGATGTTGGGCAGTAGGTGTTCTAAATACCTATTTCTTATTGTTGATGCAGCAGTAGGTGTTCCATTTGCTCTTTGATACATGTGTTTTGTATTTTCATTAACTTCAGAAAATACCTGTTAAGATGTTGAATTTGTGAGTAATATTTCCCCAAACTTACTTTTTAATTTTTCAAATTTGTAGATACTGAATTTCAAAATCAAATCTTAGATTCCCTTGACAATTCCTTCCTTATATAGAAGTAACATGCTCTTCAGAGAACGAATAAGAGAAATGAAAGGATAGATAGATTGAGTTACCTTTTAAGCTCGAAGACCTCAACATCATGCAAATTATTAAAGGTACATCAGTAAGACCGATAGTAGAATCCTTTTCTACAATGTAATGACTATCTAAAAATAATATTTAATGAGAAATGCCAGAGCTTCTTTTTATGATCAACTAAAGGTTTAAGGCTATCTTTTCATCCAAATTATATGTGGATAAAAGTTTAATCGAGATAAAAGCTAGGTCTATACTCTCTTGGCATCCAAAATGTTTTTGGTCGTGGTGCTAAAGAAGTTTAGAGTACTAGAGTTCATAAAATACACTTTTACCTAATTTCCAATAACTCACCTAAAAGCATATTGTCATAAGATAGTTGAATCGATGCATGATGAAAAGTTATTGATGCATTTTTCTCAAGATAATCTAAGTGATGATGGATTAATTTAGTATGGAAGACCAAATTATATACCAATATTAGATGGTGGAAAGACTCGGTTAAACTTTTATGAATCAATACAAGTTCAACAAAGACATCATTTCAGATAGGTCAAGCTTACTAGTAATGGAAAAAAGAAGTAAATGATTTTTTTTCTCAAGAATACACCTAGAGATGTCATGAGAAGGACACTTAAGTGAACACACCGTTGTTAGAAAAAAAGAAATGATATTGATTTATTTTCTAACACCTTTAAAACTCTTTGCTTTAAACATCATGTAGGAACCTTGACTCAACACTTTATATACATAGTGATTATGGTTAACATAAATGAAAAAGTTATGGAAAATCACTAACCTTAACAAGAAGAAAAACTTTACTAGGATGAAAAAGTATAAGAAAATGAACAACGTTAAAAGCAACCTACAAATATTTACCCCTTGTATAGCAAACATAAATTTATCCACACCATTCCTTAGAAACCAAGCCAAAACTCAAACTATCCCACCAAGTAACCAAATATCCGCCCATGAAAAAACCTTCTAAAAAAGCCAAAAAAATCACTACCATCATCCATACCATTAAGTGAAATGTACAAAAGGCTATTGGGTATTAGCTAATTTGCCCTATCTCTTGTAAAACTCTCTATAATCACCTTATCCAAACTAGTACATACTTGAGTTATCCTATGAGTACTACTATATTGGTGTTGGAGGTCATAACATTCATAATTATGTTACCTCTAAGAACAAGCTTTTCCAAGTCATCAAGTTTGGGTTAATCACATTTGATAAAGTACCAAATGAGAACTGAAACTCACTTTCGAACCATGTTTTTAAAATTGAAGGAGTGAATGCTATTGAGAAAGAAAAGTGGTGAGACAATCTTAAAGGTGAAAAATGAAAAGATGGTATAAAAATGTTGGTGTACATAGATTGCTTTTAAACACTATCCAGGACACAACTTGTGAGAAATAGGAGTGAGTTTTGCAAATATCATCAATATTTTAGGCATGACATTAATTATTGTGAAGAATTTATTAGTAGAATCGGGAAATTAATGACTCTTGAATGTTAAACCCAAAAGTTAGTGCATGGATGTCAGTCAACCGCAGAAGAGACGTTGACCAGAAAAAGAAGAAGGAATCCCACCCATATATCTAACTTTGGATAAGGAGATGGAGGCTTCTTTCAAAGGAATACAATGAAGTAACATATTATTGTTATGTGATGGCAACTTTTTATGTAGTTGATATCTTTTTGATATTAGAGATTTAAGGGTGTGATCATCATCAAGTTCACCCTCCAATATTTATCCACAAATACATTAAGATAACATTTATACTTAAATATTAGTGAAATTACAATTACAATGCCTAATAAATAACATGCATAAATTTGTTTACAGCACAATTATTAAATAACAATGAAGACCTATATGTATGCAAGGAAATGTCAGGCAGCTCAATGATACTATGGATTGATTTTTCTAATGACAAATAAATCTGAAAAAGTAAATTATTTTCCATGAAATATAACAGTAAGATAGTCCTAGTTGCTTCACGAGCACTGTATAATTTCTTATATTTTCATGTGCCATAGAAAAATTGTTCTATTACCCTAGATTAAAAGAGCAGGACCCTGCCCCAAACCGAAACGCAATGGACGATTCAGGAGCGATTCTCTGTCAAATCTCTTCTCTAAAAGACATGCTTGATCAAGTATTTATCTTCTCCTCTCTTCGATGCAATTATTTTATTACCCTAGATAGGCCGATGGGCTCTGGGCTCTTCATTCTTAGCAATAATTTGGTGTTTTTCTCAATAAAAAAATAAATAAATTCAATGCTTAGGTAAATGAGGATATCGAAGCTAACATTCGGATAACTAGAGAGATCGAGTCAGAGATCGTCAAATGCACCGAGTTCGAGGCCACTTTGGCTGCCAGAGAATCGGACCTCACCAAGACGTTCTATTTCTCGCAATTTGAAATCAATGGATTACTCTCTGTTGCCTGTAATTCATTTTATTTTATTTTCATTTGTTTTGCTTCAATTTTATTTATCTTTATGTTTTTCAAAAAATGCGCAGATGAGTCGAAGATGTCTGTTAAACTCTTAGAGGAGGAGATTTGTGGTCTAAGAAAAAAGAAGATGGAGATGCCTGAAAGCATGGACGACAAGCGGTATTCACTCAAATCTTTATTTATTTATGTTTGGATTCAATCTTTTTTTTTTGGCAAATCATCAGGTCTTCAATGTACACATTGATTAATTATGCCTAATTGTTGTTGTTTTATATGAGGACTTACGAAATGGTAATTTGTTTTATCTTCTTCATGAATTTGAAGTTATGAGTTCTATGATATAGTTTAATAAGTTTTTATTTTTATTTTAATGAGAATTGAGAAAAGTGTTTATTATTAACCAGTGGCCAAGCGGGGAAAACACATCAAGGGGATGGTCTTAACCAAATCCTTCTGGAAGAGTGATGAAAATATGGCAGTAAATATAACAAGGCATTGACAACAAAAACTGATAAATTAAATTTTCTTGCAAATGGATCACATCCAAGTGCTCAGTGTACTCAAGCCAAAAACATCATCCCAATCTATAACCAAGTTCTTGAAGATAGATTGTCTTCTGCTAACCAGATGGACTGAAGTATCCAAAAACATCATAAAAACAAAACCTTTCGCTGCATATATCCTTTAAAGGCCAATGTTCATATAGAGTAAATATTGAACTAGGTACTTTCCAGCTAGTAACATAACATTTCATAATCCTGCTCCAAATTTTCCAAACTTTGTTGCTGCGTAAAAGAAGATGTACTGTTATCTCTTCAAAGCTGTTGCAAATAGGGGAAAGCAGTTCCTTATGATGATCCTGTGAAACAGGTGCTCTATGGTGCTTAGCTTGTTTATAGAATCCATCCATTTAGGCGGGGCGATAGACGTCCAAACATTAGTGAATGATGGAGCATTGTCAGAAAAATAGAACAACATCATCTGGTATTTTGCAACATGCTTTCTCTTCGCATCCTCCATGCATCGTGTGTCTTTATATCATTTTGTCAGGTTCATGAGGGCATTATGAAAAAATATTAGAGACTGAGGACAGTAGCTGATCTCTAAGATCTACATCCCTTGCACAAAGTATGCCCATCTTATTTTCCAGAGCCAAGTTTTTCCATAACCAGATAGCTAGCTAGAATTTCATGGAAGACCCATAAACACCCAAACCACCTGAGAAATCTCTTGATTGCAGCATTGGATCAGAATAGGATGGAATGATTCCCCTAGAAAGATTGAATTTCTCTAGCCATAACAATTCACGTGCAGTAGTTCGGAATTTATTTTATCTTATATATTTAAGCCAAAGAATTTAACTTGTGTGAGGTGTTTTCACTTTCTCTGAAAAGAATTATCATATTAGTATGAAAAAACTCATGTATTAGTTATTTGGACATTGCCACTTTTTTTCAAGTTTGTAGAATCATAACTTCGAATATATGTTCTCATAACTTTTGCCTATGTTTGTAAGATATGATTGCTTCTCTTTTGGCGCATTTAATATTTAACATTACTACTGAATCTTGATTGATTCTGCACAGACAACAGTTTGTCATGCAATGCCTAGAATTTCAAAGGGACATCTGCAAAGGTGAAAATGAAGTGGTGAATTTGTTGTCAGAAAAGGAGTTTCTTGAAAATGAATTCCATCTCTTGGATGAGAGAAATAATGCTTTAAAGAATTTTATGTTGGCTTTCATGGATGAGACTGTTCAAGATCTTCTTGATTGCAACTCTGGTACGTTTTCAATTTCCCAGTGCCTCTCGCTTCTTCTGGTTGAAGTCATTGTTTCATTAAAATCTTGTTTTTGATGTTCTTAAGTTTTTAGTTGCCTATCTTCATTCCTTCAATCAATGGTTACTCAACAACCGTTTCTATTTCTAGTTTATGCTACTTTATTAATAGATTACTTATTTGATGTGGCATGCCAACATATACGCTTGCATAATTTGCAGTTACATGTTTTTAAGCTTATTTGTTAGACCATTTTTTGTTTTGTTATTTAATGTGCTCTTTATTACGAGATTTATTGTATAAATGACTTACGCTAAGATCATTCTTGGAGTACATGTAAGGGTAATTATTAGATAAATAGTAATATAATATAAATAAAGCAAAACTAAAATATAGTATCAAGCTCTAGTGTGAGAATATCTTTTAGATGAACACAGGAGTTGATCTAATAGTTCTTCAATTTCCATTACTGCAATTGGACCAAAAACTGTCATGAGAAACTCTCCGGTTATTCTCTTCCCTTATTTATTGAAGGCTTAGCATGATGAGAGCTTAACTTTGGATTTTTTGAATTTAGTTTTAATTTTTATTTTTTTTCATCATTGCTGTCATATCTTCACCCCCTCTAGCCTTGAGTGTTATTGTTAATGTTCTATTTATTTGTTGACTAAACATATGTTTTCTATTTGCGTAAGTGTCTACTAATCTTTTGTTGGATCAGATAGGGACCTATAATTTGCATGTGAGCAGTTTGATCTCCATTTTGACAGGCCCTTAATGTGAACCTTTTGACCAAGTTACTTGGCTCGTTTTGAAATGTATATCCCCATTGGATGCTCCATGCCAACTGCCATCAAATTGATGCCTTTTCTGGCACTGCTGTGAAATTCTGTAGAATGGCCCATACAATGTTGTCACAAGTTGCCCGGGGACTTGCTTAAGCACTGGAGGCGATGTGAGGCTGAGGCGCCTTTCTTAGTATGAGTCGATGAAGTTTGAAGAGGCGACGCCTAGGCAAGCACCTATGCATGGGAGGCAGGCAATAAAGGCGTCAACTGATGAAAATTATGACACTGACACTAAAGATTAGTTTGAAGGGCATCTCTTTAATTGCTGCTTTCTTTTTCTTTCCTTGAAAAAAAAGACTAGCGGTTTGTCTTGTTTCTCTTTTTCTAGTCTTATACAAAAAAAAAACTTAAAAGGGTAGTTTTATAAAAAGCATAGATTAGTGTATTGTTGATAGATTGACAAAATCAGCCCATATTATTTATGGGTATGCAAAGTTGGCAGATAGCGAGATTCTATGATTGCATGCAGTACCAGTTAATTATGTTTTATCGTAACTAGAATAGTAATTAATTGTATATATTATCAAGAAGCATAATCCAAATACTAGCAAATCAAATATTTATAATATTTTTCATGCATATTAAATATTATTAACTCACATGACTCAAAAACGATTGAAATTCAAAAATAGAATATTGATGGAATTCTATTAACGTACCACGAGCAGAATATTAAGATTATCTGTATATATAAAAAAAAATATATATGCTCAAAAATAACTCAACAGAAGTAGAATACCTTTAGTAAACATATCTAAGAATTTACTCATAATCCTGTGTGTTTTGAATTAAACTATCTATTTCTCGTAAAACCTAAAAACAATGGTTTTTTTTCTTTTCTAAATTTAGTTCAAAATACACAATTCATAAAATTAATAATAACTCATCAAATAAGCCTGAACTATCCATCAAACCAATTTGAAATACTCAAATTTCACTCCAAGGACCAAATTGCAATTTTCCAAAGTTTAAGGACTAAATTGTAATTTTCCAAAGTTCAGGGACTAAACTGTATTTTTCACTAGAAGGACTAAAATGAATTTTCTTCATCTTCAACCTCCAACCCAGAATTCCAGCAAGGGGTTTTCACCATTTTCTCAATATTTTCTTAAACCAAACATATCAAAAACTTCAAAATCATCTACAATCAAATCTATTAACCATTACCCAAACCATTAAACCTTTAATATCTTAATTCATTCATCCATCAAATTCAAATAAAATCTAGAAACCCTAATCACCAATGCAAGCAATTTGCTTAACTATTAAACAATACTTTTGTATAATAACACATACACATCACCTTAGTATTTATTTCTCCTCATTCCTTTCTCCCTTCCTCTTTTCTCTTTTTTTCTTCTCCTTTCTCCCTTCTTTCTGCTCACTCTCAATTTTTCAGATTTGTTTCTCTTCTCTTTCTTTCTATTTATATTTTACATGTTACTACTATATCCTTAATTCATTTACACCTAATCTTACATCATTAAGGGCATTAATGCCTTTTCTATTCAAAGTTTCAAAAACCTAAAATTCTTTTCCTATTTAAAATTTCAAAACCCTACAATATTTTTTTTTGACACTACGAGTCGTTTTACCTTCTTAGTTACTATGGTGGTGGTTTTTAGAAAAAATAGTTTTTGTTTAAAAATATTAAAAAACCAGCATGTTTCCCGCGAAACCCACCTCAAGATCCATAGTTTTCACCGCCACCATCTTCTTTTTACTCACTTTTACCATCTTTGTCATTGCCAATGAATATCCGACAATTGAAAGTGATAATGAGGTGTTGATAGTTATTTACAAGAATTGATAGCATTTCATGAGCAAGGAATGGGAGGAGAAGAGCAACAGAAGGAGGTTGAGGTGTTGTCCAAAGCACAGATGATAGTCCTTAAGCTGAACAGTCATAATGTGCGAAGCGTTAATGAACAAAATGAGTTTGTGTTCATTCTTGGGTATGCACCTTGGTGAGCAAGAAGTGTTGGGTTTATGCCTCAATTTGCTGAGGCAACTACTAAGCTAAAGGAGTTAAGGAGTCATGTCATGATGGCTAAACTAGATGTTGAAAGGTACCCAACAGTTGATTCAACTCTTGGGATCAAAGGCTTCCCTACTTTGCTTCTTTTTGTCAATGGGACCTCTTAGGTGTACACTGGTGGATTTTTTTGGTGTCTCTTTTTGTGATTTTATTTCTTTTTTTTTTTCTAATATCAAATAATGATTGATTAATATAAGTTTTTCTTAAAGGATTCTCTTGTCTTGTTAAACATTTTTTTTAGTTAATTTAGTTGTGCTTAATTTTGATTGATTGATTCATTTCGTGTGATTCATTTGAAATCAGGGAAGATATAGTGATCTCGGCTAGGAAAAGGGTAGGCGTGCCTATTATAAGCAGGCTTATTATGCTGTTTCCTTTCCGCCGAAACAGACGAAACATTTCGTTTCAGGTAAAAAAAGGAGACAAAACGACGTCGTTTTTGTTTCATTTTAAATACCGGTTGGTACCGAAAATACCGGCTGAAACACTCCGTAATCATGCCGGGTGTTCCGTTACGGTAAGTTAAAATAAGGAATTAATTAATTGATTAATAACTTTGCTTTTCACTCTTTATTTTCTTCATCAGTTCATCTCTTTTTTTGAATAAATTCAAAGTATATAAAAAGAAAACAAGATACAAAGTAACGTTGACTTAGATGAGCTAGCCAAGGAGGGAAACAGACTTCCCGAAAAGAAGCCTTAATGGTTGGGGGCTAAGCCTTGAGGGCCGACCCAAAACAAGGCCAAAAATTCATCAATTCATCTCGTTTCCCCTAAAATCCTAAATCAAAATCCCTAAATATTCTCTTTCCTAGCCCTCTCTCTCAACTCCATCGACATCTCTCTCAAGACTCTCAACTCAATTGATCAATATTCTCTTAAGTCTCAACTCAACCTTCCTAACTCTTCCTTAGAATCATCTTCATCAATCCTTAGCTCGTCAAAGTTAGACTCATCTTTTTCAATCCTCACCTAAGCAATGCAGTCTCAGTCCTCACTCCTCGGGTCAGTACCCTTTCTTTTAATTTTCTCTTTACTTTCTGTTGATTCAAACACCCCGTTGATTTATAAGCTCTCTTCCAAAACCCTTTGGTTTGAAATGAGCTGATATTATTAATGAACTAGGTTTATGTACTAACTGCTAACTGCTAAAAGAAAACTTTGGTGAAAACGGTGGGTTACAAAACTTGGAGCCATTGATATTGAAGCAGTGCATGCAATGGATTTAGCTTGAAACTCGAGTGTAGAATATTTAGTCCAGAGAGGGCATGATACTGTGTAGTCTAGAGAGGGCATGATACAAATACAAATACTGTGTAGTGCATAGAGGGGGCATGATACATGCCGAATCTTGAGTTGTTGACAGTTTTGCAGATTGAAAAACAAAGTAGATAAAATTGTATGTTGTGTTCTGTGTTTATCTTGGATGTGTTCTATGTTTATCTTGGATGTGTTCTGTGTTTATCTTGGATGGTTAGTTGTTTTATAATAAATTTGCATTGTACTAGAGTTAATTGATATTATTATTGGGTGATGTTGATTTAATAGAAATAGGCAGGAACTATAGCCATGAAATACAAGATTGAAATATTGAATTGAACTTTGAATTATGATGTTTTCCATCTTTCATTTTTTGAATTAGCTTGTAATGTTACAGATTTACAGCAAGAAAGAATCAGAAGCCCTGAGCAAAAACTTGCATGCATTTGAAAACACACCATGATATTGCATGTTTGTCAAGTGTGACTCATTATTTCAATATTTATTTTTTTCATTTAATATTGAATATTTTGGAATTTGTTTTGTTCAGATTAAATTACATGGATGAAAACTCATCTAGTGGCGGGACTTCCATAGCTTCAGCTCCAACAAGATCAGGTGATTCAGCATGAGCTCATGGACAAGTGATTGTTGGTGCAAAGAACTCATGTATATGTGTGTATTGTAGCAAACGAATCAATGGTGGTGGTATTACACGTTTGAAGCATCACCTTGCTGGTATTAAAGGCCAAGTTGAAGCTTGTAAAAAGGTCCCTGTAGATGTTAAATGACAAATGAAGCAAATGATAAATGACTTGACAATGGAAAAAGATAAACGAAAGAGACTTAGAACTGATATTGGAAATTCTCAATCATTTTCCAATGATGAAGTTGAAGAGGGTGATAATGATAATCCTCATTCAAGTGATATGAGCTCACAAAAAAAAGACATCAACAATTACAAGTGCAATTAGAAAAAAGATGATTTCATTTCCTCCACGAACTACCCCAGGTTCACAACCAAGCACTATAAGTGCAATGGCTTCTAAAGAGAGGGAATATAATGCAAAACAATCCATAGCAAGATGGTGGTTTGATGTTAATGTACCATTTAATGGTGCTAATTCATACTATTATCAACCAATGATAGATTCCACATCAATAGGACCTGGTTTTAAAGGACCATCATCTCATGATTTAAGGGAACCACTTTTGAAAGATATAGTTCACGAAGTCCATAAATATCTTATAGAAATCAAGGATGATTGGAAATTTTATGGATGTTCTATTATGGCAGACGGGTGGTCAAATAGGAGGAATATACCAATTTTTAATTTTCTTGCTTATTCTCCAAGAGGTAACCATATTTTTGAAGTCTATTGACACTTCAGGTCTTCGAAAACATAAAGAGACATTGCTTGAGATGTTTGATGAAGTTGTCAAAAAAGTTGGACAAGAAAATATTGTCCAATTTGTCAGTGATAATGAGACTACATTCAAGGCTGCTTGGAAAATTTTGCAGCAAAGATATGATACCTTTTTTTGGTCTTCTTACGCTACCCATTGCATTGATTTAATGTTAGAAAATATTTGTGATCCAAGATATTTTCCAATGATTGATGAAACCATTATAAGTGCTAGAAATATAACCAAGTTTATAAATAATCATGCATGGGTTTTAGCTTTGATGCGTAAAGAATTTACCAATGGAAATGATTTATGTTGTTCTGGCATAACAACGTTTCCTACCCATTTCTTAAGCATCCAATGTTTGCTTAAATGAGCTTTTATAGATGTTTACTTGCTCAGAATGGGTTGAATCAAACCATGGTAAGAGTCGAGTAGGAAAGGAAATTGCTACTATAGTTTTACAAGATAAGAACTTTTGGTCGAGATATCAACATATAGTGAAGGTTAGCGAGCCTTTAGTACGAGTTCTTAGGTTAGCATACAGTGAAATAAACCATCAATGAATTATTTATATGAGACAATGGATAAAGAAAAAGAAGCCATCAAGATAAGGTTGCAAAATTGAGTATCTCAATATGGAACATATATTCAGGTAATTGATGCTAGATGGGATAAATAACTTCATAGTCCATTACATGCAACAGGTTGTTTTCTTAATCTTGGAATATATTTTAGGCCTTCTTTTTAAAACAAAAAGAGGTTACTCGAGGTTTGCTTAGCACAATTACTCGATTGGTTCCTGATTATGGCATTCAAGATATAATTAGTGGCCAACTCGAGGAGTATAAGAAAGCAACCTATGATTTTGGCATGGCCCTAGCTATTCATCAAAGAGAAAAGTTAAATCCAGGTAATAAGTTTAAGTTTTCTAAATATAATGTTTTTTTGGATTTATAATATTTGATTTATTGAATTTGTTTTCTCTAGTTGCATGGTGGGAGCAATTTGGCAATGATACTGTAGAACTTCAAAAGTTTGCAATTCGAGTTCTTAGTCAATGTTGTAGTGCAACTGGGTGTGAAAGAAATTGGAGTGTATTTGAATTCATCCATTCCAAAAGGCGAAATAGGCTTGAGCACAAGAGATTATATGAGTTAGTATTTCTTCGTTATAATCTAAAGATTCAATAGAGGTAAAATATCAATACTATTATATTAATAATAAAATTGAAAAACATAATTATTTTCTATCACATTGATATTAATTTTTTAATTTATTTCATGTTTATTCTTTGTAGGAATTTGAGCAAAACAAGAGATGTTTTAGATCCCATTAGCCTTGATAACATTGATCTATTAAATGAATGGATTTGTGAACAACCCAATCTTCTTGGTGGCGAGGATATAAGTTAGGAGAGTATTGAAGCATCGTTGTCCACTTTAAATTTAAAAGATGAAGAGATATGTTTTAATGAAGAGAATGAGCTCGGTGGAAATGAACAACTATTGGAACGTCTAGATGTCTAGTTGATGACTTTCCTTACATTCCACCGCAGGAACAAGATCCTTATTTTTATATTAATGATGTAGAAGATGTTTGATTTATATTTTTTTTATTTTAGAACATTATACTTTCACAATATTATGGAATTTTAGAGATGTTATAAATTTGGTTTGAGATTATGTTTGTTTGACTTTAAGTTTGTATTGTATAATTTAAAGTTAATTTATCTTGAATTTTAATTATGTTTGTTAAGTTTTTGTATATTTTTTTCCACATATATAATTAATTAATTATATATGAACAGTACAACCCCGAAACGATACGCCGAAATGCTCCAAAACTGAAACGTTTCGTACCAATAGAAAAAACAAAACGGCAGCCAAAACGGTATTCATAACCTTTGTTATAAGGATAACTTCAAGTATGGAGGCTGAGGATTTTCAGAAGAAGTATCATTTGTTTGTTCTTGGTCTTTTTGATAAATTTGAGGTGTGTATGTTTAAATTGCCTTATGTTTTTTTTTATATATAAATTTGAGGCTAGGGAAAAGGTTTATTGACATAATATAAGTTTCATATTAGTTACACTCATAGTTGAACAATTTGAAAGGAATTAACTCTTGAGTTGGATATTAAAAATATAATAATAATCATTTTTTTTATATATATTTTAGGTGAACAATTTTGAAATTAAAACTTTTATAAAAATATTTTAAGGATAAAATATAAATTTTTTATTTTATTTTTTTAATATAAAAATTTACTTTCGAATTATTTTGAAGATAAATTTATTTTTATATCTATGTTTCTATTTTCTCAATTAAGTATATTTTTATTTTTACCATGTCTATATTTTACGTTAAAAACACAATAACCAAACATGATGAACAATGTCATGAAATCCCATGCAGTTGTGATGTTCAATCTTTTAAACATTTTGCTATGTCGACTCCACCTGTTTGGAGAGGAAAAAAAACCATTACAAATAACCTAAAATAGATCGCCCTTTTACTATGCATGTACTGTTTATTAAACTCGAATGCAATACCAAATAAAAAATCATGCCGTTCAATACCTAAAGCATTTCATGGACTCCTAGAAGAACATGAAATTAAACTCGAATGCAAGCTAATTCACCAGCATATATAAAACAAGACATATAGAAGGAATTAAGCAACATGTTATCTCTCATGCAAGTTTCAAAAGTACCTTATGCATATATCTTATCGTTACCTTGAATTAGAAGTTGTGTAGCAATGAATTCCAGAGACAAAGGATTCCAAAGCATGATGTAATGAAGACCATTGCTTGGTTTCAAGCTCCTAGAACGACACAAAATCGATATCTTAGACTAAGCATATAAATTCTCAAGAAAGATAGAGAGACAAATGTAGATAACAAAAAAGAGTTGGTAATTAATCAAACAATCCAAGGAAATTGAGGCCTGGAAATGTTCCCTAGTAAATTGGTGGTTTCCTAGAAAATAGTAATTATAATTTAGGAAATTATTCTTGTTGACTAGAATGAAATAGAAAAGTAAAGAAACACTTGTCTAGATCGAAAATCATAAGGCCAGCTAGAAAACACTTTATGTAATCTTGTTTAAAACATAATCATCTAGACAAATTAAAACAAAATAACTAATTGCATAAGAGTTGATTGAAGTTGAAAAGCACATAGAGATAAAAAGAGCAAACCCAGCAACTGTATTTATGAGGTCAGTTATGAAGCTAGCAAAAAGTAATAATAAATCACTTCCAAAGCCTTAAAGAACTACAATAGTCTTTCTTAAAATAATTGATAGACTCCTGAAAGTACACACAATTGAACTCAAATGCTAGCTAATAAACCAATATAAATTTTATGAAAATCTACAAAAGCAGATTAAAAAAACACATCTCCAACACAAGTTTCAAAAGCATCCCTTACACATCTCCAACACAAGTTTCAAAAGCATCCCTTACACATATCTTATCATTCAAAGTATGTGACTATGAAAACAATAACATAGAATAATCATCCCAGTGTTACCACTTTTCCACACACAAAAAAATATGGCAAGGATTGAAATTGAAGGGTAAATTCATTAAACACCCCCAAGGTACTAGTAGTCTTACATGTTAGTTGAAAACCGACTAATCCAAGAAAAACATGCAAAACAAAACACAAATGAAAAATTCTTGATCCAACAAAAAAAATCCAGGTTAAAGATATGTTTTTTGTTGTAGTCAATGATTAGCTATAGAACATCTACAAAAGTGAAAATAAAAGGATGTAAAAGAAAGGTGAGTAAATAGTTTTCTTGATATAAAATCAAAAGACAATTAAGGAAACACCTACGATTGAAAATATAATTGTTTAAAATCAGAAGGCAAAATCACGTAAGAATCAGTGAAAGGACATCAACAAAGCTACATTGCACATAACATATGAACGATATAATCTATATATATATATATAAAATTATAGACATAGACAAAAGCTTAGACTCGATATAAGAAGTCAAGACAATAATTTTTCTTCAAAATGAGAGAGCATGTTATAATTTACATGAAAATTCTCATAAAAAGATCATGAAGCAAAGGTTGCTCATGCATCAAATATATTTAGCCAACTACTATTAAAAGAAAAATGACTCCTTTTTATAAAGGTTATCCTAAGTTATTATTCTTTGTTGAATTTATGGCTTTCCTTGATACTTGATGCTATCCTAGAGTCAAAAAATTAAAGTTTAATGCTTGATGTCATCCTACACTCTTGATGTCATCCTACACTTAGAATTGTAAATCAAGATATAAAGATACTACCAAAGAAAGAAAAGGAGCAGGTAAAACTAAAAAAATTGAAATTCTTGAATGTTCCATTCAACTTAGAACTCTTCGAGGACCCATGTAAAATGATGGAACAAACTCAAACACTGAGTTCCACAAATTTCATCCATGAGATGGATGCAAAAAAGAAAAATTCCCATCAATCTGACAATCTTGCTCCATGCTATTCGTGAAACCTGATCAATATCACTTCATAAATTAAATAAAATAACTAGTCATAAGCCATAAAAAAAGCACAGAGGGGGAGAAAAACTTAGAGTTGATGTAAGAAGTTGAAACTATAAGTTTTCATCAAAATAAGAGAGCATGTTGTAAGTTGTCGTGAAAATCCTCACAAGATGAACTAATGTAGAAACACCAACTGCTTAGATAGTTAAAAAATCATATGTAGAACAAACAACTTAACAAAGTGAACTTTCATGGTAACATGAAAAAATTCTATTTAACTAATACACACCCTACTTAATTGAAATACACAGCCCAAGCAATGCCAAGTTAATTAATTCCCTAAAGGCACGAAAAGTGGACTCTATTTTCCATTCCAAAACTAAAGTGGTTTGGGGAGCCACAAAAAAATGGTATCTAGATATCAGACCCTACCTCCATTAAAGAAGTAAAAATCGTGTACCAAAAAAATATACGAATGTAGCCTCCAAAAACATCATGTAATAATGATCATTGTTCAAGTACATAATCTTGAAAAGACACAATCAAATGAAATTTATATGATAGAAATGAGGATTATACAAATAATCAAAAGATCAGAGATTGAAATGAAAACATCATAAATCGAGACTTCCATCTAATTTAGGCTATAGGAGAGAGAATAGGGAAAAAAGATCAATCGACTACTATCATATTTTTGACTACCATGAGATGCCACACGCACCACCATGAGGAAAAGGAAATGGTAACATGTCAGGTGAGATTTCAGTTGAACATTTTCCACCACTGCAAGTCGTCGTACATGTCTGCTAAGGGAGTGTGAGGAAGAAACTAGTTGGAGCGTCAGTCAAACGTGCCCACGGTATTCTAAAGATAATAATAATTTCAAAAATTGAGAAATTACTTGAATACCCCTCTATCTAACTCTTGAATTTTATCCTTTCTAAGGGCATATATATATATATATATATATATATATATATATATATTGTTTCAAAAAATGTGAAATGCCATAAACACCTTTGCACGTAACTCTTGATTTTTGTCTTATTTAAGGGCAATATGGCTATTCTATTGTACCCAGAATGCTAAAATTCATACCCCGAGGTAGGCAACTATTTGTTGTTTGTTGGTACGGGTAAAATTATATTTTTATAGTGCAAAAGTACTTGTAAAAGATGAACCCAAAACATTCAGATAATATCAACCGGTCCCATGAAAAAAATTCAAAATACTCCTTAGTCCAAAGCTTAAATTTAAGCACACTAAGAGTTTACAATCCATAGTAATTTATTTCTATTGATATAGTGAAAACTCTTTGTAACGATTCCCAGATCCGTGATCGGAACATAGGCATGATCCCCTCCAAGATCCCACACCTATGCGAACCCAAACTTACACACAAAATTTATCATTTAACTTTAGAGTTCAACACAGCGGAAATAGCAAAGTAAACTTTATACATAATTAAATTATTTTAGTACAAGAGTTGTGGAGCACTAACTAGACATATGAACAAAAGTATTAATTACAACCAAAATAGCAAGTTCTGAGAGTACAAAAAAAATGACCTGCTAGCAAGCTACGAACCTTAAAATAATAAATAATGAGGGGGTGAGTTCAACAACTCAGTGAATAGATAACACCTGATATACACATACGAGATAATACAACAAAGAGAAGTATATTAGCAAATCATCTTGAAGTTCTTACAAGAGATTTCTCAAATAGGTCATAACAGGAATTTAATAGGTAAATCTCGTCAAAAAATTTAAATGCAATGAGCATGAGGCTCCATACTATAGGATGATCAGTCTACACAGGTTTGTGACTCCCCCGACCAACTAGGGTTTCAGATACGATGTGCACAAAGGCTAACACTACCCTGTTAGCATGGGTATTCTAACTAGCATACCGTAGGTATATATTATAATCAAACATACATATTCATATCTCAAGGCTCAACTTATGGTATCAATCAAATGAGGAGCTATCAATTCACAAATATATATAGGTTCATATCAAGAACGTATATTCAACAATTGATTATGCTTTATCGTATCAAGAATAGTAATCAATGTATATATTATCAAAAAGCATAATCCAAATATTATCAAATCAAATATTTATAATATTTCTCATGCATATTGTGAAACCCAGAAAAAAAAACAGGGTCAAAATATAATTAAGAAGAAATGGGACTATAAATACCTATCTCTCCTCTCAGCCATATCCAAATGAAACTAGAAGAAAGAGGGGAGGGAGAATTTCGAAATTCACTTCATAAAAAGCAAGAGTAAACACCAAAAACATTGTAAACCCATACAAGCCTTGGCTTTCTAAAGTGGAAGAACACAATTAAGTGGAGAAGTAACAAGAAAAAAGTGAAGAATTTGGGAAGAAACGAGGGAGAAGAGTGGCTGGGTATTTTCAAGGAGAAGAAGGCTAAGATATTTCAAAAATTATTAGATTCCATCTAAGTAAGGAGTTCTAATTCCAATTTCTATGAAATTAAGTTCAATTTGATTAAAAGTTCATGATTTTTCTTGAATTGGGAATTAGAGTTTTTAACAAAAAAATGTTAGGAAAATGCATAAATGAGTAGGATTTCATGAATAAAGTGAAGACATGGTTGTTGTTGATGAGAAATCAGGGATTGAAAATCAATTGGAGATACTTTTTTTTTCAAAGTAGGGCAGTTTCATTTCCCTGTTTCTTAGGGACATTTGGACCTGCAAATTACATAATTTAGTAAGGGTCCCTTCATAGAAGTTGTATCTGGGACTGTTATCTTTCCAACGAGTCAATTCCGTCTAATTTGGAGTTCTGAAACTCCAGATATGGGTAAAACTCTGAGGAGAGGTCAAGTTGTCACCTGTGTTGACAGTTTCGGTAAAGTTGAGAAAATAACAAGAACTTTAACCATGTTAAGGGTAGATATTGTCCCTTTCCCTTCATAAAATGTGTCTTGATCTTCAAAAAATAAAAGAAGAGAATAAATGGTGATAAAAAAATTGAATTCATGATGTCTATTTGGACTATAAATGAGCTAAAAAGTTAAAGGATGATAATAAGGAAATAAGTGAGAAAGAAAAGAATTGGTTAAGGGAAATGAATATTATTACCATTTTTATTGTTGTTGTACGTGATATGTGGATTAATATGAAAAACAATGGTGGGTATTTGTGGTTTCAGGAAGAAACGCGGGTGGAAGGCAACAACAACAATAGGGTAACGCAAGTCGAACATTCACAGCAGGTAGGTACTTGGTACCTATATTTTCTTTATCTGATACTTATTTTCTTTACTAGTTATTGAACTATAAGTTATAAATTGGTGCTTATTGATGAGAAAAATAAAACAGGTAAAGGAAAAGGTTAGGGGATGGAAATATATGTGTGTGTGTGTGTGCGCGTGTCTGTGTAGAAAGAAGCAAGTCGGTATGTTGGCGGTGAGATATAGAACTTGACTAACAAGTCGGTATGAGACATATTGGGGAATCGACAGGTCTTCCATCTTTTGATTTTTGTTTTTATTTGTATTTGGTGTTGTAGCTTGTACTTTGATTGTGCTTTGATTTTTTTCTCTTCAAGGGTTAAGTTATTTCTTTCCAAGGACAACCAAATGATGATGGTCTCCACCGTTATAAAAGCACCAAATGACTTGTAATTTTCATTTTATATGATTATTATTTGTTAAAGGTATGTTGTACCTTTTCTCAAGGATATCCTATCACATGTTATAAGCTATGAATGAACTCACAAAAGTAGGGTGATTATGAGGATACCATGAGAAATTCTTTTTCTTGACTTGGTATTCCTTCTATCTCAATATAAACTCTATTCGAGTACCTATTATTTTTTCTAAATGTTATTTTCTCCCCATGAAAAATGTTCTTGGGAGGATTTTCTTGACAAATTATAAGATGTTGTCTATTTTGAAGAAAGAATATAGTTTTAACTTCTTATATCAAGTCTAAGCTTTTGTCTACATCTATGTCTATGTTATACATGTATATATATATATTATACCTTTATTTCATTCAATTTCTAAGTTGATATTCATATGGTTTTTTTATGGTTCCATAAATATTCACATGGAGTAAGATTGTAGGATCGATTGGGAATTTTTTTTGGTGCTCTATTCCATGCTAGAGGTGTTTGGTTTTCTCAATAAATTATTTTCATTGACAACTCTATGATTTTTGGAGATTTTTGGACGCCAATGGAGCATTTGAAATTTGTTGCAGCCTATTGTTTTTATGTGACCGAATTCTTCTAGAAGGTGAATGCTTATGTCCTTTTTTCTTCATTTAAATTGATGGCAATACTCCTTTGTTGGATTGTTTTTATGTGATACCCTTTCCATATGTTATGCTCCATGTAGCTTTGCTTATGTCCTTTTCAAGGTTTATTACGTGACTTTGCCTTTAAAACATTCTTATTAATTTGGTGAACTTTTTGGTTAGTATGATTTTTGTATTTTGTTTGTGTTGAGATTGCTCTAGATTGGAAAGGATGATACCGACATGGTGGTCAATCCAATTTGTTAAATTATTTTTGCAAATGTGCACAGTCATGTGATGGTAACATGCCACTTGGAATCTGTTGACTATCTGTTGCATCATTTGTGTTGAAAGCAAAGTTGAAATATTTAATTGTTTGTGGCTCCTCCTCCTTGTGAATTGTTTTGTATGATTGTGTTGATGCAATATGATTAGTTGCAATGAGCTTGAGACTATCTGTTGCGCTGTGTTGAAAATGAAATTGGTGTAATTTCTAATCCTTAATGTTGTTGCTCCTTATGAATTGCTTTGTATGATTGGTTGGTAGTGAACTTGGATTTTTGGTTCTTCATTTCAGATTGTGGTGATGTGACCTGTTTTTTGTTGACATGTAATGCTGAAGCGAGCTTGAAGTTTTAAAATTATGTGGTTTGATATTATTCTTTGCTTTTGTGTTGAAAACAAAGTTGGTGTTGAGATTTCTAATTGTTCATGGTTGCTGCTCATAAATTGTTTTGTATGATGGTCTTGATGCATTGTGATAGGTTGGCAGTGAGCTTGAGACTATCTCTTGCATTGTTTGTATTTAACATGAAGCTGTCGATGTTGAAATATCTAGTCATCCATGTTGTATTTTTTATCAAATGCTTAATTGTTGCCTGAGCTGTATTTTCTTTGTTTCTTTTATTATCCAGGTCTCCGATTGTCTACTAGAATAGAAATTGCATTCTATGCACCCTTCTTTCTATGTTTTGATAATAATCAGATATAGATTCTCAGGGTTACCTCTAGACTCTAAATCTGCAACTCATTTTTAAATTGTTCCTTCGCTTAATATCTTGTTTATTCCTCTTTATGTTTTTGTGCTATTACATTTTGTTGGAACATATGGACAAGGATACATGGTCTTGCTGGTAGGGATACTCACTGCTTGGTTGGCAAGAGCTGACTTATACATAATGCATTGTGCAACTTCATGTTTCGATTTCAAAGGACCAATAGTTACTGGTTGAATTTCTTATACTCTTCATGTAACGATAAATACTAACAGTTGATCTTAGTTTCAACCACCCTCTACAATTTAAATTATAATTTCCTCTCTCTTGACGTTTAATTCCCTAAATAGATATATGTGTGTGTGTGTGTGTGTGTCAAGAAACAAGCTAGTTGATATCGGCATTACCGATACATTGGTGGTGAGATATAGAATTGATTAGCTATTCGGTTTCAGAATAGTTAATGATATCGGCAGGTGATGTCGATATCGGCATAATGTATAAACTTGATTAGCTATTCGGTTTTATAATAGTTAATGATATCGGCGAGTGACATCGATTTCGGCATAATTTATAAACTTGATTAACTATTCGGTTTCAGAATAGTTAATGATATCGGCGGGTGATGTCGATATCGGCATAATGTATAAACTTAATTAACTATTCGGTTTCAGAATAGTTAATGATATCGGCGGGTGACGTCGATATCGACATAATGTATAAACTTGATTAGCTATTCGGTTTCAGAATTAATGATATCGGCGGGTGACGTCGATATTGGCATAATTTATAGACTTGATTAACTATTCGGTTTCATAATAGTTAATGATATCGACGGGTGACGTCGATATCAACAAAATTTATAGACTTGATTAGCTTTATGAGATGAAAGCTAATGATATCAAGATTCCTTGACATCGTTTTAAGTAGATTGATGGATATGTTGTTCAAATTCTTTTGTAAATTACTAGTATTTACTTAATTGTTTTATTCATACAGAAAATCCATATTTTGTAGGTTCTTCCCATTCTCGTCAGGAATAGATTTTAAGCCTTACTTCCTTTTTGTATAAGATAGGAACTTAGGGAGTTATGGTGAAATTTTGTTATGTAGAAGAACATGTAAATTGTATAGAATAATATATTTGTAAATTTTGTTTCCGTAATATTAAATTTATCAACCTACGTTCAAGATATTATAAAGTGCTAGATTATCTTAGAATAATAAATTGTGTTATGTCCAATGTATATGTATATATATGTTATTACATGTGAATGGGTTTATATCAACTCTAGTGTAAATGGTTGAATGATGCTAAATGTATGGACCTGTTATTGTTGTGATCTGTTACTGTTTGGAACCGTTACTGTTTCCGGACCTGTTATTGTTGTGATCTCATTATCGCTTGGAACCGATTCATCGTTTCCGGACTGTTATTGTTGTGATCCATTCATTGTTTGGAACCGATTCATCGCTTTCGGACTCGTTATTGTTGTGATCCATTACTCGTTTGGAACCGTTCATCGTTTCGGACTCGTTATTGTTAGTATTAAGACTTGTTACTGATTCTGGACCAGTTACTATTAGTGTTAAGACCTGTTACTATCTCGGAATATGTACTGTATTGAGACATATTATTGTTTAGGGTCATGTTACAACTCTAATGATAAAAAAAAAAATTGGGGTTATTACACATATTAAATATTATCCACTCACCTGACTCAAAAGCAAGCAAGGTTCAAAAGCAGATGTTGACGAAACTTTACGAACGTTCTGCGGGTTGAATATCAGGCTTATCTGAATATATAAAAGAAGATATACTCAAAAATGAATCAAAAGAAGTAAAATACCTTAATAACATATCTAAGAGTTCAACTCATAATCCTATGTGTTTTTAATCAAACTATCCATTTTTCGCAAAAACCTAAAACAATACTTTCTTCCGAAGTCTAGTTCAAAATACATAATTGTAAAATTGATAATAATTCATCAAATGAACTTCAAAATCATCTATAATCAAACCTATTAACCATTACCCCCACACATTCAACCCTTAACATCTCCCTTAATTCATCTTTCAAACCCAAATAAAATCCTCAAACCCTAACAATCAATACAAGCAAAAATCATAGCTAATAATCACATTTATACATAATAAAACATACACATTACCTTCACAACTTATTTCTCCTTCTTTTTCCTCCTCTTTTCTTTCTTTCTCTCTTCCCGTTTCTCTCTTTTCTCTTCTTCTTCTTTCTTTCTCTCTTCCCGTTTCTCTCTCAAATTTCAAATCTATTTACTTCTTTTTCGTTTTTCTTTTCTATTCTATTTATATTTACAAACTTATACAATTACTATAACACCCTTAACCTAATTTTAAGCCACTAAGGGCATTCATGAATGGAAATCATAAAAATTGGATTGAATCACATTAATTCATTCAAAAAAATCATAAATATTAGAAATTCATTCCCTAAAATCATAAATATTGGAATGAATCATATTCATTTGTTCATTCAATTTATTCAATTGAAACTTGCCTATTTAAGGCTTACAAAAACTAGAAATTGAAATAAACTAGAACTCTCAATAGACTAGGAGAGGTTATTGCATATAAGATTTATGATAAATCCTATTAGAAATAGTAATCTAAACTAATTAGAACTTTATAGCTAAAAAGAGAGTTAATCTCTTTAGAACCCTGCAGCTAAAACAAAGCTAATCTCATTAAAATTCTAACACTCCTTGAGATTTGGTTTGGACCATCCCAACTTCTGAGTTCTTACAAGAAGTTTCTCAAATAAGTCATAATCAGAATGTAATGAGCATGAGGATCCATACTGTTGGATGATCAGTCAGCATAGGTTGGTGACTTCCCTGACCAACTAGGATTTCAGATACGATGTGCATAAAGACTAACATTTCCTTGTTAGCATGGGTATTCTGATTAGCATCCCGTAGGTGTGTGTGTGTGTCATAATCAAACAAACATATTCATATCTCAAGACTCAACTCATGACATCAATCAAATGAGGAGTTATCAATTCAATAACATATATGGGCTCATATCAAGAACGTATATTCAACAGTTGATTATGCTTTATCGTAACAAGAATAGTAATCAATGTACATATTATCAAGAAGCATAATCCAAATACAATCTGTCGCGACGACGGATTTTGACGCTCCTCGCGCACCACCTTCTCCCCGGAATTTGGAGAGACAATGGTACGCGGTGAAATGTGAGGTTGTTTATAGTCATAAAATTTACGACTATAATTATTAGGAGTTGCCACCTAGTATTAAGGTCACTAGGAACCTATTGGTCTGCGAGAGTCTTGAGTAAGGGGACTTGTTGTGCAAAGGGAAGATGAATCACCCCCAGTGCACCCTACCTAAGGTAAGGTGCATTGTTGTTTGATTGTTTTTTTTTTTTTCTGCGGGTGTACTTTACAATGTAATTTTACACCGCAGTTATAAGTTTTATTTTATCTATGGATGTACTTTACAATGTAATTTCACAACGTAGTTAAAATTATTTTAATCGACGGATGTATTATACAATACAATTTTACACCATAGTAAAAAAATATTTTTTATTTGCGGGTGTATTTTACAATGTAAATTTACACCATAAAGGCTAAAACCGAAAAGTTGTTAAATTATTTTTGACATTTTGGCCGAATACCAATGGATAATCGCTAACGAGTTATGATATCCAAATTTTCATTTTTAAAAAAAAGGAAAAATATGCAACATTTTTTTTACGAAAAATACAATGAGAAAAGTTTTGGAATTCGGCCGTATGCACGAAAACACATTCTATATTTTAATTTTTTGTAATAATATATATATTATTACAAAAAATATATATATTATTACAAAAATTAAAATATAGAATGTGTTTTCGTGCATACAGCCGAAATATATATATCTTTCAAAAGTATAAAAAAAAATATTTTTTATTTTTTTATTATTGTATTATTTTTTGTATTATTTTATTTTTTATATTATTATTTTTATTATTGGGCTGGGGTGTCAGCCACTATGGGCTAACAACCCACCCTGAAAGGAGACAGAGGCTGTTTTAGAGACAGAGAAGTTGTAGGTTGTTTTTTTCTTTTCTTCCCTTCTCCTCTGTTTCTTCTTTCCTTCTCTCACGCAATTCTTTCTTCTTTCTCTCCCCTGTTTTTCTCTTGTCCTCTTCTCTGCTAAGTTTTCTTTCTATTTTTCAGCAGTTTTTTCTTTTCTTCCTCCCTAGATTTCTCTCGGTTTCTTCTTCCTCTCTGTAACGTGTTCTCCCCTTTATTGCTCTCTGTTTCTTCTTATTTATAGGGATTATGGTGACCTGCTTTCGGTGGGTAGTTGGTGGCAACAAAAAAATCAAGTTGTTGGCAGCTTGCCGGTGGCTGGTTGGCGGCGTGCCATTGACAATGGTTAATGGACAAATACACTTTGGTCCTTCAATTTGTAATTGTATTACTTGCATCCTCAATTGGATTTAAATTTGTAATTTTTTGCAATTATACCCCTGGCCGAATTTCAACTTAACCTTAACTTTTGCGCGCCTGTTTCATTTTAGTCCTTCTCTTTTGATTTGTGCATTTTGACCCTTAATTGACAATTAAACTTCAATTTGACCCTTAATTTTGCACAATTAGCTTGGAAAAAATTCAATTGGGTCTCCAAAAATTCCAATATTATCAATTGAACCCGAATAAAATTCAAGAATTTCATTTTTTTATCAATTAAACCCTTAATAAAATTAATCTGATCAATTTAAAGCATAATTAAGTCCTTGCACTTAATTAAATTCTTCAATTGGACCCTGAATTAATTATCAAACATAAAAATATTTTGAATTAGCCCATGATTAAATCAAATTGACCTATAAAAATATAATTATGATTTTTGACTTAATTTTTACCTCGAATTTGTATTTTCTCTCATTTTTTGGCACAAAAGGGATACGATTCAGCTCAGAAAATATTCCAAATTTCTACCGTGATTTTCTACCGACACCAAACCCCTTTCATTTTATTTTTGTTATTTTTATTTTATTTTGGGGAGTAACCTAAAAATTGGGTTACGACAGTTGCCCCCTCTTTACAATGCTTACGACTTAAAGTTTTGTGAAAGACTTTAGATAGGAAGCGTTGTAAAGAAAAAGAAAAGTGGATTTACTAGACCAAAAAAATGGTTGATTCATCTAGAAATGAGAATGGTGAAGATGATGGAATGGAAGATAAGGCTAGAAAGCAGGCTATCTAGGATCAATGGTTGAGGGTGAGGAGGCGCATTGTTTGAGTTGGTTATTTACAACTGAAAAACGCACTCAAACGAGAAAGAGTAGGATAAGGATGAAAAGCGAACTATCCTAATTAATGGTTGAGGGTTGGAAAACACACTCAAAAGAGGAAGAAAATAGTGTTGGAAAACTCACTATTTTTGTTCATGGTTTAAGGATTGGAAAACGCAACCAATTCAGGGGAAAAATACGGCTAAGACGCGCACTATCCTAATTGACAGAGGGAGATAGGGTTGAAAACACGCTATTTTAGTTGATTGAGGGCTCGAAGGCACACACAGGAAGGTAATGAATTGTGATTTGTAAATTACAATCCCTCTAAAACATTGCATAGATTCCTAGGAGGTAAAAGCTAGAAGGCACTCACAAATTAAACACGGCTTCTCACTTCTGTTTACTCGAGCCGCAACTTGTGATCTTGACCATTGAAGATGATAGATTTTCCATATCAACATGTCCCCCAAGTTTGATCCAGATTCTTTGAAAAGGAATGATGGAGTCAACTTCATGATTTGACGGCTTCTCGCTTCTGCGTACTCAAGCCGCAACTTGTTGATTTTGACCACAAGAGATGATATGCCCCCCTTGAGTTTGTTCCAGCTTCTATGAAAAGAAATGATGGAGCCAACTTCAATTGCATTTTAGATTGCCCTCCTGTTTGGTCATGCCCCAAAAGTGTTTTGGGCTTCAGGTGTTTGCGGGAAGAGGTTGGTTATTTGCAAAGATGGTGTTTTCATGTGGGATTTTTGAAATTTCGAAGTCATTCCAAGCACAAAAAACATTTTGACCTTTGTTTAACAAACTTGTTCTCGAAAGAATTCAAGTGATCTCATTGTCAGGTTTTATGTTGATTTTGACAAGAATGTGAAATGGTACTTGTCTCGTATATCAGGAAGGTTTCGATCAGGTTGTGTGCAACATTTGTATGGATTGTTCCAAATGGAAAGGCATTGCTTATCAATCCAGATAACTCGTATTTGATCGGAAAGGACTTTATTAGGCTTGTAATGTAGGCTTAGGTTACTGGCTATGAAAAAAAAGATATTTGTAGGCTCAAAAAGTGTTTAAGGGGTTGTTTAGACTAAGGATCACTTAGTGATTACTCTTAGAATTTCACGTAACCCTCATGATTGATTTTCATAGTGACCTAGCATGCCCCCAGTAATGGTTTGGGCTTTGACCTTGACGTGCCCCGGTATTTGTTTGGGCTTTTTTATTGGTATTTGGCACTAACGTTGTGCTGACTTGACAGGCCCCCCAAGTATTTTGTTTGGGCTTTTTCATTGTTTTTGGCACTAACATCGTGCTGACTTGACATGCCCCCCAAGTATATTTGCTTGGGCCTTTTCACGACATGCCCCTAGTATTTTGTTTGGACTTTCTATGTTGGGTTTTTAGTACTACCAAAATGTTGAATTAATTTGCTATGGTGTACTAAAACTCTTTTTATGTTTATGCCCCCCAGCCTTCTTCGGGTGTCACTTGTCATTGAGGACTTTTTAAAAAAAAAAATTGGCACTTGCCCCCCAGTGTAGGGTGTGATCCTTGTCAGGGTTAATTATCAAGAAAGTAAAATTATTAGGCTCAAATAGGGACTGCAAAGGATATTTGAGACTTTGTGATGGCATATCAAAGATGGCCTTCCGTCATTTCAAAAACATGCAATCCGAATCAAGAAGCTTTGCTTTTACATGCGAAACAAGTTTTTGATTTTTTTTGGATTATTTGGATTATTTGCTTGGCTAAGAGATTAGTTTTATTATGTGGATTTTGGTGGTATGAGATCACCCTTCAATTAAATCCTTTGAATTCCCAGAACACATTTATTAAATAAACATCAAATTGGCATTCATTTTCGTACTAGACTTTGATTTGCCAATTTTTTTATGAAAAGAAAAGAAAAGGGGGTACACTAAGAATTTGTAGCCAAATTTCAATTTCATTAGATGTTGGGAGGAATACATTAGGCATAATATTTCTTCACTACATTAGAGTTCACCAGCCTAGGCAGATCTTCTCCATCCATACTAGTCAGAATTAGGGCTCCCCGTGAAAAAGCCTTCTTCACTACATATGGTCCCTCATAGTTTGGTGCCCATTTACTCTGGTCTTCTACTATTGATATCTTTTTCAATACCAAAATCTCCCTCTCTGAACACCCTTGGCTTGACTTTCTTGTTGTAAGCTTTTGCTATCCTGCCTTGGTATAACTGGTGATGGCAAATAGCTGCAAGTCTTTTCTCATCAACTAAGTTTAACTACTCAAACCTTACCCTTGCCCATTCTCATTCATCTAGCTCTACTTCTTTCAAGATTATTAGTGACGGAATCTCCATTTCTAAAGGTGTGGCCACCTCTATCCTATATACTAAGGCATATGGGGTTGCCCTTATGAAAGTTCGAACAATAGTGCGATATGCGTGTAAAGCGCATGGGAGCATTTCATGCCAGTCTTTATAAGTAACGACCATCTTTTGGAAGATTTTCTTAAGATTCTTATTGGTTGCTTCAATGGCTCCGTTCATCTTCAGTCTATAAGGAAAGGAGTTGAGATGCTTAATTTTCCACTTGGTACAAAGTTCGGCAATTAGTTTTCCATTAAAGTTTTGAGCATTATCTGTCACCATCCTTGCAGGTAAACCATAATGATAGATCAAGTCCCTTTCGATGAACTTCTTGACAACCTTTTGCATCACATGGGCATAGGAATTAACTTTTACCCATTTAGTAAAGTAATCAATTGCCACCAAAATGAATCTATGTCCATTACTTGCCTTTGGGTTAATTGCTCCTATGACATCTAATCCCCACATGTCAAATGGCCACAGTGAGGTCATGTTAAATAGGGGTTTTGGAGGTGCATTTATTTTATCACCATAAATCTGACACTTATGACATTTTCTAACATATGTCACGTAGTATCTTTCCATGGTCAGCCAAAAATATCCAGATCTTTGCATTTGCCTTGCCATTGTATGACCATTAGCATGGGTGGCACAAATTCCTTCATGAACTTCTTTCAGAGCTTGCCCAATTTCTTCCTCATCTAGACATCTGAGTAAAGTCCCATCAAATAACATCTTGTATAGGATTTCGCCATCCAAGTAGAAATTCGCGGCCATCCTCCTTAAGGTCTCTTTATCTGCTTTAGAAGCCTCTTAGGGGTATTCTTGGTGTTGGATGAATCTTTTGATATCACTATACCAATGTTTTTCCTCTGGTGACTCTTCAAGTGTGTAACAATGGGCTTGATAGTTTCGAACCTTGATGTCAATAGGGTGGATCTTCTCTCTAGCAACAATTTGTACCATTGAAGCCAAAGTTGCCAAAGCATCAGCAAACTGATTCTTATCCCTACTCATATGAGTGAATTTGACCTCTTCGAATTCACTGGCTAATTTTACAAGGTAGTTTTGGTATGGTTTCAACTTTTCATCTTTAGTTTGCCACTCTCCCTTCACTTGGCAAATAATCAACATGGAATCTCCGAAGACTTCAAGTTTTTTAACTTTAAGCTCTTAGGCAGCTTCTAAACCAATAATACATGCTTCATATTCAGCTGTATTGTTAGTACATTCAAATTGCAACCTTGTTGAGAAAGGGTATTGTTTTCCATCTAGGGAAATTATTACAGCTCCAACCCCATTTCCTGATACATTTACCACTCCGTCGAAATAGAGCGTCCACCACTCACTTGCCCCCATATCATCCCTAATCACTAATATATCTTCATCGGGGAAATCGAAATCTAGAGGCTCATAATCTTCTATGGCATGATCCGCAAGATGGTCAGCAACTATACTACCCTTTATGGCTTTCCTCGTAAAAACGATGTCGTATTCTGCCAATAACACTTGCCACCTTGCTATCTTACTTGATAGATATGGTTTTTCACATATGTATTTAAGCAGATCTAGTGTGGAGATTAACCATGTTGTGTAGTACAACATAATTTCTCAATTTTGGTGTATCTGGATTCGCAATCGTTAAACTTCTTACTTAGGTAATATATAGCTTGTTCCTTTCTTCCAAATTCATCATGTTGTCCCAACACACAACCCATGGTTGTCTCTGTGACTGTTAAGTATAAAATCAGTGGTCTCCCTGGCACTAGAGGTACTAACAATGATGGATTTTGTAAGTACCTCTTTATTTTATCGAAAGCTTCTTGACAGTCATTATCCCAATTCCTAGGATTTTTCTTTCTAAGTAAACGAAAGATCGGTTCACAGGTTACTGTTAGCTAGGATATGAAACTGGCTATGTAATTCAAACGCCCGAGAAAACTCCTTACTTCTTTTTCCGTCTTAGGTGCTGGCATTTCTTGTATGGCTTTGGCTTTATCTGGGTCAACTTTTATTCCTCGGCTGCTTACAACGAAGCCTAGTAACTTCCCTGTCTTAACTCCAAAGGAGCATTTAGCCGGATTTAATTTCAACTGGTATTTCCGCAATCTCTCAAATAATTTTCTTAATATTTGCACATGGTTTTTCCAAATCTTGGATTTAGCCAGTATATCATCGACATAAACCTCAACTTCCCGATGCATCATATCGTGGAATAAAGCGACCATCGCTCGTTGATATGTGGACCCAACATTTTTTAAACCAAATGGCATTACTTTATAACAAAAGGTTCTGCAAGGTGTTACAAAGGTGGTTTTCTCTTTATCTTTCTTTGCCATCTTGATTTGGTTGTACCTAGAAAAACTGTCCATGAATGAATATGTGGCATTTTTACCAGCGTTATCTACCAAGATATCTATGTGAGGTAATGGTAAATCATCTTTTGGGCTTGCTTTGTTTAAATCTCTGTAATCCACACACACGAATTTTTCCGTCCTTTTTTGGGTCTACAACCATATTGGGTACCCACTAGGGGTAGTGGACTACATCTAGAAACCCTGCATCCTATTGGTTTTGTATTTCTGTTTTTATTTTTAGGAGCATATCTGGCCACATCCTTCTGGTCTTTTGCATGATTGGTACACTCCCATATTAAAGGGATTTTGTGTACAACTATATCAGTATCTAAGCCAGGCATTTCTGCATAAGTCTAGGCAAAAACATCGCTATATTCACGCAAAAGGGAAATCAAATTTTCTCTTTCCTCATTTGTTATGAGGGTGCCAATTTTTAGCTCCTTTTCCTCTTGCCCAGTTCCTAGATTAATGATCTGAAGCTCCTCACTGACGGGCTTCCAGGGTTTTTCAGAATTTTCCATCAATTTAGTAAATTCTTTTATGTCTTCCTCTGCCCATTCCTCGTCATTGAGCGTGGTGACGTTATTGAAATTTGGCCAATTATTCTTAGTGCAGTGATTATGTGATCGGTTGGAACTTTCAAAGCCCATGAAAGTGTAAGGTATGCTTGTGTAAGAGTACTTATTTGCGAATGACATGTCATGGATAGAAATGCATGATCTCATTAAAGAAAAGGTGCTCATTTGACAAAGCAAAATATCGCGGCATCGTGAGCTAGATTACCGCGATAATTAAAATAAAACACACGTTCATGACCAAACAAAGAGAAATTACTTTTTAAAGACGATATGAATGAGCTCCATCTTCCAATCCTGAAACACTTCTCCTTCAGCCAATTTTCGCACAAAGGTTTTTGTAGAAGGGGCGTCAATGTTATGGATAGAGAGTTGCGGGAGATCTGTTTCTTCTTCCTGGTACTCGAGGGTGCCGACATGTAGATCTCTCATTCCGTCCTTAATTATCTTTGTTGAGCTGCGGAATGACTCGTGGAGTGGTGGGATGACAAGGTTTTCATCTTTTGATTCCCTCCCTTCGATCTTTGCCATCATGGTTTCCCTTCTAATCTGAGCAACCCGTTTGAAGTCTTCTTTTCTTGGCTTATATCCCAACCCGAACCTTTGATCAACACACTTTAGCTTTATCAAGTTGACTCGTTCCGGCATTCTACTGACAGGATCAAATTGGAAAGAGATTTTGTTTTGCAAGAAACATTTAGCAACCATCTTTGCTGCTTCTGGAATTTTTGGCTTTCTCAATGGAGCACCTTTTAGAATCCATTTAACATTTACTACCTCGAATGCATGGACATTCCCATCTTTGCAAGTTTTTGTCTCTATGAAAGGCACAACAACATTCTTAACCATTGATATGGTTTCTTCATCCTTTACAGTGACCAGCATCCCATTTGCAATATATTTTAAACATTGGTGTACTACTCTTGCCACATGGATCCATGGTCTTCCAAGTAGCATGCTATAGGATGGATGGATATCCATTACTTGCAACGTTACCAAAAACAATTGGGGTCCTATGTACAACTCTACTTCAATAGTTCCTATTACCTGCCTTGGTGACCCGTCATATGCTCTTGCCATCATGGTGCTTGGTTTCATATGTGACTCATCAATGGACATTTCTTTCAGCATATGCTTTGGTAACACATTCAGAGCAGAGCCATTGTCGACTAACACTTTTCCGATCAAAACATCTTTACATCGCACCGTGATATAATGGCTTGTTATGCCCTGTGTCCTCAAGGTCTATTTCGTCGTCAGAGAAATACACATAATTTGAAGCCTGTATTCGCCCCACTAGATGTCCCATGGCATCTGGATTAATGTCTTGGGGTATGTAGGCCTCGTTCAATACTTTTTGCAAAGCCTTCCGATGAAATTTAGAGTTTAAAACAAGTGAAAGTAATGATATTTTAGCAGGAGTTCTTTTGAGTTGTTCCACAATATCATACTCGTTGTGCTTCATTAACTTTAAGAACTCATTCGTTTCCTCCTCCGTCAGCTATTTATTGGTCTCTTTGGACACATCAATCACTTCTTTCCCTTTCATTTTCCTCAACTCCTCTGGAGTAAAGCATCTGCCACTCCAAGTCAAACCTCCAATCTCTGATGAGATGACAAATGGTTGTTTTACACCTTGAGATGAATTCCCATAGTTGTAAGGGATGGCATTATAGTCTTCTTTAGGTGTAATGCGAGGCTTGGTAAATATTAGTTTAGGAAGCCCTCCTGGAATGATTTGGACCCTGCAAACTTCTTGATTTAACATTTCTGTCACAGCTATCTCGTCTTTTTTCATCGTCTCAATTCGAAGTAAACCTCTATTCATCATTACATTTTTATAGAAGCCTAGACATTGGCTAACAAAGTGATTCTTTTGATCAACATACTGGCAATACTTTATGCCACTGTGTCCTGCTTTAGTCAACATATGATAAATCCTTTCTATTAGCATCTTACACGTAACTCATCAGCTTTTCTAGCTGCCATGTTGATTAGCTTATCTGTTTGCCCTATTTTATGCTGGAAAATCGTATTGTCTTGAAGTAATGCTTCATTGCTGGTGGTCAAGGAGTCATTATTTCGCTCTAGCATCAGCACCATTTTCTTGAGCTATCAGGTGTGCTCTTTAGTCCTTCGTAGCTCTGCATCAAACCTTGTTGTTTCAGAGCTATCGGGCAATGTGTTCTTGCCATTCATTACGTTGCTCTTATACCACTTTTAATTCTTCTTCTCGAGTTTCTAGTTCTGCTTGCAAGGTAGAAATACGGTCTCTTAAGCTATTGGCCAAGGTCAAATATCTCTCCATGTCAGACTCAGTTGCCCTTCTTGCTTCGAATTCATTTTCCGCCTCAGCTTTGTACTGGGCTTTCAACTCTTTTTCTTCTTCAATGATAAGGCCAACCGCTCTTCCTTTTTCTTTCTCAGTTTCCCATTTATCCTTATAATGATCTCTTTCTTTCATCATTAAGGCTAACAATTCTTTATATGCATGTTCTTTATCTTCAAATGTCTGTTTCAAAGTGACCAATTCTCTTTTCATCATTTCATATTTATTTATTTGGTCATCATGTTGAAAACCTAACTCCTCTAACTGATTTTTTTCTCGGATCAGTTGACTAATCTGCTCTTTTTTTTCTTGTAGTTGACGGTCCAAAGAGAGCCTCATCTGTTCTTCTTCTAATAGTTGTTCCTCGAGGAACTTCTTATTGCTTTTGCTATTACTAAGCTCAATCCTTAGCTTATCCAAATCCTCTCGTAATTCTCCTTCGTCAATCTTCCTTCTTTTAATTCCAGTGGGGATGGTTTCCTTTACTTGCACTAAACTTTGCCTTGCAACATCCCAAGGCGTCTTATGACTCCTTCAAGCCAAGTAACTGGTGCTGACAGAAATCTTCTGGGGGTGGGGATCTATGTTAACTGAAACGGGGTGTCCTCAGTCTTTTTTAATTATCTGAAATTCAGCCATTGAATTGACTTCTTTGAAGGAACCTGTATACTTAGTCAATCCTTTAGTTCTTGGCATATATTGCATTTCTCCAAAATGCCTGGTTACTAGAGAGGGACAATAGCTAATATATCTGGTTAAGCCAATTAATGGGACCCATGCTTTATCACCGCAACTCATCAGGTAAGCTAACTTTCCTATCCAGGGGGCTTTCCATCTAAATTTGCTTTCAGGAATCGCTTGGTATTTTTCCACCCAGGCCCTCTCATCTAGGCCTTTCCATTTTTCATTTAAAACCAAACTAAGAGGCCTTATATTGAACCACAAAAAATTATTAAAAACTTCTTTCGAGGTTTCTAGATAAATAACGATCCATATGAACAACAAAGGGATACAACACCGCATTGCTCCTTTACCATGTGAACTGCAGTGATTGAAAGACAGGAAAGTCTCGGCTAGTATTGCTGAAGCAGGTTTGTTTCTTTCTTGTTCGTATTCAACAAAAGTACTAGTTGCTTCTATGCTAATTATCCCCACAGCTTCCGAAGGAAATAAAATCAAACTGAAAATAGCAAAGGCTATTAACCGGTGTCCCTCTTCCCGAAGTCTCCTTTTATCTTTATCGGCTTTCAGCTTGTTCTTGATCACTTTCCATTTGAAATCTCCAGAAGAAGTCATATACTGACCCATTGGATCCAAATGTAGAAGCTTAATGCCCTCTTGAACTGTATTCTCAATTTTCTGCCTGAAGTAAACTTTGTGAGGGCTATGAGGGAAACTCAAGATTTGAGCATATTCTTCTACGGTAGGAGTCATGTCAACGTTCCCAAAAGTGAAGCACCAGTAATTAGGATCCCAAAAGTGTGTCAGAGCTTTGATGGTTGATGTTTGGATCGGAATTTTCAAAAGATGAATAATTCTTCCATATCTTTGTTCAAACAATGCTTCATCTACATATCCCAAGAGGGGCAAAAGCCCCTTTATATTCTCTATAGGGCAATGAATCTTGGTCACATGTGGCAACTCACTACTCCTTGGACAATCTCCCTCAGTCAATTGCATCATTTCAAATCTTTCCCCAATTCCAAAAAGGTCAAGGAAGCCATGGTCTTGGTTTGGTAATTTCTATGGAAAAGTTAAAATGACATGAATGATTGGAGTTCGTACCTAAGTTATCACATGAAGGGTAGGTCTTCTAATTGGTCTCAAAGGGTCTATGAACTGCCCAGTGACCACCTCATGTGAAGGTAGTATAGGGGTTTACAAGAAATGGTTGGGGCACAATGTGACCGCCATTAACAAGTAAACACTCAGTTCATAGTTAGATGTTTCACGAATCTGAACCCCGACCAAAAGTTATGGGGCAGACCGCTACTCCCCACCTAACTTAAAATTGGGTTTACTAAAAAGATTAAGATGCATGATTACATTGATTTAAATTTTATGATATGCATGAGGTGAAAGTAAAAT
This sequence comes from Salix exigua, assembly GCA_032356905.1. NCBI lineage: Eukaryota > Viridiplantae > Streptophyta > Magnoliopsida > Malpighiales > Salicaceae > Salix > Salix exigua. Next base: position 15,434,567 of record CM063602.1, on the reverse strand, counting down.
GCATGCTAAAGCAATAAAAATACGCATGAAAGCAGAAAATGCGTATGAAAATAAAATGAGAGACAAACAATCAAACAAACAAAGCTCAGTCCAGCGATGTCCGCGGTGAAATGTGAGGTTGTTTATAGTCGTAAAATTTACGACTATAATTATTAGGAGTCGCCACCTAGTATTAAGGTCACTAGAAACCTATTGGTCTGCGAGATTCTTGGGTAAGGGGACTTATTGTGTAAGGAGAAGACAAATCACCCCCAGTGCACCCTACCTAAGGTAAGTTGCATTGTTGTTTGATTGTTTTTTTTTTCTAGCTTAGAATTTTTACACTGCATTTTTTTAAAAAAAACATTTTTTTATGTCTGCGAGTGTACTTTACAAGGTAATTTTAACAACAGTTATACGTTTTATTTTATCTACGGATGTACTATACAATGTAATTTCATAACATAGTTAAAATTATTTTAATCTACGGATGTATTATACAATGTAATTTTACATCGTAGTAAAAAAATATTTTTTATTTGTGTGTGTATTTTACAATTTAAATTTACACCACGAAGGCTAAAACCGAAAAGTTGTTAAATTATATTTGATATTTTGGTCGAATACCAATGGATAATCACAAACCAGTTACGATATCCAAATTTTTGTTTTAAAAAAAATATGGAAAAATATGTAACATGTTTTTTTACGAAAAATACAATAAGAAAATTTTTGGAATTCGGCCGTAGGCACAAAAACACATTCTATATTTTAAGTTTTTGTAATAATATATATATATATATATATATATATATATATATATATTATTACAAAAACTTAAAATATAGAATGTATTTTCGTGCATACGGCCGAAATATATATATATATATATATATCTTTCAAAAGTATAAAAAATATGTTTTTTATTTTTTATTTTTTTATTTTTGTATTATTTATTATTTTTTTCGATTATTTTATTTTTTATATTATTATTTTTATTATTGAGCTGGGCTGTGAGCCACTATGGGATGACAACCCACCCTGAATGGGCTGGGCTTCCAGCCCTCACGGGCTAGAAGCCCATAGAGTTGTGGGTTAGGCTTTCAGTCATCACGGGCTAAAAGCCTAAGCTTCCGTGGGCTGGGCCTCATAACCAGCCCACCCATTATTCTGCATACGCAGAACAGTGACACGTGGCATGGGGAGTGAATTAATTCACTCCCCGTGCATGAAGATGACGATCTACAGTAGATTTTCGAGTGTGACGAAAACTGAAATTGTTTATACGTTTGTGTAGAAGACGTCGAGGTGATTCTTCTGGTCGTGACGATGTTGGAAACGGTGGCCTGTGGTGGTCTGAAACGGCGTTGGAAGGTGACGGGCTGTCTTGGCCGTCGTCAGGGCTGCCTATGTTTCTTCTCCGTAGAGGACGTCTGAGCTGTTAGAGTTGAAGGGAGGTTGAAGGTGATGATCAAGGTGGGTATAGAAGGTTGGTTTGCCAGAAATGGTGGATAGAGAGAGGAGACATAGGTTGTTTTAGAGAGAGAGAAGTTACAGGTTTTTTTTTCTTTTCTTCATTTCTCCTCTGTTTCTTCTTTCTCTGCCCTGTTTTTCTCTTGCCCTCTTCTCTGCTAAGTTTTCTTTCTATTTTTCTGCAGGGTTTTCTTTTCTTCCTCCCTAGATTTATCTCGGTTTGTTCTTCCTCTCTGTAATGTGTTCTCCCCTTGATTGCTCTCTGTTTCTTCTTATTTATAGGGATCATGGTGACCTGCTTTCGGTGGGTAGTTGGTGGCAACGGAAAAATCAAGCTGTTGGCAGCTTGCCGGTGGCTAGTTGGCGGTGTGCCATTGACAATGGTGAATGGACAAATACACTTTGGTCCTTCAATTTGTAATTGTATTACTTGCATCCTCAATTGGATTTAAATTTGTAATTTTGTGCAATTATACCCCTGGCCGGATTTCAACTTAACCTTAACTTTTGCGCGCCTTTTTCATTTTAGTCCTTCTCTTTTGATTTGTGCATTTTGACCATCAATTGACAATTAAACTTCAATTTGACCCTTAATTTTGCACAATTAGCTTGGAAAAAATTCAATTGGGTCTCCAAAAATTCCAATATTATCAATTGAACCCGAATAAAATTCAAGAATTTCAGTTTTTTATCAATTAAGCCCTTAATAAAATTAATTTGATCAATTTAAAACATAATTAAGTCCTTGCACTTAATTAAATTCTACAATTGGACCCTAAATTAATTCTCAAACATAATAATATTTTGAATTAGCCCATGATTAAATCAAATTGACCTATAAAAAATATAATTATGATTTTTGACTTAATTTTTACCTCTAATTTGTATTTTCTCTCATTTTTTGGCACAAAAGGGATACGATTCATCTCGGAAAATATTCCAAATTTCTACCGTGATTTTCTACTAACACCAAACCCCTTTTATTTTATTTTTGTTATTTTTATTTTATTTTGGTGAGTAACCTAAAAATTGGGTTACGACACAAGCTAATCAAATATTTATAATATTTCTCATGCATATTAAATATTATCTTCTCACATGACTCAAAAGCGATCTAAATTCAAAAGTAGAATATTGATGGAATCCTACTAACATACTACGAGCATAATATTAGGATTAATCTGAATATATTAAAGAAATACATGCTCAAAAATGACTCAACAGAAGTAGAATCCATTTAGGAAACATATCTAAGAAGTCACTCCTAATACTGTGTGTTTTGAATTAAACTATCCATTTCTCACGAAACCTAAAAACAATGGTTTCTTTCTAAATCTAGTTCAACATACACAATTCGTAAAATTAATAATAACTCATCAAATAAGCCTTAATTATCCATCAAACCAATCTGAAATACTCAAATTTCACTCCAGGGACCAAACTACAATTTTTCAAAGCTCAAGGACTAAATTGTAATTTTCCAATGTTCAGGGACTAAATTGTAATTTTCCAATGTTCTGTGATTTTCACCAAAAGGAATACAATGAATTTTCATCATCTTCAACCTCCAGCCTGGAATTCCAGCAAGGGTTTTTCACCATTTTCTCAATATTTTCTTAAACCAAACACATCAAAAACTTCAAAATCATCTACAATCAAACTCATTAACCATTACCCAAACCATTAAACCCTTAATATCTTAATCCATTCACCCATCAAATTCAAATAAAATCTACAAACCCTAATCACCGATGCAAGCAATTTGCTTAACTATTAAACAACACTTTTACATAATAACACATACACATTACCTTAATATTTATTTCTCCTCCTTCCTTTCTCCCTTCCTCGTTTTCTCTTTTTTTCTTCTCCTTTCTCCTCTCTTCGGGTCACTCTTAATTTTTCAGATTTGTTTCTCTTCTCTTCTCTTCTTTTCTATTTATATTTTGCAAGTTACTACTATATCCTTAATTCATTTACACCTAATCTTAATTCATTAAGGGACTTAATGCCTTTTCTATTCAAAGTTTCAAAACCCTAAAATTCTTTTTCTATTTAAAATTTCAAAAACCTACAATATTTTTTTTACCCTACGAGTTGTTTTACCTTCTTAGTTACTACGGTGGTGGTTTTTAGAAAAATAGTTTTTTTAAAAAAAATATTTATAAACCAGCATGTTTCGCGCGTAACCCACCTCAAGATCCATAGTTTTCACCGCCTCCATCTTCTTTTTATTCACTTTTACCATCTTTGTCACTGCCAATGAAGACCCGACAATTTGAAATTGATAATGAGGTGTTGATAGTTATTTACAAGAATTGATAGCATTTCATGAGCAAGGAATGGGAGGAGAAGAGCAACAGAAGGAGGTTGAGGTGTTGTCCAAAGCACAGAGGATAGTTCTTAAGCTGAATAGTCATAATGTGAGAAGCGTTAATGACTAGAATGAGTTCGTGTTGATTCTTGGGTATGCACCTTGGTGAGCAAGAAGTGTTGGGCTCATGCCTTAATGTGTTGAGGCTACTACTAAGCTAAAGGAGTTGAGGAGTCATGTCATGATAGCAAAACTAGATGCTAGAAGGTATCCAACAGTTGCTTCAACTCTTGGGATCAAAGACTTCCCTACTCTGCTTCTTTTTGTCAACGAGACCTCTCACGTGTACACTAATGGATTTTTCGGGTCCCTTTTTGTCCTTTTATTTCTTTTATTTTTTTCTAATATCAAATGATGATTGATTAATATAAGTTTTTCTTAAATGATTCTCTTGTAATGTTAAACAATTTTTTTTAGTTGTGCTTAATTTTATTGATTGATTGATTTCACATGATTCTTTTGAAATCAGGGAAGATATAGTGATCTCGGCTAGGAAAAGGGCAGGTGTGCCTGTTATAAGGATAAGTTCATGTATGGAGGCTGAGGATTTTCAGAAGAAGTATCATTTGTTTGTTCTTGGTCTTTTTGATAAATTTTCGGTCTGGTCCGATTCGGTTCGTCTGACCGATTTTTTAATTTTTTAATATTTCATTGAACAATGCGTTAACCATTTTGTCCAAAAGGACAAAACACACACCTCGGGGTGAGGAGCATTCCGGTAATTAGCCAATATTTTTTTTTTCGTCTCACAACTGTTGGCGCGTCACCAAACGCACCATTCGTTTTAGCGCTCACGCGTGTTTCGGACAGTGCTTGTGGGTTACTCCGGCGTCGAAAAATGGTGTCTGGAGACATGTCAGTGGTCTTTTGAATCCCTCCAATTTCTCCCTCCTACCTGCGCCATATGAAGTCAGCTACGTTGTTTTATTTCAAATTTCAATTCAGTCCCTGAACGTTGTAATTTTTTTTTGGGCCCTTCTTGCTATTATATAGGTTTTGATTTGTTTCAATTTCATCCTTTCATTGAAATTGATGATATATTGAAGTGTCAATTCGGTCCCCATGCTTATAATTCTGCGAATTAGGCTGAAATTCTAAATATTTTTGTTATCAAAGTTTTGATTGGTTTCAATTTCATCATTCCATGCAAATTTATTATAAATCCTTAATATTTGCGGTATCAAAGTTTGTTTTCTTTCAATTTTATCCTTCTATGCATGTTAATTATAGATTTCAGTTTCATTTCGGTCCTAAATTTTTAAATTCCAGGTCTTATTTTAAATTATTTAATTTCAATATTTTGATTTTTTCAGTTTTATTCTTGAAATTAGATATATTATTTAATGTATGTCAAATTAATTATATATTTGTATATTTGTGTCAAATTAAAATATGTTAAACTAATTATATATTCTAATATTTATTGAATATTATCGCCTAGGAGAAAACAAAACATGACCTATGATTTTGTTTAAGAAAAAAATATTAATATTAGTATTCTTAAATACATTTTATATAATAATATAATGAATAAATCGAATAAAAAAATTGGCTTCCAATTTTATATTTCTCCTCTTTTTAAAAAAAATATTTCTTAAAAAAATTATAAAATTTTTGTTTTTAATATTTCAGGTCTAATATTACTGGAAAAAAAATACAACTCAATTTTTTTTGACAAATTTACCTAGATTTAAAAAATAGATAAGTCACTTTTCGTTTCAATTACACTATTCTTCTTAGACGACAAATGAGTCATTGTAGCACGCAAAAAAAAGATATAATATTACTGGGGGAAAAGTCAACTCAAAAAAATATGAGAAATTTACCTAGGTTATTTACAATTAAAAAATATACAAGTCCTTCCTGTTTTGATTAAACTGTTCTTTTTAAACGGCAAAATAATAATTATTGCATGCAAAACAAATTATGCTTATTTTTGAAAATAAATTACAATATTTATATTTATAATACATCAGATCTAAAGGAACAAAGGCAACTCATAAAAATAAAAATGATAAATTTACATAGGTTATCTACAAAAATATATGAATCCCTTTCCATTTTGATTATTGTATAAAGTATGTGAGACTAATTATATGTTTTAATATTTATTGAATATTATAGCCTAAAAATATATAAAGAGAGAGAAAAAATGAGCTAGGAGTTTTTCTTCAAAAACATTAATATCAATATTCTTAAATACATTCAATATAATAGTATGAGTAATAAATATTATTAAAAACATTTTGCCTTTGAATTTAAATTTGATACTCTTTTGTTTAAGTTTATTTCTTAAAAACAAATTTACAATATTTTCATTTTTAATATTTTAAATCTAATATTACTTGGAATTTTTTTTTAAAAAAATTACAAATATACTTACGTTATCTACAATTTAAAAAATATACGAGTTACTTTTCGTTTCGATTACACCGTTCCTTTTAGACGGTAAATAAGTCATTATAGCACGTATAAAATTAAGTTCATTTCTTAAAAAAAATTACAATATTTTTATTTTTAATGTGTCAGATCTAATATTATTAAGAAAAAAAATGCAACACAAAAAAAAAGTTAACAAATTTACCTAGGTTATCTACAATTAAAAAATATATTAACCACTTCCCATTTCAGATACACTATTCCTTTTATAATGTTACTAATTAAACATTTAAACAACTAATTACAGCATTTAAAAAATCAATTACTTTTCTACATGGAAAAAACCTTAACACAATGCACGAGCAAACATACTAATTATACCACGCAAAAAACTCATTTCTAACATGTTTGATCTATTGCAATTTCAGTAATTGAACATTAAAATAACTAATTATAGCACGCAAAAAGTATAAGTTTATTTTTAAAAAAATAAATTATAATATTTTTATTTATAATGTGTCAAATCTAATATTATTGAGGAAAAAACACAACTCAAAAAAACATTACCTACATTATCTGCAATTACAAAATATACGAATCACTTTCCATTTCAATTATACAAATTTTATCAATTATACTTTTACTAATTAAATATTAAAATAACAAAAATAATCATTTTTTGAATTGTGTGAAACGCAATACACACACAGAAGCTGTAACTAATCAATACAAATTGTAGCTTCCAAAAACATCATGTGATAAGAAAAACTGTTCACATTCATGCTTCAAGAAAGATTGCAAAGCAAAACAAAAAAACACAGGTAGATACAAGAGAGTAAGGTAATGAGTCCAACACTTCATCTAAGTTGCGGTCCATATATGTTCCTCGATAGCTTGGGGTTCCTTGAAATACAGGCAAGCAGAGTCAAGACACTAGAAGGAAAAAAAACACCTAGTCCTCAAAAATTAAAAGGAAATAAACAAAATGTTGAAAGAAAGTTCAATGAAAAGGAACAAACAAAGATAAATCATGAAAATAATGGAAAAGAAAAATGACTCCTCTTTTAAAAGTTTGTTCTAAGCTATAATTCTTTGTTGACTAAAAGATTAATCCTTGATACCATCCAAAACTTAGAATTCCAAGGCTAGAGAGAAAGAAAAGGAGGAAGTAACACTAAGAAATACCGAAGTTCTCGAATGTTCCAAATAGTGTAGAACTCTTCGAGGACCCCAGCAAAATAATCACACAAACTCAAACACCAGGTTCCAGAAATTTTCATCCATGAGATGGATGCAAAAAAGAAAAAAATCCCATCCATTTGACAATCTTATGCCTTGCGAGTATTCATGAAACCATAATTAAAAATGATGATTATTAGCTCATAACTTGAATATAAATAACCACTAACAACCCATAAAAAAAGCACTTAGGGGGAGCAAAACTTAGATTTGATATAAGAAGTTGAAACTATTAAGTTTTCATTAAAATAAGAGAGCATGTAGTAAGTTGTGGTGAAAATCCTCACGAGTTGAAGTTGAAAAGCACATGGATATAAAAAAGAGCAAACCCAATAACTATATTGGTGAGGCTAGTTATGAAGCTAGCAGAAGGTAATAATAGACCATGTCGAAAGCCTCAAAGAACTATAGTAGTCTTCCTTAAATCAGTCGATACTCTCCTGAAAGTACTCATAATTGAACTCCATTACTAACTACTATAAATTTTATGAAAATCAACAAAAGCAAATTAAAATTGAAAATCCTTGATCCAACAAAAATATCGAGGTTAAAGATGCGTTGCCCGTGGTATTCAAGTGATCACCTCCAGAACATTTGCACTAATTGAAAACAAAAGGATGCAACCAAAGCAATGTCAAGTTAATCAGTTCCTTGAGTACTTGAAAAACACACACTCTGTTTTGCGTTAAAAATCTATATTAGTGGCATGAAAGCTACATAAAAATAGAAAACAAAAAGTCAAATGCACTACACAAATAGAAGTTGTAACAAATCAATACAGACTGTCACTTCCAAAAACATCACGTGATAAGGAAAACTGTTCACATTCATGCTTCTGTAAATTTTTTAAAGCAAAACATAAAAACACAGGTAGATAAAAGATAGTAAGGTAATGAATCAAACACTTCATCTAAGTTGCTGTCCATATATGTTCCTCGATATCTTGGGGTTCCTAGAAATACAAGCATGCAGAATTCAGCCACTAGAAGGAACAAAAACACCCACTTCTCAAAAATTAAAAGGAAATAAATAAAATGTTTAAAGAAAGAAAGTTCAATGAAAAGGAACAAACACAGATAGATCATGAAAATAATGGAAAAGAAAAATGACTCTTTCGAAAGCTTGTCCTGAACTATAATTATTTATGGACTTCATGGCATTCCTTGATGCTTGCTGCTATCCTAGACTCAAAAACTAAAAGATTAATACTTGATACCATCGAAAACTCAGAATTCCAAGGCAAGAAAGAAAGAAAAAAAGCAGGTAACACTAAAAAATATTGAAGTTCTCGAATGTTACACATAGCGTAGAACTCTATAGAGACCCCAAGAAAATGGTCACACAAATTCACACCAGGTTCCAGAAATTTTCATCCATGAGATGGATGCAAAAAAGGAAAAAAATCCCATCCATTTGACAATCTTGGGCCTTGCGAGTATCCATGAAACCATAATTAAAAATTATCACTATCAGCTCATAAATTACCGGTGACAACCCATAAAAAATGCATAGAGGGGGAGCAAAACTTAGATTTTATGTAAGAAGTTGAAACTATCAAGTTTTCATCAAAATGAGAGAGCATGTAGTAAGTTGTGGTGAAAATCCTCACGAGTTGAAGTTGAAAATCACATGGATATCAAAATAGCAAACCCAATAGTTGTATTGGTGAGGCTAGTTATGAAGCTGGGTCAACAAGACTGTGATACCATGTTAAGGAACCATCTCAACTAAAAGTTTAACCTTATAAGTAAGGCTCTATGATATAAATTATATTATTCTCTAACAGATAAAAGAGAGTAAGGTAATGACTCAAACACTTCATCTATGTTGCAGTCCATATATGTTCCTCGATAGCTTTGGGTTCCTAAAAACACATACAAGCAGAGTATAGACACTAGAAGGAAAAAAACATCCAGTTCTAAAAAATTGAAAGGAAATAAAATGTTGAAAGAAAGAAAGTTCAAACAAAGATAAATCATGAAAATAATGGCAAAGAAAAATGAATCCTCTTTTAAAAGCTTGTCTTGAGCTAGAATTCTTTGTTGACTTCATGGAATTCCTTGATGGTTGATGTTATCCTAGACTCAAAAACTAAATGATTAATGCTTGATGCCATCCCAAACTCAGAATTCCAAGGCAAGACAGAAAGAAAAGAAGCAGTTAACACTAAAAAATACTGAAGTTCTCGAATCTTCCATATAGCGTAAAACTCTTCGAGGACCCCTGCAAAATGATCACACAAACTCAAACACCAGGTTCCAGAAATTTTATTCCATGAGATGGATGCAAAAAAGAAAAAAATACCATCCATTTGAAAATATTACGCCTTGCGAGTATTCATGAAATCATAATGAAAAATGGTCACTAGTAGCTTATAAATTGAATATAAATAACCAATGACAACCCATAAAAAAAGCGCGGAGGGGGAGCAAAACTTAGATTTGATGTAAGAAGTTGAAACTATTAAGTTTTCATTAAAATAAGAGAGCATGTAGTAAGTTGTGGTGAAAATCCTCATGAGTTGAAAAGCAAATGGATATAAAAAGAGCAAACCCAATAGCTGTATTGGTGAGGCTAGTTATGAAGTTGGCAGAAGGTAATAATAGACCATGTCCAAAGCCTCAAAGAACTATAGTAGTCTTCCTTAAATCAGTCGATACTCTCCTGAAAGTACTCACAATTGAACTCCATTACTAACTACTATAAATTTTATGAAAATCAACAAAAGCAAATTAAAATTGAAAATCCTTGATCCAACAAAAAAATCGAGGTTAAAGATGCGTTGCCCATGGTAGTCAAGTGATCACCTCCAGAACATCTGCACTAATTGAAAACAAAAGGATGCGGCCAAAGCAATGCCAAGTTAATCAGTTCCTTGAGTATTTGAAAAGCACATACTCCATTTTGCATTACAAATCTATATTAGTGGCATGAAAGCTACATACAAATAGAAAACAAAATGATCACATAAACTCAACCACTAGGTTCTAGAAATTTTCATCCATGAGATGGATGCAAAAAAGAAAAAATCCTGTCTATTTGACAATCTTACGCCTTGCGAGTATCCATGAAACCATATGAAACATGATCACTATCAGTTCATAAATTCAATATAAAAAAAAGTGCAGACGAAGCACAATGAGAGAGCATGTTGTAAGTTGTCGTGAAAATCCTCACATGGTGAACGAATGTAGAAATAATAATTGCTTAGATAGTTAAAAAAATCATATGTAGAACAAACAACGAATAGAGGTTTCATGGTATCGCTCTACAAGTTTATGCTCTTGGAAAGACATAAAACCTTCATCGTAGACTAAGTACTCAAAATTTTATGTGTACAAAATAAAACAAAAGAAGCAATCATGTACCACAAAAAATATAAGACTACAACCTCCAAAACATCATGTGATAAAGAAAATTGTTCACATTCATGCTTCTGGAAAGATTCTAAATCAAAACAAATAGACACAAGTAGATAAAAGAGAATAAGGTAATGAATCTAACACTCCACCTAAGCTGCGATCCATGAATGATCCTTGATAACTTGGATCCCTAGAAAAAAAACATGCAAGCAGAGTTCAAATACTAGGAAAAAAACACATCCTTTTCACATATAACTAAAACCCTAAACTAATTAGCAAAAAGAACAAAAGAAAGAAACGAGAAGAGAGGGCTACAAGAACCTAAAATCAAATGACTATTGTTGTTGTCACCATCCAATACTATGTTAAATCATATGCCAAGTAAAATAAAGAAGCTAATGGTATAAAATGCAAAATTAGATTTAAAAACATTGCCACTCAAGTTCTGAAACATCATATACATTTAAAATCCCATGCTCCTCGAAAAATGATTGAAATTGAATCTTGAACTCTTAAATTTAATGTTAAAAGCATTTCATGGGTTAATCATAGTCCATATAAGTTCCTTGAAAAACACTTCAAGGTTAAACTATGAAAGCAAAGAGTAGACACTAGCCATGCCCTAGCATTAATAGCTGAAATTACAAACTAAATGAAAACAAGAATGTTAAGACAAGTAGGTGCATCATGTACCAATATAAAAAATAATCTCTTAGTTCATGTAATTCATTACCTGCCACAAATTAAAAAAAATAGTTAAGTGCTTGGACTAGTCATAAAGTAATAGATGGGTCCCATAAACCTTGTTAGAGTCAAATATTTAGATCAAATGAATAAAAAGAATCGTGCTTCTTGATAAGCTCATATAGACAAAAAGACGAACAACTTCACAACTTATACCCTTTGGAAATATAATTTTGTCGATAAGACAAGCACAAACTTATAGTTAACTAGTCATTCTCCTGATAAAATTCATTCCACACCTGCATGTTAGACATGCTTGAAGGACAAAACCCTTCATGATAAGCCAATCAATGCAAATACACAGCAGCAATGAGGACATGATAATATACCTGTTGTTTTGAATTGCAGGATCATCTCATCTCATCATGAGCTACTGCTTTATTTCAACTTTACCTATTACATTCTTGTTATGACTGAAATTTTCTTGTAAGAACCCCAAGCCGATTCGATAATATACTTCTCATTATTGTATTATCTCGCATATGTATATTAAATGTTATCTACTCACTCAGTTGTTGAACTCACCCCCTCATTATTTATTATTTTCACGCTTGTAGCTCGTTAGTAGATCATTATCATTGAAATTTTAGAAATTATTATTTTGGTTGTAATTGATATTTTATTTTTATTTTTATTTTTATGTCTAGTTAGTGCTCCACTATTATAACAAGATTATTCAACTTTTGTATTAAGACATTTGAATTATGTTATAAAGTCTACTTTGTTATTTCCATTGCGTTGAATTCTAAATATGAATGTTAATTTGTGTAAATTTGGGTTCGCATAGGTGTGGAACCTTGGAGGGAAACCATATCTATGTGCCGGTCATGGATCCAGGAATCGGGTCGTGACAAAGATGGTATGAGAGCTAAGGGCATTAATGCTTGTGATAGTTTTCCTTGATGATATTTTGGTGTACTCAAAGTCTAGAGAGGAGCATGAACAACATTTAAGGATAGTGCATACCATCTTTGTCATGACCAGATCCCTGGATTCATGACCGACATATAGGCATGGTCCCTCTCTAAGGTTCCAAACCTATGCAAACCTAAACTTACAAGGTTATCATTCATATTCAGAGTTAAACGCAGCGGAAATAACAAAGTAAACTTATAATATAGTTCAATTATCTTAATACAAGAGTCAAAAATATCTTATTATAATTATGGAGCGTTAATTAGACATAAGAACAAAAGTGTCAATTACAACCACAACAACAAGTTCCGATAGTACGACAAAAATGACTTGCTAACACGCTACAAGCCTGAAAATAATAAATAATGAAGGGGTGAGTTCAACAACTCAGTGAGTAAATAACATCTAATATTCACATACGAGATAATACAACAGTGAGAAGTATATTATCAAATCTGTTCAGAGTTCATGGGGATGATCGGTTTAGGTAAAGCTTGTCAGAAAATCAGAATGCAATGAGCATGAGGCTCCATATTGTGGGATGATCTGTCTGCACGGGTTGGTGACTTCCCGACCGACTAGGATTTCAGATACAATGTGAACAAAGACTAACATTTCCCTGTTAGCATGGGTATTCTAACTGGCATCCTATAGGTGTGTGTGTATATATATATATATATATATATCATAATCAAACAGACATATTCATATCTCAAGGTCCAACTCATTACATCAATCAAATGAGGAGCTATCAATTCAATAACAGATATTGGCTCATATCAAGAACGTATATTCAACAATTGATTATGCTTTATCGTAACAAGAATAGTAATTAATCATATATATCATCAAGAAGCATAATCTAAATACTAGCAAATCATATATTAACAATATTTCTCATGCATATTAAATATTATCCACTCATTTGACTCAAAAGTGATCGAAATTCAAAAGAAGAATATTGATGGAATCCTACTAACGTACCGCGGGCAGAATATCAGGATTATTTGAATATATAAAAGAAATACATACTCAAAAATGACTCAAAAGAAGTAGAATACCTTTAATAAACATGTAACAACCCTAAATTTTTTTCATCTATTTGTTTAATTTTTTTAATCTTTCCTCCTATAAAAAGGGTAGATGAAGCATGAGAATTTAGAAATTTCAGCAGAGTCTCCCCTATATTGGGAGATCCCAAGTTATCCATAACACAACCTGCACACAATTTGAATCACATCTCATCCACAATCACATCTATTTTTAATACAATTAACTGCATAATTCCTTCGAGAATATGCTTAGGACCATATTCATTCCCAAACTCCATCTTACATCACACACATAAGATAAAAATTAAAAGAGCCAATTCACACACAAAGATTTCACATATAGATGCAAATATACATATACATCGAACAATACACACTTTAATATTTGAAGATAATGTAGTACTTTCTAATATCCTGAGCGTAGGTTGATACATTTAATATTACAGAAACAAAATTTACAAATATACTATTCTATACAATTTACATGTTCTTCTACATAACAAAATTTCACCATAACTCCCTAAGTTCCTATCTTATACAAAAAGGAATTAAGGCTTACAATCTATTCCTGACGAGAATGAGAAGAACTTGCAAAATATAGATTTTTCATATGAGTAAAACAATTAAGTAAATACTAGCAATTTACACAAGAATTTGAACAACATATCCATCAATCTACTTAAATCATTTGAGATTCTAAACACAACAATATACACCCTTTTAAGGTTATATAAAAGAAGATTTATTTCTTTTGACTGCTTCATTCCCCCTTTTCACATCGAAGAGACTATAGTCAACACTAATGACCTCCAATAGTGTCTCTTGTTACCCGTCCTGAAATCAACTAATCAGTTTCATGAAATGCTGACATGAACATAACCGTGGGTGTCATTAACTATATATATATATATATATATATATATTAAAAAAACCCAAAATAGTTCATCTTTGTTCCATTATTTCCTTAGGAGATTTTAGAGTATGTTGATGTGAAGGATTCTTGATATCATTAGCTTTCATCTCAGAAAGCTAATCAAGTCTATAAATTTTTCCGATATCGACGTCACCTGCCGATATCATTAACTATTCTGAAATCGAATAGTTAATCAAGTTTATACATTACGTCAATATCGACGTCAACCGCTGATATCATTAACTATTCTGAAACTGAATAGTCAATCAAGTTTATAAATCATGTCGATATCAACGTCACCTACCGATATCATTAACTATTATGAAATCGAATAGCTAATCAAGTTTATACATTATGCTGATATCGACATCACCCGCCGATATCATTAACTATTCTAAAACCGAATAGCTAATCAATTCTATATCTCACCACCAATGTATCGGTAATGCCGATATCAACTAGCTTGTTTCTTGACACACACACACACACACACACACATATCTATTTAGGGAATTAAACGTCAAGAGAGAGGAAATTATAATTTAAATTGTAGAGGGTGGTTGAAACTAAGATCAACTGTTAGTATTTATTGTTACATGAAGAGTATAAGAAATTCAACCAGTAACTAGTGGTCCTTTGAAATCAAAACATGAAGTTGCACAATGCATTATGTATAAGTCAGCTCTTGCCAACCTAGCAGTGAGTATCCCTACCAGCAAGACCATGTATCCTTGTCCATATGTTCCAACAAAATGTAATAGCACAAAAACATAAAGAGGAATAAACAAGATATTAAGCGAAGGAACAATTTAAAAATGAGTTGCAGATTTAGAGTCTAGAGGTAACCCTGAGAATCTATATCTGATTATTATCAAAACATAGAAAGAAGGGTGCATAGAATGCAATTTCTATTCTAATAGACAATCGGAGACTTGGATAATAAAAGAAACAAAGAAAATACAGCTCAGGCAACAATTAAGCATTTGATAAAAAATACAACATGGATGACTAGATATTTCAAACCACATAATTTTAAAACTTCAAGCTCGCTTCAGCATCACATGTCAACAACAAACAGGTCACATCACCACAATTTGAAACGAAGAACCAAAATTCCAAGTTCACTACCAACCAATCATACAAAGCAATTCATAAGGAGCAACAACATTAAGGATTAGAAATTACACCAATTTGATTTTCAACACAGTGAAACAGATAGTCTCAAGCTCACTCCAACTAATCATATTGCATCAATACGATCATACAAAACAATTCACAAGGAGGAGGAGCCACAAACAATTAAATATTTCAACTTTGTTTTTAACACAAATGATGCAAGAGATAAGTCAACAGATTCCAAGCGACATATTACCATCACATGACTGTGCACATTTGCAAAAATGATTTAACAAATTGGATTGAACACCATGCCGGTATCATCATTTCCAATCTAGAGCAATCTCAACACAAACAAAATACAAAAATCATACTAACCAAACGTTGGAAAGGACATAAGCAAAGCTACATGGCACATAACATATGGAAAGGGTATCACATAAAAAACAATCCAACAAAGGAGTATTGCCATCAATTTAAATGAAGAAAAAAGGACATAAGCATTCACCTTCTAGAAGAATTTGGACACATAAAAACAATAGGCTGCAACAAATTTCAAATGCTCCATTGGCGTCCAAAAATCTCCAAAAATCATAGAGTTGTCAATGAAAATAATTTATTGAGACAACCAAACACCTCTAGCATGGAATAGAGCACCAAAAAAAATTCCCAATCGATCCTACAATTTTACTCCATGCGAATATTTATGGAACCATAAAAAAATCATATGAATATAAACTTATAAATTGAATGAAATAAAGGTATAATATATATATATATATACAACATAGACAGATGTAGACAAAAGCTTAGACTTGATATAAGAAGTTAAAACTATATTCTTTCTTCAAAATAGATAGCATGTTATAAATTGTCAAGAAAATCCTCCCAAGAACATTTGTCATGGGGAGAAAATAAGATTCAGAAAAAATAATAGGTACTCGAATAGAGTTTATATTAAGATAGAAGGAATACCAGGTCAAGAAAAATAATTTCTCATGGTATCCTCATAAAACTCTATTTCACAAATGATCACCCTACTTTTGTGTGTTCATTCATAGCTTATAACATGTGATAGGATATCCTTGAGAAAAGGCACAACATACTTTTAACGAATAATAATTATATAAAATGAAAATTACAAGTCATTTGGTGCTTTTATAAATTGAATGAAATAAAGGTATAATATATATATATATATATATACAACATAGACAGATGTAGACAAAAGCTTAGACTTGATATAAGAAGTTAAAACTATATTCTTTCTTCAAAATAGATAGCATGTTATAAATTGTCAAGAAAATCCTCCCAAGAACATTTGTCATGGGGAGAAAATAAGATTCAGAAAAAATAATAGGTACTCGAATAGAGTTTATATTAAGATAGAAGGAATACTGTGTCAAGAAAAATAATTTCTCATGGTATCCTCATAAAACTCTATTTCACAAATGATCACCCTACTTTTGTGTGTTCATTCATAGCTTATAACATGTGATAGGATATCCTTGAGAAAAGGCACAACATACTTTTAACGAATAATAATTATATAAAATGAAAATTACAAGTCATTTGGTGCTTTTATAACTGTGGAGACCATCATCATTTGGTTGTCCTTGGAAAGAAATAACTTAACCCTTGAAGATAAAAAAAATCAAAGCACAACCAAAGTACAAGCTACAACACCAAATACAAATAAAAACAAAAATCAAAAGATGGAAGACCTGTCGATTCCCCAATATGTATTTAAGTAAAAGAACCAAGGTGACTGGTTTTAGAAAAATAAGCCGATGAGGCATAGTCATTAATGGTGAAAGTTAGTAGACCACTGTTTCGAGATAAAACAAAAGCTTAGACTCAATATAAGAAGTCAAGAATAATTTTCTTCATAAAGAGATCATGAAGCAAAGGTTGTTCATGCATCAAATATATTTAGCCAACTAGTATTGAAAGAACCAAGTACTTAAAATGAAATAGGGCAATAAAAAAACATTTCATAAGAATACTTAACTCTTTGCCTCCATCAATAGATCGCAAAAATTAACAAATAAAAAATCATATCGTGCAATACCTAAAGCATTTCATACTCTTAGAAGAACATGAAATTAAACTCGAATGCAAGCTAATTAACCAGCATATTAAACAAGACATACAGAAGGAATTAAGCAACACATTATCTCTCATGCAAGTTTCAAAAGTATCTTATACGTATCTCTTATCGTTACCTTGAACTAGAAGTTGTGTAGCAATGAAATCCACAGACAAGGGATTCCAAAGCATGATGTAATGAAGACAATTGCTTGGTTTCAAGCTCCTAGAAAGACACAAAATCGATATATTACACTATGCACATAAATTCTCAAGAAAGACATAGAGACATATGTAGATAACAAAAAAGAGTTGGTAAGTAATCGAACAATCCAAGAAAATTGAAGCCTGAAAATGTTCCCTAGTAAATTGGAGGTTTCCTAAAAAAACATTCAAAGGGAATTCAAATAGTAATTATAATTTAGGAAATTATTCTTGTTCACTAGAATGAAATAGAAAAGTAAAGAAACATTTGTCTTGATCGAAAATCATAAGGCCAGCTAGAAAACACTTTATGTAATCTTGTTGAAAACATAATCATCTAGACAAATTAAAATAAAATAACTAATTGCATAAGAGTTGATGAAGTTAAAAATCACAGAGATAAAAAGAGCAAACTCAACAGCTGTATTGATGAGGTTAGTTATGAAGCTAGCAAAAGGTAATAATAAATCACTTCCAAATCCTCAAAGAACTGAAACAGTTTTTCTTAAAACAGTCGATACTCTCCTGAAGGTACACACAATGGAGCTCAAATGATAAGCCAGTATAAATTTTATGAAAATCTACAAAAGAAAATTAAAAAACACATTTCCAACACAAGTTTTAAAAGCATTCCTTACATATATCGTACCATTAAAAGTATATAACTATGAAACCAATAGCATAGAATAATCATCCCAGTGTTACCACTTTTCCACACACAAAAAAATATGGCAAGGATTGAAATTGAAGGGTAAATTCATTAAACACCCTCAAGGTACTAGTAGTCTTGCATGTTAGCTGAAAACCAACTAATCTAGGAAAAACATGCAAAAAAAAGAGAAATGAAAAATTCTTGATCCAACAAAAAAAAATCCAGGTTAAACATGTGTTTTTCATTGTAGTCAATGAATGGCTATAAACATCTGCACAAAGTGAAAATAAATGGATGTAAAAGAAAGGTGAGTAAACATTTTTCTTGATATAAAATCAAAAGACAAGGAAACATCTACGATTGAAAATATAATTGTTTAAAATCAGAAGACAAAATCACGTCACAATCACTAAAAGGACATAAAAAAGCTACATTGCACATAACATATGAACGATATAATCTATATATATTTATATATAAAATTATAGACATAGACAAAAGCTTAGACTTGATATAAGAAGTCAAGACAATAAATTTTCTTCAAAATGAGAGAGCATGTTATAATTTACATGAAAATTCTCATACAAAGATCATGAAGCAAATAGTTGCTCATGCATAAAATATATTTAGCCAATTACTATTGAAAGAACAAAATACTTCTAGCGGGAATAGTGCAATAAAAAAATTTGCAAGAGTACCTAACGCAGTTCATGCACCCCTAGAAGAACATGAAATAAAACTCGGATGTTATCTAATTAACTGGCATAAATAATACAAGACATAAAGAAGGAATTAAGCGTAACATTACCTTCTATGCAAGTTTCAAAAATATCATATGCATAGATCTTCTCGTTAAAAGTTTGTAACCTTGAATAAGAAGTTGTGTAGCAATCAAATACAAAGACAAGGGATTCCAAAACATGATGTAGTGAATCAAATACTCCATCTAAGTTGTAGTCCATAAATGTTCCTTCATAACTTGGGGTCCCTAGAAAAACATGCAAGCAGAGTTCAGAGACTTGAAAAAACCACCAAGTTTTCAAAAAAAATGAAAGAAAATAAACAAAATATTGAAAGAACACACAAATGGTGAGTCATTCCCGGTGATCACAAGATCATCCACATAAACAAGTAAATAACATATAATATGACCTTTGCGATAAATAAATAATGATGAAACAACCCTGGAGATGAGAAAACCAAGAGTTAGTAGAGCATTTTTAAGGGTTGAATACCAAGCTCAGGGGCGCCTATTTAAGACTGTAAATAGCCTTTCTTAATCTGCAAACATGGTTTGGTTTGGAATTATCTTTGAAACCAGGAGGCTGAGTCATGTAGACATTTTCATCAAGGTGTCCATGCAAAAATGCATTTTGGACATCCATTTGCCGTAAAGGCCAGCCTTGGATTACGGCTATGGTAAGAATGACCCGAATGGTGGCTGGTTTGGCCACGGGGCTAAACATTTCCGTGTAATCAACCCTATGTTTTTGAAGAAAACTCCTAGCAACTAGTCTGGCCTTAAATCGGTCAATTTGCCCATTTGCCTTTTGTTTTATGCGAAAGACCCATTTGCAACTCACAAGGTTGCAATTGGCATGTGGGGGAACTAATGCCCATGTGCTATGTTTCATGAGAGCAGTAAGCTCATCAGACATGGTTGCACGCCATTGGGGTAGAAATAGAGCCTGAGTCACACAAGTTGGCTCAAGACCGTGAGGGAGTGGGTGCTTGGTCACAATGTTCAGTTGCTTGGGTTTATGTATGTTATTCATGGAGCGGGTGGTCATGGAGTGTGTGCGATGTGATGTGGCTGGTGGTTCGGGAAGAGGAGCATGCTGAGGAGAAGGGGATGATGTTGTCACTACATGTGGGGTTAGGGAAGCATGAGATGGATGACTGGATGCATAATCAAGTGCAGATGAACATTGTAAATTAGAAGAAATTGGAGATGAAAGAGATGAGTAATTACCTGGAGGTGATGAAGGCACGACGATATCGGACCCCAAAGGCATTGGTAGAGCAGGCGACGACAAGGGCATAGAGGAAGATTGAACGACAGGCGGAGGCATGGAAGAGAAGGAGAGTGGACGACAGATAGGGGAGAAGACGACATAGAGAACTCAAGTGAGGATATGGTCTGCGTTTCGTCAAAAATGACGTGCAGAGAGAGGTATATTTTTTTGGTTTTTGGGTCTAAACACTTGTATGCATTTTGGGTTAAAGAGTACCTAATAAAAATGCAAGGTACTGATTTTGGCTGTAGTTTATGGGTTGTGTAGGGCTTGGTGAAGGGATAACAAATGCACCTAAAATTTTTTAATTTTAAGTAATTTGGTTTTTGTCCAAAAATGGCTTCGAATGGTGATTTGTTTTGAAGGAGGGGTGTTGGTTGGCGGTTTATAAGGTAAGTGGCAGTATGGAAAGCATGAGGCCAGTATGAGAGTGGTAAGTTGGCATCTGTGAGTAGGGTAATTCCGGTTTCAACTATGTGATGGTGACGTCGTTCAAAAACACAGTTTTGTTGTGGTTTGTGGGGAGTAGTCGTGAAGTGACTAATCCCATGCAAGGACAAAAATGTTTTAGACTGATAAATTCACCGCCATTATCAGATTAAATACTTTTGATGGTGGTTTGAAAATGTTTTTCAACTAGTAATTTAAATTGGGGAAAAATAGTTTTTACATAAGATTTGGCGCACATGGGATAAAACCATATATATTTTGTATAGTGATCCACAAAAATTAAGTTATATCTAGAACCATCTAAACCAAGACAATGTGTGGGCCCTCATAAATCAGTGTAAAGAACATCAAGTGGTGCGTGACTTTGAATACTTGTTGACCGAAATGGAAGTTGGTGGGCTTTATTAATGGAGCATCAAGAACACATTGAATTAAAATTTTTATTTTTTGTTTGTTTTTGAATAGGTAAAGAAATTTTTTTGACAAGGCTACAAACTACTCAAGATGTTGGATGTCCAAGGCCTTTGTGCCATCCATCAAGCGAGGTTCGCTCATGCATGTTTGCAACTATTTTTGAAGTCGGACCCACCAATTAATTTGGGAACTGATATACACCATCCTCACATGCACCTTTTAGCAAAATCGCCCTCAATGTTTGGTCCTTCACAAGAAAATAAGATGGGTGAAGTTCGATAAAAACATTATTTTGCAACATAAAATGATGAACAAAAATTAAATTTTTAGAGATATTACACGGTCCTTCACAAGAAAATAAGATGGGTGAAGTTCGATAAAAACATTATTTTGCAACATAAAATGATGAAAAGAAATTAAAGTTTTAGAGATATTACACAAAGTGTTGTCAAGGACAAAAGTTTTTAATGGGGAGTCTAGAGTCAAAGAGCCAACATGAGAGACAACCAAACCTGTACCATCACCTATGATGACCTCATCAGTTTCATCATACTCAGAATGTGGCTAAGTCACCAGTAATGTTGTGTGAGGCTGTAGAATCAAGAAACCATTTTTGTTCTTGTGCATTGTTGATATTAGCACAATTTGCTGAAATTGAATTTTGACGTAATTGTGAGCAAGTTTTAGCCGTGTGTCCCATTTGGTCACAAAATTTGCACTTTGGATTATAGCGTTTTTGAATTGTCTGATGGGCTGGATATTCTCTATGTGTCTTCAAGGGGCCATTTGGCCTGTGGGCCGTGTAGGCCGTGTCACTTGACTAGCCCATTTTATGAGAGAGCCCATGCTGCCTATAATTTGTTCTTTGGGCAGACCCATTTGTGTTGTAGGTGGGCTAGCGATAAAGTTGTGTATAATTTGCCGAGGCAAGTAGCTGTTGCGCCGAGGAGTCCAGACGACGGAGGTAATTGTCGTGACCGCCAAGAAGATCGTGCAGCTCCTCAAAAGTCAGGGACGTTGGCCTTGCTCGTATAGATGTGGCAATGTCCCTGAAATAAGAAACCTGATCATTTAGTACATAGAGTGTAAGATCATCGTCGAAGATAGGATGATCGATTAGGGCGATTTCATCTGCAAGGGGTTTGACGACATGCAGGTAATTGGGCACGAAACGATTTTTCCATTGAATTAAGGTTAGTTCCTCCTTCAATTGCATAGCCCTCGTTCTTGATTTGCTAGCATACATGTGATGAAGCTTTTCCCATGCTTCATGAGAGGTCTTGGCAGTGGCGATGAGCGGCGTGATGGTGGTGGATGTGGATGCCAGGATGGCGCTTAATATAAGCTTGTCTTGACCGATAAGGAGGGCATAACGGATCAGGAGGGCGTCAAATTGTGCTCTCTATTGAGGAAAAGTTAATTGTTTTAATTTCTCATTGATCTGTGAGGTTACGTTCAGTGCAATAAGAACACTAGTAGTGGAGGAGATGGTTTGAGAGGTTGGGGTGGTGATTGAAGTTGGTTCTGCACTTTGTTCTGCGGGGGAAGACATGGTGTTGTGATGGGTAGGATCATAGTGCTCATTAGAGGTAAGCTCTGATACCATAAAAGAAGATTGTTTAACACAGAGATTCAATGAAAAATACCACGATTTTTATTGATCAATGATGGACTATATATATACATTAAATCAGAGTATAACATTTGGTAAAATGAATGTACAATTAATTTATGGATTTGTACAGTTAATGGAAAGATTTCTAAAGGCTAGTAGAGGCTGAAAAAGAAAACAATAGCTTGAATGGTGATGTTGATTGTTGCTGGGAATGTGTTGATGATTGCCAAGCTGATTTTGTGCAGCTTTCCCCAATACTTCATGCTATTATATAGGTTATGATTTGTTTTAATTTTGTCCTTCCATTGAAATTGATGATATATTGAAATTTCAATTTAGTCCTCATGCTTATAATTTTGCAGATTAGGCTGGAATTCTAAATATTTTTATTATCAAAGTTTTGATTGATTTCTATTTCATCCTTCAATGCAAATTTGTTATAAATCCTTAATATTTCTGGTATCAAAGTTTTATTTCTTTCAATTTTATACTTCTATGCAAGTTAATTATAAATTTTAGTTTCATTTCAGTCTTAAATCTTTAATGCTTATTGAATATTATCACCTATAAGAAAAGAAAACATCAACTAGGATTTTTTTAAGAAAAAAATATTAATATCAGTATTATTAAACACATTTCATATACTAAAATAACAAATAAATCGGATAAAAAAATTGGTTTTGAATTTTAATCTTGTCCTCTTTTTTAAAAATTGGCTTTGAATATTAATATCAGTATTAGTAACTCTTTGTTGACTTCATGGAGTTCCTTGATGCTTGATGCTATCCTAGACTCAAAAACTAAAAGATTAATGCTTGAAGCCATCCTAAAATCAGAATTCCAAGCCAAGAATGAAAGAAAAGAAGCAAGTAACACTAAAAAATATTGCAGTTCTCGAATGTTCCATATAGCGTAGAACTCTTTGGGGACCCCTGCAAAATGATCACACAAACTCCAACACCAAGTTCCTGAAATTTTCATCCATGAGATTGATGCAGAAAAGAAAATTCCCATCCATTTGACAATCTTATGCCTTGCGCGTATTCAAAAAACCATAACGAAAAATGATCAATATCAACTTTTAAATTGAATATAAATAACCAGTCCAACCCATAAAAAAAGCACAGAGGAGGAGCAAAACTTACAGTTGATGTAAGAAGTTGAAACTATTAAGTTTTCATCAAAATGAGAGAGCATGGTGTAATTTGTGGTGAAAATCCTCACGAGTTGATGTTGAAAAGCAAATGGAGATAAAAAGAGCAAACCCATTAGCTGTATTGATGGGGTTAGGAATGAAGCTGGTAGAATGTAATAACAGACCATGTCCAAAGCCTCAAAGAACTACAACAGTCTTCCTTAAAGCAGTCGATACTCTCCTGAGAGTACACACAATTGAACTTAAATGATAAGCCCATATAAATTTTATAAAGATCAACAATAGAAAATTATCATTGAAACTCATTGATCCAACTAAAAAATCTAAGTTCAAGATGCGTTGCCTGTGGTAGTCAAGTGATCAGCTCCAGAACGTCTGCACTAATTGAAAACAAAAGGATACGGCTAAAGCAATGCCAAGTTAATCAGTTCCTTGAGCACTGGAAAAGCACATACTCTGTTTTGGATTAAAAATCTATATTATTGGCATGGGAGCTACATACAAACACAAAACAAAACGTCGATCGCAGCACACAAATAGAAGCTGTAACAAATCAATACATATTGTCGCTTCCAAAAACATTACGTGATAAGGAAAACTTTTCACATTCATGCTTCTAGAAATATTCCAAAGCAAAACAGAAAAACAAAGGAAGATAAAAGAGAGTAAGCTCATAAGTCAAACACTTCATCTAAGTTGCGGTCCATATATGTTGCTCGATAGCTTGGGGTTCCTAGAAACACATGCAAGGAGAGTCCAGACACTAAAAGGAAAAAAACACCCACTTCTCAAAAACTAAAAGGAAATAAACAAAATGTTGAAAGAAAGTTCAATGAAAAGGAACAAACAAAGATAGATCACGACAATAATGGAAAAGAAAAATGAATCCTCTTTTCAAAGCTTGTCCTGAGCTATAATTCTTTGTTGACTTCATGGAGTTCCTTGATGCTTGATGCTATCCTAGACTCAAAAATAAAAGATTAATGCTTGAAGCCATCCCAAAATCAGAATTCCAAGGCAAGAATGAAAGAAAAGAAGCAAGTAACACTAAAAATACTGAAGTTCTCGAATGTTCCATATAGCGTAGAACTCTTCGGGGACCCCTGCAAAATGATCACACAAACTCCAACACCATGTTCCAGAAATTTTCATCCATGAGATTGATGCAGAAAAGAAACAAATCCCATCCATTTGACAATCTTACGCCTTGCGAGTATTCACAAACTATAACGAAAAATGATCACTATCAACTTTTAAATTGAATATAAATAACCAGTCCAACCCATAAAAAAAGAACAGAGGAGGAGCAAAACTTAGAGTTGATGTAAGAAGTTGAAACTATTAAGTTTTCATCAAAATGAGAGAGCATGGTGTAATTTGTGGTGAAAATCCTCACGAGTTGATGTTGAAAAGCAAATGGAGATAAAAAGAGCAAACCCAATAGCTGTATTGATGGGGTTAGGAATGAAGTTGGTAGAATGTAATAACAGACCACGTCTAAAGCCTCAAAGAACTACAACAGTCTTCCTTAAAATAGTCGATACTCTCCTGAAAGTACACACAATTGAACTTAAATGATAAGCCAATATAAATTTTATAAAGATCAACAATAGAAAATTATCATTGAAACTCCTTGATCCAACTAAAAATTCTAAGTTCAAGATGCGTAGCCCGTGGTAGTCAAGTGATCAGCTCCAGAACATCTGCACTAATTGAAAACAAAATGATGCGGCTAAAGCAATGCTAAGTTAATCAGTTCCTTGAGCACTGGAAAAGCACATACTCTGTTTTGCATTAAAAATTTATATTAGTGGCCTGGGAGCTACATACAAACACAAAACAAAACGTCGATCGCAACACACAAATAGAAGCTGTAACAAATCAATACATATTGTTGCTTCCAAAAACATTACGTGATAAGGAAAACTTTTCACATTCATGCTTCTAGAAATATTCCAAAGCAAAACAGAAAAACACAAGAGGATAAAAGAGAGTAAGCTCATAAGTCAAACACTTCATCTAAGTTGCGGTCCATATATGTTGCTCGATAGCTTGGGGTTCCTAGAAAAACATGCAAACAAACTCTAGACAATAGAAGGAAAAAAACACACCCAGTTCTCAAAAATTAAAAGGAAATAAACAAAACATTTAAAGAAAGAAAGTTCAATGGAAAGGAACAAATACAAATAGATCATGAAAATAATGGAAAAGAAAAATGACTCCTCTTTTGCAAGGTTGTCCTGAGCTGTAATTCTTTGTTGACTTCATGGAATTCCTTGATGCTTGGTGCTATAATAGACTCAAAAACTAAAAGATTAATGCTTGATCCATGCAAAACTCAGAATAACAAGGCAAGAAAGAAAGAAAAGGAGCAGGGAACATTAAAAAATACTGAAGTTCTCGAATGGTCCACATAGTGTAGAACTTTTCAAGGACCCTAGCAAAATGATCACACAACTATTATCACATAAGAAACCACTTCAAAAGCTCAACCAAAATACAAAAATCATACTAACCAAAAAGTTCACCAAATTAATAAGAATGTTTTAAATGTAAAGTCACGTAACAAACCCTGAAAAGGACATAAGCAAAGCTACATGGCACATAACATATGGAAAGGGTATCACATAAAAAAAACAATCCAACAAAGGAGTATTGCGATCAATATTAATGAAGAAAAAAGACATAAGCATTCACCTTCTAGAACAATTCGGTCACATAAAAACAGTAGGCAGCAACAAATTTCAAATGCTCCATTGGCGTCCAATAATCTCCAAAAATCATAGAGTTATCAATGAAAATAATTTACTGAGAGAACCAAACACCTCTAGCATGGAATAGAGCACCAAAAAAAATCCCAATCGATCCTACAATCTTACTCCATGCGAATATTTATGGAACCATAAAAAAACTATATGAATATCAACATATAAATTGAATGAAATAAAGGTATAATTTATATATAATCCTCCCAAGAATTTCTCATGGTAACCTCATAAAACTCTATTTCACTAATAATCACCCTGCTTTTCTTAGTTCATTCATAGCTTATAACATGTGATAGGATATCCTTCAGAAAAGGCACAACATACCTTTAACTAATAATAATCATATAAAATGAAAATTACAAGTCATTTGGTGCTTCTATAATTGTGGAGACCATCATCATTTGGTTGTCCTTAGAATGAAATAACTTAACCCTTGGAGATAAAAAAAATAAAAAATAAATCAAAGCACAATCAAAGTACAAGCTACAACAGCAAATACAAATTACAACAAAAATCAAAAGATGGAAGACCATATGAATATCAACTTATAAATTGAATGAAATAAAGGTATAATTTATATATAATCCTCCCAAGAATATTTGTCATGATGAGAAAATAAGATTTAGAAATAATAATAGGTAATCTAATAGAGTTTATATTGAGATAGAAGGAATAACGGGTCAAGAAAAAGAATTTCTCATGGTAACCTTATAAAACTCTATTTCACTAATAATCACCCTGCTTTTCTTAGTTCATTCATAGCTTATAACATGTGATAGGATATCCTTCAGAAAAGGCACAAATACCTTTAACTAATAATAATCAAATAAAATGAAAATTACAAGTCATTTGGTGCTTCTATAACTATGGAGACAATCATCATTTAGTTATTATTCTTTGTTGACATTATGGTTTTTCTTGATGCTTGATGTTATACTAGAGTCAAGAGATTATAGTTTAATGCTTGATGTCATCCTAAACTTAGAATTCTAAAGCAAGATCGTGAATATGATGGGGGGAAAAAACAACTCATCTTTGCAAACGTTGTCCTGAGTTATAATTCTTTGTTAACTTTATGGCTTTCCTTGATGCTTGATGTCATACTAGAGTCAAGAGAATGCTTGATGTCATCCTAAACTTAGAATTCTAAAGCAAGAGATACCTAAAGCAGTTCATTCAACCCTAGAAGAACATGAAATTAAACTCGGATGCTAGCCAACCAGCATAAATAATACATGACGTACAGAAGGAATTAAGGAATTAGTAATCGAATACAAAGACAAGGGATTCCAAAGCATGATGTAGTGAATCAAACACTCCATCTAAGTTGTAGTCCATAAATGTTTCTTGATAACTTGCGGTACCTAGCAGAGTTCAGAACTAGAAAAAACCTCCAAGTTTTCAAAAAATGAAAGAATATAGAAACAATATTGTAAGAAAGAAAGGGTTTAATGGAAAGGAGCAACAAAGATATATCATTAAAATAATGGAAAAGAAAAATGACTCCTCTTTGGAAAGGTTTTCTTGAGTTATAATTCTTTGTTGATTTTATGACTTTCCTTGATTCTTAATGCTATCCTACAGTCCAAAAATTATAGTATAATGCTTGATATTATCCTAAACTTGGAATTCTAAAGCAAGATCATGAATATAATGGAAGAAAACCGACTCATCTTTGCAAAAGTTGTCCTTAGTTATAATTTTTTGTTGACTTCATGTTTTTCCTTGATGCTTGATGGTATACTAGAGTCAAGAAAATATAGTTTAATGCTTGTTGTCATCCTAAACTTAGAATTCTAAAGCTATCAAAAATTATATTTCCCAAGAATACCTATAGCAGTTCATTCAACCCTAGAAGAACATGATATTAAACTCGGATCCTATGTAATTAACCAACATAAATAATACAAGACGTACAGAAGGAATTAAGCGGAAAATTATCTTCTATGCAAGTTTCAAAAGTATCTTATGCATAGATCTTCTCGTTAAAAGTTTGTAACCTTGAATTAGAAGTTGTGTAGGAATAAAATACAAAGACAAGGGATTCCAAAGCATGAAATAAAACACTCCATCTATGTTGAAGTGCATAAATGTTCCTTGATAACTTGTTGTACCTAGTAGAGTTCAGCACTAGAAAAAACCACCAAGTTTTCAAAAAATGAAAGAAAATAAACACAATATTGTAAGAAAGAAAGGGTTTAATGGAAAGGAGCAACAAAGATAGAGCATGAAAATAATGGAAAAGAAAAACAACTCGCCTTTGTAAAGGTTATCCTGAGTTATAATTCTTTGTTAACTTTATGGCTTTCCTTGATGCTTGATGTTATCCTACAGTCAAAAAATTAAAGTTTAATGGTTGATGCAATCCTAAACTTAGAATTCTAAACCAAGATATAAAGATACAACAAACAAAAGAAAGTGAGCTATCAAAAAAAAATATTTCGCAATAATACATAAAGCAATTCAAACACCCCTAGAACAATATGAAATTAAACTCGGATCCCATCTAATTAACCAGCATAAATAATACAAGATGTACAGAAGGAATTAAGGGGAACATTATCTTCTATGCAAGTTCCAAAAGCATCTTATGCATCGTTTAAAGTTTGTAACCTTGAATTAGAAGTTGTGTAGCAATCAAATACAAAGATAAGGGATTCCAAAGCATGATGTAGTGAATCAAACACTCCACCTAAGTTATAGTCCATAAATGTTCCTTGATAACTTGCGGTCCCTGGCACAGTTCAGCACTAGAAAAAACCACCAAGTTTTCAAAAAATAAAGGAAAATAAACGAAATATTGAAAGAAAGAAAGGATTTAATGGAAAAAAGCAACAACGATAGATCATTATAAAATGGAAAAGAAAAACAACTCCGCTTTGTAAAGGTTGTCCTGAGTTATAATTCTTTGTGGACTTTATGACTTTCCTTGATGGCTGATGCTATCCTACAGTCAAAAAATTACACTTTGATGCTTGATGTCATCCTAAACTTAGAATTCTAAAGCAAGATCATGAATATAATGGGAAAACAAAAATGACTCATCTTTACAAATGTTATCCTGAGTTATAAATCCTTGTTGACTTTATGGCTTTTGTTGTAGCTTGATGCTATACTAGAGTCAAGAAATTATAGTTTAATGCTTGATGTCATCCTCAACTTAGAATTCTAAAGCAAGATATAAAGATACAACCAAATAAAGAAACAGAGCTATCAAAAAAAAACATTTCCCAAGAATACCTAAAGCAATTCATACTATCAAACTATAACCCAATATTGTCTGAAATTGTATGTTTCTAAGGGATTACAGGACTCAATATATATACAATAAAGAATAGACTTTCTATACCTACCTTTCCATCCTAGACTGCATTAATATTACACAAGAAAGGAAATATACACATAACGGTAACCTGCCATTCTTAACAAAATCAGCTATACAAAAGGTAAGAAAGAACAGAGTAACGGACAACTGTTGTCCGTTGACAGCCCCTCTCAAATTAATGCAGGATGGTCAAGCAGCATCAATTTGCTATTGAGGAAGCAATGTCGTTGACGTGTGAGGGCTTTGGTGAAGATATCAGCAATTTGCAAGTCGGTGGATATGTGAGGAAGAGTAATAACACGAGTGTCATAGGCTTCACGAATAGAGTGACAGTCCACCTCAATATGCTTCGTGCGCTCATGAAAGACAGGATTAGCCGTGATCTGAATAGCACTCGTATTATCGGCATGGAGAGGTGTAGGGTCAGTGGCAGAAAAATTAAGCTCATCAAGCAACCCTCTAAACCAAATGATTTCAGAATAAGCAAGAGACATAGCCCGATACTCAGATTCTGTAGAGGACTTAGATACTCGATCTTGTTTCTTACTCTTCCAAGAGATCAATGCATCTCCTAAGAACATACACCAACCAGTGACGGATTGACGAGTATCTGCACAACCTGCCCAATCCGCATCGCTATAAGCTGTACGGTGAAGAGGGTTGTTTGTAGGAAAAAATAACCCACGAGCCACCGTGCTGTGAACATAGCGTAAGATCCGATGAACAGCAGCCAAATGAAGATGGCGAGGAGCCTAAAGAAACTGGCTGACTTGTTGTACGACAAATGAGATGTCCAGTCTAGTAATGGTGAGATAAACAAGGTTGCCTACCAATTTTCGATATAAACTGGGATCAGTAAGCAAGTCACCCTCTTCTTTACAAAGCTTGATATTCACTTCCATAGGAGTATTAACCAAAGTAGCATCCTGTAGACCAGCAGTAGCCACCACATCACTAGCATACTTAGACTGATTGAGAGAAATGCCTGAGGAGCTACGATGCTTTTCAAGACCAAGAAAATAAGTGAGGGACCCAAGATCTTTCATATGAAATGCTTCTGGAAGATGAGTTTTGAGTTGATCAAGTAGAGCGGAATTAGAACCTGTAATCACAATGTCGTCAACATACACCAAAAGAACAACAATACCCACGACTGATTTTCGAAGGAACAAGGAAGTATCATGCTTGCTCTGTTGGAATGAGAACTGTAGTAAAGTGGTGTGGAATTTATCAAACCAGGCCCTCGGAGCCTGTTTGAGACCGTAAAGAGAGCGACGAAGCTTACACACATGTGAAGTTGGAGAAGAAAATAAACCCGGAGGCGGTTTCATATAAATGCATTCTTTAAGATCCCCATGAAGAAATGCATTTTTGACATCCATCTGATGTAGCGGCCAATAACTAGAAGCAGCAAGAGCCAGAATCATACGCACAGTAGTCATTTTAGCCACTGGAGCAAACGTCTCTTCATAATTGACCCCATATTCCTGATGATTTCCAAGCGCAACAAGCCTGACCTTGTAACGGTCTAAACTACCATCAGATCGGACTTTGACGGAGTAAACCCACTTGCAACCCAGGGGGAAAATGGATGATGGACATGGCTTAATGTCCCAAGTGTGATTAGCCTCTAGAGCAGCTATTTCTTCCTGCATAGTCTGTCGCCAACAATCATGCTTGGCAACGTGTGAGTAGCATGTAAGTATATCAAAATTAGACAGTGCAAAAGTAAGAGCTGAAATAGAGTTACCAGAAGTGGGAAACCCATACCTATCCAGGGGTACAGACACCCTAGATGAGTGACGTACCCGGGGTTCTGGTGGTGCATCATGTGTCTGAATGTGGAGTGTGGGAGGATCAGATATTAAGTTAGCCGCTGGAGGAGACTATGGGCGGGGGCGTCTTGTATACACAATACCTGGTTTAAAACGAGAGGTGACTGGATGAAGATCAGAGACTTGTGACTCAAATGAAGGGAGGACCACAGTAGAAGGAGAGGACACAGAGGACACCGGAAAGAATTGTTGATTCTAAAAAAAATAACATTCCTAGAAATACGTGTATGTCGTAAAGTAGGATTGTATCAGACAAAGCCTTTTTGACATAAATTATATCCCAAGAATACACATCTTACAGATTAAGCAGATAATTTATGTCGCTCATGAGGTGGTAAGTGAGCAAAACAGACACAGTTGAAAATACGAAGATTATCATAATTAGGTTTTTTGGCGAACAAGCGAAAAAATAGAGAGTCCATTTGTAAGGCTTGAGAGGGTAAGCAATTAATCAAGTAGGTAGCAGTTTTTAGAGCTTCAACCCAAAACATGGAAGGAACAGAGGATTCTAACAAGAGAGTACGTACCACATCAAGAAGGTGACGATTTTTCCGTTCAGCTACTCCATTCTGTTAAGGAGTAGCAGGACATGAACGTTGATGAATAATACCATTAGATGCCAAGAAAGCCTGAAACTCAGTAGACAAATATTCACCACCAGAATCTGTGCGTAGTGTTTTAATAGTAGTAGAAAATTGATTAGCAACATATGCTAAAAACTCAGTGAAGATACGATAAACTTCAGATTTAGAGCGAAGACAATAGACCCAAGTAAATCTGCTATAATCGTCAATGAATGTCACATAGTATTTGAATTTTTCATGAGAATCGACCGGGGAAGGTCCCCAAACATCACTATGGATAAGATCAAAATAGTGGGAAGCGCGACTAGCATGCAAAGGAAATGGAAGAATTTTGCTTTTACCAATTTTGCAAGGATCACACTCAAGAGATAAAGAAGGAGATGCTTTATTACCAAGAAAACCAGAGTTCAATACATGAGATAGAATCTGATCATTGGGATGACCTAAACGACGATGCCACACCATACTAAGAGCAGGAATTTTAGTACAAGCAAAAGACGTAATGGAAGAAAATTTTGGAACAGGTAAAAATAATGGAAACAAGGCCCCACTTTAGGTCCTGCACAACACAACCAGCACCAGAAAAATGAACATTACAATTATCATTAACTAATTGTCCAACCAAGATAAGATTCGAGGAAAGTTTAGGAGCAAGAAACACATTAGTTAATGTAGAAGAGGCATCACCAACAGCAGTAATGGGTAAGAAACTACCATTGGCTGTCTGAATAGCCGATTGACCATCATAGGGCAGAACACAACTCAAGACAGTAGTAGTAGGTGTCATATGATTTTCCGCCCCCGAGTCTATGTACCAGAGTTTAGTAGAATTTTTACCTTGCAACCCCATGGTAGATAATGTAGAAATTAGCATTTGTTGCACCATTTCTGGTGTACAATAATTTCCTGCGGGAGGTGGAAGAGTAGAGATACCACCTGAAGAAGAGGCATGTGTAACAGAATTTTCTGCTGGAGGCACATGAAGAGAGGCGTGAAATGCTCTGGCCTAACGATTCTGAGGACAGATACGACACTCTTTAATAATATGACCCTTTTTCTTACAATAAGAGTAAAATTTCTTAGGACAATTGGCAACAATATGTCCATGCCCCTTGCAACAGAAACATTGCAAGTTTTTAGAAGGCATAGATGATCCTTGCCCGTGAGCAACATACGCCATTGTTGCTGGCCCAGAACTACCAAGAGAGTGCTCCAATATAGCTTGAGTACTAAGTCGTTCTTCGCGAAACAACTCACCGAAACAGATGTCAAGAGAAGGAACAGGAGATCTATTCAGTAAAGAAGACCGGACTGATTCAAAGTCTGGTCGCAATTTCATAAGAAACTGATCTCGTCGGCTATGTTGGAAGAGTGACAATAGGGACAGTCGTTGTAACCAAATCAGAATATTCATGCCAAAGAGTAAAAAATGTAGAGTAGTAGTCCTGAATAAAAAGATTTCCATGTTGAAACATGGCAATAGCATGTTCTAGCTAAAATCGATGAGCATCATCAACTTGATGATACACTTGCTTCAAGTGCTTCCACATAGATTGAGCAGTACGATGCGCTCGCAAATTTGGAACAATGTGTGGTTCCACTGAACTAAGAAGCCAAGACATAATTCGGGCATAAACACACCCCAAGAGGGAGAGTCTTTAGGTTCTTTTGTTGGATCATCTTTTGGGGTAGCATTAGTGTCATCAATATGGCCCCAAAGGTCTTTTCCTTGGAGGAAAAGTTCAAATTGAAATGCCCAGGTAGAGTAATTTTTCCCTGAAAATTTGACACATGTAGGCGCTGAATCCATCTCGAGGAAATACACAAGTAATAAAAAAATAGGCTGCATAGTTGAAAAACCCACGGAAAAACAGGCTCACAACAAAGCCTAGGAATAAAAGCCCACTGCAAAAGCAAGCACAGATCAGCCCACAAAACAAAAAAAAAATCAGCCCACGAATCAGCCCACACCGAAGCCCACTAAACCCTTAAGTTGTCCCACAGTCGTGGCCCAAAAGATGTCCTCCAGAAACAGAATTAAAAAACAAAGAGAACCGAAGAACACCCTCAAATTGCACAACGTTGTCTTCTATACTACCAAGAAGAAGAACAGTAACCTCAACACAGCGACGATGCTCAGCTACCGAAGAGACAACACAGAACTTGCTGGCGACTACAGAGAGAACCGAATTTGGCACTGCAATCCAGAGACAGAGGAGCATGCGCCACGTAACCACCACAGGAGCACCGCCGGACACCACCACAGAGAAGACCGAGGGTCACAACCACCACAGAAAAACACGCCAGAGAGGCTCCGATCTTCCCCAGAAGAACGTAACTCAGAATGCTGGAAATTTGACAGACCCAGGTGCCGAGAGAAAAATTTTCTCAAATGAAAACCGAGAGCAAGAAGAGCCTGATGATTTTGGCAGACCTAGGTGCTGAGAGGAAAAATTTCTTCAAATTGAAACCGAGAGCAAGAAGAACCTAGAGATTTTGACAGAAACCGAGAGGTGCTTAACAAAGATTACTTTACAAACCGAGAGAGCTGAATATAATCCGAGAGAGCTCTGATACCATGTCAAACTATAACCCAATATTGTCTGAAATTGTATGTTTCTAAGGGATTACAGGACTCAATATATATACAATAAAGAATACACTTTCTGTACCTACCTTTCCATCCTAATCTGCATAAATATTACACAAGAAAGTAAATATACACATAACGGTAACCTGCCATTCTTAACAAAATCAGCTGTACAAAAGGTAAGAAAGAACAGAGTAACGGACAATTGTTGTCCGTTGACACATACAACCCTAGAAGAAAATGAAATTAAACTCGAATTCTATCTAATTAACCAGCATAAATAATACAAGACATACAGAAATAATTAAGTGGAACATTATCTTCTATGCAAGTTTCAAAAGTATCTTATGCATAGCTCTTCTCTTTAAAAGTTTGTAACCTTGAATTAGAAGTTGTGTAGCATTCGAATACAAAGACAAGGGATTCCAAAGCATGATGTAGTGAATCAAACACTCCATCTAAGTTGTAGTCCATAAATGTCTCTTGATAACTTTGGGTCCCTTGAAAAACATGCAAGCAGAGTTCAGACACTAGAAAAAATACCAAGTTTTCAAAAAATGAAAGAAAAGAAACAAAATATTGAAAGAAAGAAAGGATTTATGGAAAGGAGCAACAAAGGTAAATCATGAAAATAATGGAAAAGAAAAACGACTCCTCCTTGTAAAGGTTATTCTGAGTTATAATTCGTTCTTGATTTTATGGCTTTCCTTGATGCTTGATGCTATCCTATAGGCAAAAAATTATAGTTTAATACTTGATGTCATCCTAAACTTAGAATTCTAAAGCAAGATCAAGAATATAATGGAAAAATAAAACGACTTATCTTTGCAAACGTTGTCTTCAGTTCACATTCTTTGTTGACTTTATGGCTTTCCTTGATGCTTGATGCTATCTTACAGTCAAAAAATTATAGTTTAATGCTTGATGTCATCCTAAACTTAGGATTCTAAAGCAAGAGATAAAGATACAACCAAAGAAAGTAAAGGAGCTATAAATAAACATTTCCCAAGAATACCTAAAACAGTTCATACAACCCTTGAAGAACATGAAATTAAACTCGGATGCTAACTAAACAGCATAAATAATACAAGACTGACAGAAGGAATTAAACGGAACGTTATCTTCTATGCAAGTTTCAAAAGTATCTTATGCATAGATATTCTTGTTTAAAGTTTGAAACGTTGAATTAGAAGTTGTGTAGCAATCAAATACAAAGACAAGGGATTCCAAAGCATGATGTGGAGAATGAAACAATCCAACTAAGTTGTGCTCCATAAATGTTCCTTGATAATTTGCGGTCCCTAGCAGAGTTCAGCAGTAGAAAAAACCACCAAGGTTTCAAAAGATGAAAGAAAATAAACACAATATTGTAAGAAAGAAAGGGTTTAATGGAAAGGAGCAACAAAGATAGAAAGAAAAACGGCTCCCGTTTGTAAAGGTTGTCCTGAGTTATAATTCTCTGTAGACTTTATGGCTTTCCATTATTCTTGATGCTATCCTACAGTCAAAAAATTATAGTTTAATGCTTGATGTTATCCAAAAATTAGAATTCTAAAGCAAGATCATGAATATAATGGAAAAAATACGACTCATCTTTGTAAATGTTGTCTTGAGTTATAATTCTTTGTTGACTTTATGGCTTTCCTTGATGCTTGATGCTATACTAGAGTCAAGAAATTATAGTTTAATGCTTGATGTCATCCTAAAACATAGAATTCTAAAGGAAGATATAAAGATACAACCAAAGAAAGAAACAACGCTATCAAATAAAAAACATTTCGCAAGAATACCTAAAGCAGTTCATACAACCCTAGAAGAACATGAAATTAAACTCGGATGTTAACTAACCAGCACAAATAATAAAAGACATACAAAAGGAATTAAGCAAAACATTATCTTCTATGCAAGTTTCAAAAGTATCTTATGCATAGATCTTGTCGTTAAAACTTTGTAAGCTTGAATTAGAAGTTGTGCACCAATTGAATACAAAGACAAGGGATTCCAAAGTATGATGTAGTGAATCAAACACTCCATATAAGTTGTATTCCATAAATGATCCTTCATAACTTGTGTCAGTAGAAGGAAAGAAGGAAAGAGAAAGCAGACAGTAGAATGCAATTAATAGGAAAGATTCTACATTAGTGTAGGCTGCAAATATCAAATATATGCATTAAATAGCAAGATTTCAGTTACCATTAAACAACCCCCTAGATCTAGCTTACCATATATAAAAGA
Organism: Salix exigua; assembly: GCA_032356905.1. Taxonomy (NCBI): domain Eukaryota; kingdom Viridiplantae; phylum Streptophyta; class Magnoliopsida; order Malpighiales; family Salicaceae; genus Salix; species Salix exigua. The sequence continues at coordinate 15,397,090 of CM063602.1, read as the reverse complement.
TGTTGTAATTAATGTAAATGTAGGCTATATGTATATGTATGCAAGGAGAATCCAGAGAAAAGTATTCAAACCATTTCTGACATGGTATCAGAGCCCCTCTCTTAGAAAATCATAGAAACTCAGTTTTTTTTAGTCATAGTTATATGGAGAAGGCAGACAATGTGTGTGTGTCAGGTTTACTGGCAAAAACTATGTTGCTTGGTCATTTCAGATGGAGATCTATCTCAAGGGAAAGAATTTGTGGAGTCATGTGGATGGCAGTGATAAAGGAAACTCAGGAGCTGAGAGTTCAGCCAGTGCAGCTAGTGCAAAGGCAGTATGGGCAACAAAGGATGCACAAATCATATCTTGGATTCTTGGTTTTGTGGAACCAAATTTAATTCTGGAGTTAAGACCACATAAATCATTACAGGCCATGTGGGATTACCTCACCCTAGTCTACAATCAAGACAACAATGCTAGAAGATTTCAACTGGAGTTGGGTATTAGAAACTATACCCAAGGAGACCTCACCATCCAAGAATATTATTCTGGATTTTTGACACTGTGGAATGACTACTCAAATCTTGTTACAACCAAGATGAATGGTGAAGGAGTATTGGCAGTGCAACAAGTCCACAAGGTCAGTCAAAGGGATCAATTTCTGATGAAATTGAAGCCAGAATATGAAGCAATTTGGGCTTCTCTAGTAAATAGAGATCCAGTCCCCCACTTTTGCTGTTTGTTTTGGAGAGCTCTTACGTGAGGAACAACGCCTCAACACTCAACAGACTATGGAGCAAGCAAGAGTGGTCCCGATTGCCTATGCTACCTACAACAAAGAGAAAGGGTATGACATGAGGAAGACACAGTGCTACAACTGTAAAAAGTATGGACACATTGCACCCAATTGTCCAAACAAGGTTTGTAGTTACTGCAAATAGCTAGGACACATTATCAAAGAATGTCAAATTCGGCCTCCTTCACGGTTTGTCAAGAATCATCACATAGCAAACTCAACAGCTGTTGTTCCAGCAACTGTCTTGACCAAAGAAATGGTACAAGAAATGACTGTGAGTGCATTTTCTACACTTGGTCTTCAAGGTAATGATGCCTCTTCAACCTCTTCTTGGGTATTAGATTCTGGAGCCACAAATCACATGACGAATTCCTTGAGGATTGAAAAATCTCAGAAAGCATAAGGGAACCTTACAGATTCAAACTGCTAATGGCAGTGTTCTTCCAATTATGGCTATTGGTGATAAACCACCTTTGAGAGATATTTATGTTTCCCCTAATCTTACTGTGAATTTGGCTTCTACAGGACAATTTGTTGACAATAGTTGTAAGGTTAAGTTTTTTAATCAAGGTTGTATTGTGCAGGATCAAATGACGGGGCAAGTGATAGCGAAGGGGTCTAAGCATGGATGTTTGTTTCTACTGCAACTTGTTATCCCATGCACCTTGGTTCCTTCTTCTTCTGCATGGTCTTTATTTTGTACTGCACTTAATGTATCTAAAGGAATTTTGCATAAACGTCTTGGTCATCCCAATCATAGGGTTTTAGCTTATCTATTGAAATTTGGTTTATTGTAATAAAGTGCAATGTTCTTCTCCTATTGTGTCCTTTGAATGTGTTGCATGTAGACTTGGCAAAAGTAAGGTGTTACCATTTCCATCTGAGGGCAGTAGAGCCACAAACCCATTTGATAAAGTGCATAGTGATGTGTGGGGAATTAGTCATATTGTCTCTCATGAAGGTTATAAATATTTTGTAACTTTTATAGATGACTATAGCCGTTACACATGGGTTTACTTTCTCCAAAAGATGTCAAAAGTATTCTACATGTTTAAACTCTTTCTAGGACTAATACACACTCAATTTGCTGCCACTATTAAATCACTCAGATTAGATTCTGGAGGGGAATACATGTCTAATGAATTTCAATCTTTCTTACAAAACAAAGGCATAATTTCATAAAGATCAAGTTCTTACACCCCCTCAACAGAATGGAGTGGCAGAATGTAAAAATCGACATCTTTTGGATGTCGTTAGAACATTGCTTATTGAAGCTTCTATTCCACTAGAGTTTTGGGTAGAGGCACTCACTACTACCACTTATCTAATAAATAGACTCCCTTCTCAAAAGTTAGGCCTAGACACTCTATATTTTAGGCTTCATCAATGTCATCCCAAATATGAGAACCTTCACACTTTTGGGTGTGTATGTTTCATGCATCTTTCACCTCCTTATATAAATAAGCTCTCGGCTCAGTCCACTAGATGTGCATTTCTTGGGTATAGTGTTAATCAGAAAGGATGTCTGTTTTGATCCTCAAACACGTAAAATTCATGTTTCTAGAAATGTGGTATTCCTAGAGAATCAGTATTTCTTTCCTACGTCCTCAACAACTCCTAACTCCCAGGTTTTGTTACCTTTCTTCACCGAGTCTGATACTAGTATTCCAAATTATAACACACAAACTCCTAGTGTCCTGCCACCCGTGTCTTCAAATTGTCAACCATTACTGGTGTACAGACACAGACAACCACAAGCGCAACCCCCTTCAGCTACTGCCCTCCCAATTGATTCCATGCATCCTTCAGATCCTGAGGTTACAAACTTACCTTCAGCTACTGTCATAACATCTGGTTCTATGCATGTTTCAGACTCTAAGATTAGTGATTTGCCTTCCATCATGCCTGTTGTAAGAAAATCTGCTAGAATATCTATACCTCCTGATAGGTATGGGTTTAATTCCTCAAGGGAACAGTCCACTCATTCTACTTTCTCTGCTACATTGCACTCTACTGTTATTCCTACTGATTATTCACAAGCTGCTAGCTATAGAGGAAGAACTACACGCACTTGATGAAAATAACACTTGGGAGGTTGTTGAGTGTGCTCCAGGGATCACTCCTCTAGGATGTAGATGGGTTTAAAAGCCCATTACTTAATCCACGCAAGCTTTGGATCCTAGCCGAAAACAAAGTCTTAATTAAGCCCAAACAAGCCTTGGGTTGTAGCTAACTAACTTAAATAAAGCCCATAAGGTTTATTTATTCTCTTTCATCCAGTCCATCAATCCCATGTTTCCATGTTGTAGTAGGATTCTTTTGGATCCTTTTGTTTGGGAGTGTAGTTGTGCTTGCTTTTAAATTTTTTTTAGGAATACATCAAAATGATGTTTTTTTATTTTTAAAAATATTTTTTGACATCATCACATGAAAATAATATAAAAACACTATTTTTAAAATTTAAAGTAAGAAATCAAAATAATGTTTTCAATTTTTTTCTTCAAAAATGCTTTTGAAACACAGTGCAAAACACTCAATTGGTTTCACAAATTAATGGTAATGACACTTTTCTTTCTCCACCACCAGTAACACCAACTTTCTCTCTTCTCTTCACTAAGCACCAAAAAATAAAAATTGAATAAATTTCTTATACCAAAATTGAGTAGGAAAAATATTGAGGTACCAAAATCATATAATTTGCATGGTTTTTAAAGTTCAAGGACCAAAATGAATCTGTTGCGAATTTTATTACACATCACCCATGTTTGGCGCCTTTTTAATTTTAATCCCATCATTTCATAAGAAGTAAAAATTAATTGATCTTTAGTTAGGACTAAATTACATGAAATAGGAACTTTGAGGATCATATCAAACAATCAAAAACATTTCTATAAGCCATTCATATTACCATGTGGATGAACAATGGAGTTTAACATAGTGAATATCTCATAATTTAAGTTTTACTTTAAAATAATGATTATGATGGGGAAATCAAAATTGTGGCCTCATTTTTAGTGGATGCACCATAATGATCACAAGTTACCTTACTATTTGAAGTTGTTTTCCTCAAAAGTAACACATATCAAAATATTTTGGCAAAGCATTCATGAATGCTATGCTATTAGTTATTTTTTAGACAAATATATTTTTATTACTTTGTATGGATTTGGAATTTGATTTTCTTTTCCTTTGGTGTGTCTATCTTATTTTCTCTTTATTATAGTGGACCTAGAAAAAAATAACTAACATCATACTAATAGCTACTCACTTTTAAACATTATATTTCTCCAACATAACAAAATTTAATACATTAAGTTGTTGAAAATAAGTGATCAAAATTAGAAAAAAATGTTTTGCTTATTTATTCTTAATATTTATTTTCTTAATAAGTTGTTTGCAATGTTTTTTTTTTGTTTATCAAATTTCTTAGTTATCAAACAACTGATTTATTGACATCATTTTATATCTAAAATCTTGTCCATAATTTGTAATTAACCTACTAAATTGAAGAGCCTATTAAAATTTAAAGTAACTATACTTAAGTAATGAAAATCAAAATACCTATAACTAATCATTTTTATTTATAACTATTATAATTGCTAGTTAACTTATTATTTCAAGGAGTTTGTTGCAATTGAAAATGACTATAATTAATTTTTTTCATTAATTATTATTATAATAATTGAGAATAGAATAACATTAATAAAATAATTGTTTGATGTAAAAATCATTTTCATATAAATCATTATATATATATATAAAGCTATTTTCACACTGAAATCTATTAACTGAGATATTTCTATATTTATTTTTTCAATTGTTCCTGCTAGATTTTTTTATGTTGTGCATTATATTCTATAATATGGAGTAACTACTAACATGCTAGTAGTTCTTATATGTAGTTTCTATTTTGAAGAAATAAACTTACACAAGTAGTAAATTATTGGAAATAGGAACTTTGAGGAACATATTGAACAATCAAAACATTTCCATAAGCCATTCATATTAACGTGTGGATGAACAATGGAGCCTAATATATTGAAAAACTCATAATTTAAGTTTCACTTTAAAATAATGATTATGACGGGGAAGACAAAATTATAGCCTCAGTTTGAGTGGATGCACCATAATGATTGTCATAACTCAACTATTGGGTTATTCCCCAAATCTACCTAAAAATAACAAAAATAAAATAAAACAGACCAACATTAGTAAAAAAATCAAACTGAAAATTTGGTTGTTTTTGAGTCCAATCACATCTCTTTTGTCTCAAAAAATAGAGGAAAGTACAAATTTAAGAAAAAATAATTTATCATTGGATAAATCTGTGTAAAAATAAGTCGAATGACATAATTATTTTTTTATAGGCCAATTTGATTTAATTATAGGCCAATTGAAAGTATAATTATGCTTGAGAATTGATTTAGGATCCAATTGAAGGATATAATTAAGTGCAAAGACTAAATTATACTTTAAATTGGTCAAATTAATTTTATTAAGGGCTTGATCAATGAAAAATCAAGTTTCTTGAGCTTAATTCGGGCACAATTGAGAAGATTAGAATTTTCGGAGACCCAATTGAATTTTTCTAAGCCAAATGTGCGAAGTCAGGGGTCAATTAAGGGTCAAATAACATAAATCATAAACCAAGAACCAAAATAAAAAAAAGCACGCAAAGTCATGGCTGCTATTGAAAATTCTGATAGGGATACAATTGCACAACATTACAAGTTTAAATCCAATTGAGGGTGCAATTAGAACAATTATAATTTGAGGGACCAAAATGCACTTTCACCTTCCCCAAAACTACAGTCCTGGTGTATAGGATGCTTGACACACCACCATTGCTGGCATGCCATTGTTGACAGGCCGCCATTACAACCATGCCACCACTGCTAACCACAAGAGGTTAAGCCACCACGCAAGCTGCCCCATTCCCCTATAAATAGCATTGATTATAGTTACGATCGAAGGAGAAAAATTCAGAATCGAGAGGAGAACGGATGAAGAATTTGAAGAAAGGGAAGAAACACAATAGGAAGATGAAGGAACCACGTAGCCACCCTTCATCTTCCTCGGTGCCAATGGAGCTATCGTCGATAACCTTCACTGTACACTACTCTCTCTCTCTCTCTCTTTTCCGGTTGACAACTCCCTCTCTCTGAAACCAATCTCGACTGACAGCTCTCTATCCTCCACTAGCACAACCGTCGACCACCACGTCATCTCTCTCATAATCAAACCAGCACCGCCAACCTCGCCAGTAGCTCCACCTACAATTCCAGCTTTCCCTCCCCCAACGTCCGCGATGAACAACACAACACTAGCGCTTAGGGAGAACCATCTCAGCCTCTTGTACCTGGTGGTAGTAGCAAGTAAGCCTCTCATTGTGGTCGACCTACCACCAAGTTACTGTTCATTGATTGTGCATCAAAAATATCGTTAAGTCTCTTATTTTACATATGTATTTATTGTTTTTATTTGGGATTTTATAACAATTGATTTGTTTTTTAGTAATGAATTTCTTTTAATGTTTCGACAAGTTTTTTTTGAGCTTAAATGAATTATTTCAGGAAATTTAAACGTCGAAATTTGGAAGAAAGAATTGGAGGAGAAATCTATGGAAAGCTGGAGGGAAGATTTTTACTTTATCTTGGGTCAAAAAGAAAAAAGATTCAGCTAAAAATGAAGAAGAAAATCGGACACAAAAATCTTCTCCAAGTTGCCGAAATAATAAGTTTTCCAGAACCCCTTTCGGCGTTTTAGTTATAACTTTTGACTCAAAGCTCCAAATTGTATGGGTTTTAATGTTTTGGCAATCTAACAGAAAGGCTTACAAATATGTGTCTAATAGATGTCTCCAGAAAATGCTTCTAAAGTGGGGTAAAGTGCCGTCCAAAGTTAGCATCAAATCAGACACAAAAATATTCTCCAAGTTGTCAAAATAATAAGTGTTGCAGAACACCTTTTGGCGTTTCAGTCATATCTTTTGACTCAGAGATCCAACTTGTATGTTTTTTAATGTTCTGGAAAGCTAACAGAGAGGCCTATAAATAGGTGTCTAATAGCCTTCTCCAAAAATTGCTCAGAAATAGGGGTAAAGTGCACTCCAAGTTAGCATCAGATCTGTCTTGCAATATTTTCCGAGATTGTGTTTTGGTCTTCTTGTTTTAGATTTCAGTTTTATTTCAGTTGTAAAACTTATTATTTCAGTTTGATTCAAGTCATTTCATGTTTATTAAAGTGTTATTATATATAATTTTGGTTGGCTAATCTCTTTCTTGGATCCAAATCAAGGATGATGGTGATTGAGGTGAGTTCTTTAAGATATGAATTAATCTTAATGTCTATCTTCACATTTTCTTCATGAATGTTTTGTTATTGCAAAAAAAATTTAGAAATCATCTAAGTAATGTTATAATCTTGAATTTTTATGAACAAAACTTAGTTTTGGTATAGAGATTGCTTGATTCAATGTCTTACTTAATATGAAAACAATTGTTTATTCTTAAGCAATAATCATCTTCATGTTTTAGATCTTCATTGTAATATCTTCCGATCTAATATCACCATCGTTGATATTAGGTTGAGTTATCTTATATATGTTGAAGGATTCACCAATACATCACCATCAAAATTGATTTGGAACCAAGACTTACCTTTTCTTGTCATTTAACATCTATTTACTCTCTTTTATCTTAGAAAATAAATTCATTCATTATTCTCCTAAAATATTTTTGTTATTACCTAGCTTAGTTTATAAATCTAGCTCTCTGTGGATATGACCTCGATCTTACCGAGTTAATTGCTACATCGCACACTCATGCACTTGTGAGTTAAAACAAGTCGATCATAAATAGCGGTCAAGCAATTTTGGCGCTGTTGCCGGGGAACTAGCAAGCAAAGGTAACAAATTTAGTTTTGATTATTGGAAAAAAAATATACAAAATAAAAAAACTAAAATGGTTGGTCTTACCGCCTAAAAAAAAAGTAAAAAAAAAACAAAAAAATTGACCTCAGCTTTTTGGATATTGGACTGTGGACGGATATTGGACTGTGGACTGGACTACTAATTATTGGATTATGGCTGGTTCAACCGCCTCTTGTTTATTTTGTTTTATTTTGTTATGCTTTTTTATCTAATATTTACTGTTTTAAGTTCTTGGCCGGTATTACCGCCTTTTTATTCATGCTTGTTACAATTATTTTTTAATGTTTATTGTTGTTAATATTGCTTATTAGAGTGTGTATTTTCTAATTTGTTGTATTTTTTTTCTTTTAGCTATTACTTTATCTTTTACGTTTCATTTACTTTTATTTGCAATCTTGTTTTTTCTCCTTTCCTTTCATATTCATATAATTGTTATATTGTATTCCATCATGGCTAATGTTGAAGATATAGAGGGTGAAGGGAGTGTTCAAGGTAATGGACCTCCACAATTCAATGATCAACCTAATTTTCGAACCCTTCGAGAGTATCTTTACCCGACAAGACAAAGTACACCTTCGTGTATTATATTGCCTCTTAACTAACAAGCTTTCAATTTGAAACCGGGCATGATTCAACTTCTTCCCACATTTCATGGTATGAATTCTGAAAATCCATACATACACATTAAGGAGTTTGAAGAGGTATGCAATACCTTTATTGATAGAACATGCACGGAGGAAACCATTCGGCTTAAATTGTTCCCATTCTCTCTGAAGGATAAAGCCAAGCTTTGGCTAAACTCCTTGCGTCCTAGGTCTATAGGTACATGGAGGGAAATGCAAGCTGAATTTTTGAAAAAATACTTCCCCACTCATAGGACAACAGCCTTACAACGTCGAATGATGAATTTTTCTTGTAGTCCAAATGAGTCATTTCACCAAGCTTGGGAAAAGTTTAAAGACTTGTTAAATGCTTGTCCCCACCATGGTTTTGAGATGTGAAGGTTAGTGAGTTTCTTCTATGACTCTCTTACCGCAGATTTTAAAAAGCTAGTGTCAACCATGTGTAATGGTGAGTTTTATGACAAAGAACCAAGTGAAGCCTTTGATTTTTTTGATCAATTAGCTGAAAACACAAAGCAATGGGAAACTTCTCTCCCACTTCAAGTTGAGTCTAGAAACACCGTTTCTCATTCAAGTGGGAGGTTCCAATTGAAAGAGACTGATGACCTTAATGCTAGATTAGCCTCATTGGCTAGAAAAGTAGAGTCTCTTGAGATTAAAAAAGTGCATGTCATAAGTGAACAACAAGAGAAAAGTTGTATTGTTTGTGAGGGTAAATGGCATAGGACAACTGAGTGCCCTACTATTCCAGCTTTCAAGGAGGTGTTATATGGCCAAACTTCTGATTCAAGTAATGTTAGAAAGTCATTTTCAAACCAAGTAGGCAATCCCTACTCTGATACTTATAATCCTGGATGGAGGAACCACCCAAATTTTGGATGGAGAAATGAGGGCTCTTCAGTACCTCAAACATTTCAACCTCCACCCCAACCATTTCATGCTCCCACACATAACACATACCAACCCCCTCATAAGAGATCCCTAGAGGATACTCTTCAACAGTTCATACAAACATAAGGAGGAATCAACAACCAAGTTAACAAATTTCAAGATCAGACCAATAGGATCTTAGATGACATTCGAAGTCAACTAACCAAGTTGACTCAATCACTAAGCATTCAAGAGAAGGGAAAAATCCCAGCTCAACCAATGCCAAATCCTAGAGGTCAGATGCATATAAGTGAATCCTCACCCGGTGAACCCTCAAACCATGAACAAATCCAAGCCATCACCACCCTTAGAAGTGGAAAGATTATTGACAAAGCTATAGGTTTTGGGATTCCTAAAGGAATTGTAGAGAAATCTAGGGAAATTGAAGAGGGAATCAAAATACAAGTGACAAATAAGAGCTTGAGTGAGAAAGAAGGTGAGATAAATGAGAGAGAAAAGAGTGAGAAAGGAGATGATTCAACAAAAAATGGAGGCAAAGTAAGTGATTTAGAATTTGTTCCTAGACCACCATTTCCACAAAGGTTAGGAAAATCTAAACATGATCTTATGAACTCGGAAATCTATGAATTGGTCAAACAAGTAAAGGTAAACATTCCACTCCTTGATGCAATTAAACAAGTCCCATCTTATGCAAGGTTCCTTAAGGACTTATGCACAGTCAAAAGGAGATTGAATGTGAAAGAAAGAGTCTTTCTAACTGAACATGCCAGTGCCATCATCCAGTTTAAGACCCCTCCCAAATACAAAGATCCTGGTTGTCCACCATTTCATGCATTATTGGAAGTCATAAGATAGACCAAGCTTTGTTGGATTTAGGAGCAAGTGTGAATTTAATACCCTACACTGTTTACAAACAATTAGGTCTAGGGGAAATCAAGCCTACTCGAATCACCCTTCAATTAGCTGATAGGTCAATCAAGATTCCTAGGGGTGTTATTGAGGATGTATTGATCCAAGTAGATAAATTCTACTTTCCTGTTGATTTTGTAGTGTTAGACACCTTATCTATTCAAGGTTCTAATGCTCCCATCCCAGTCATCTTAGGTAGACCTTTCCTAGCTACATCCAATGCTTTAATTAACTGTAGGAATGGGGTGATGAAATTGTCTTTTGGGAATATGACATTGGAGATGAATATTTTCAATATCTCCAAACAAATTGGTGAATATGAGGACATTAGAGAGGTAGATTTGATTCAAACTGTTTGTCAAGAACACTTTGAGAGAGAAGGGATAAAGGATCCATTAGATAGAATTTTAATTCATGATGAAAGATTTTGTTCTTTGGAATGTGTTGATGAGGAAGTAAGAGAACTCGAAACTTATCTAGATCCAATGCCTATTATGTCAACAGGTCAATGGACTCCATTGTTTGAGCCTTTGATTTCAGCCCAAGTGAAAGTTGAGACATCTCTTGTTCAACCTCGAGTGATCTTAAGTATGCATTTCTAGGGGAAGATGAATCATATCCTATTGTGATTTCATCAAAACTTAGCATAGAGAAGGAACAAAAGCTTTTGAGAGTGGTGAGAAAACACAAGAAAGCAATTGGGTGGACAATTACTGACTTGAAAGGAATTAGCCCTCTTTTATGTACACATAGAATCTATCTTGAAAAAGAGGCTAAATCTGTGAGGCAAATGCAAAGACGATTGAACCCAACCATGAAGGAAGTAGTGAGAGGTGAAGTTCTTAAGCTACTTGATGCAAGTATCATTTATCCCATTGCAAATTCAAAATGGGTTAGTCCAACCCAAGTTGTCCCTTAGAAATCTGGAGTCACGGTAGTGAAGAATGCAAATAATGAGCTAGTGCCAACTAGAATCCAAACTGGATGGCGTATGTGCATTGATTATCGTAAGTTGAACATGGTGACTAGGAAGGACCATTTTCCTCTTCCATTTTTAGACTAAGTGCTTGAAAGAGTAGCAGGAAGAGCTTTCTATTGTTTTCTTGATGGATACTCAGGTTACAACCAAATTGAGATTTCATTAGAAGACCAAGAAAAAACCACGTTCACTTATCCTTTTGGTACCTATGCTTATAGAAGAATGCCCTTTGGCTTGTGCAATGCACCAACCACTTTTCAAAGGTGTATGATGAGTATATTTAGTGACATGGTGGAAATTTTTTTGGAAGTTTTCATGGATGATTTTTCAGTTTATGGGGATTCTTATGAGTTGTGTCTAATGCATTTAGAAAAAATTCTTGAAAGGTGTGAGGAGAGCAATCTTGTACTTAATTGGGAGAAGTGTCATTTTATGGTGACACATGGCATTGTCTTAGGTCACATTGTCTCTTCAAAAGGGATAGAGGTAGATAAGTCAAAAGTTGAAGTCATTCAAAACTTACCTACCCCCAGGACTGTGAAAGATGTGAGATCCTTTTTAGGACATGCTGGTTTTTACAGAAGATTCATTCATTCATTCAGTACCATTGCCAAACCATTGTGTAACTTGTTGTCACAGGATGCCCAATTTGATTGGACATCAAAATGTCAAGAAGCTTTTGAAAAGCTTAAAGGATTGTTGACCACTACACCCATCATGCAAGCTCCTGATTGGTCTTTACCATTTGAACTGATGTGTGATGCTAGTGATTTTGCAGTAGGTGCTGTTTTAGGGAAAAGAAAAGATAAGAAACCTCATGTAATTTATTATGCTAGCAAAACTTTGAATGATGCTCAATTGAATTACACTACAACTAAAAAAGAACTCTTAGCTGTGGTATTTGCTTTAGACAAGTTTCGATCTTATTTGGTTGGATCTCTTGTTATTGTTTTCACTGATCATGCAACATTGAAATACTTGCTCATAAAACAAGATTCCAAGCCACGTTTGACTCGATGGATCCTCCTACTCCAAGAGTTTAACCTTGAAATTCGAGATAAAAAGGGAGTAGAGAATGTAGTGGCTGATCATTTATCCCGTCTTTCAAGCTATGAGAACATAGTAGATGAATCTCCAATAAATGAACTCTTTGTTGATGAAAATTTATTTTTTGCAGGTAATGTCTCCTATATTGGTTCTCCATGGTATGCTGACATAGCAAATTACCTAGCCACAAGTCAGATTCCTTCTCATTGGTCTAAACTTGACAAACATAAATTCTTGTGCAACGTGCGTACCTTTTTTTGGGATGACCCCTACCTATTTAAATACTGCCCTGACCAAATTGTTAGGCGGTGCATCCCTGATCATGAAATTCCAAGTGTCATTAATTTTTGTCATGCATTAGCCTGTGGTGGGCATTTCTCTTCCAAGAAAACCATTGCCAAGATCTTGTAGTGTGGTTTTTATTGGCCCACCATGTTTAAAGATGTCCATGCCTTCTGTGTTGCATGTGATCGATGCCAACGCCTAGGTAACCTCACTCGGCGTAACATGATGCCCCTTAACCCCATTCTTGTTTTGGAAATATTTGATTGTTGGGAAATTGATTTCATGGGACCTTTTCCAAGTTCATTTGGTTACCAATTCATCCTGGTGGCTGTTGATTATGTATCTAAATGGGTGGAGGCCATTGCATCTCGAACCAATGACCATCGAGTTGTGGTTAAATTCTTGGATGAACATATTTTCTCTCGTTTTGGCATGCCCAGGGCTATGATTAGTGATGGGGGAAAATATTTTTGTAACAAGCCCGTTGGGATTTTGATGAGAAAATATGGTGTGATTCACAAGGTCAGTACCCCTTATCACCCACAGACTAATGGCCAAGCTGAGTTGGCAAATAGGGAAATCAAGAACATTTTAGAGAAAACAGTCAACCCAAACCGAAAAGATTGGTCCTTACGACTAGTCGATGCTTTGTGGGCATATCGCACTGCTTACAAGACCTCTTTAGGAATGTCTCCTTATAGGCTAGTTTATGGAAAGCCTTGTCACCTCCCTGTTGAGATTGAGCACCATGCATATTGGGCGATTCGGCAATTCAATGACAATGAAAATGAGATTGGAAAAAATAGAAAACTCCAATTGGATGAATTAGAGGAGTTGAGAAATGATGCATTCGAAAATGCAAAAATTTCAAAACATAAGATGAAAACTTTGCATGATAAACATATACTTAGAAAATCCTTTCATGTTGGTCAAAAGGTTCTCTTGTATAATTCACGATTACATCTCTTTCCTGGGAAGTTGAGAACAAAATGGATTGGTCCATTTGTGATTAAATCCATCTCTGAGCATGGTGCTGTTGAGGTAGAAAATCATAAGAATGGAAATGTTTTCACAGTAAATGGTCATCGATTGAAACCTTATCTTGAAAACTTTGTGGCTGAAGTTGAGACATTGGATCTTGAAGATCCAATGCCATTGCAGTATCAGAAGTAATGTGTTTTTATTTAATTTTTTATTTAATTTTGTTTTTTTTCTCTCTCTTATTCTTCCAACTCTTATTTACTTGTTCATGCATTAGGGACAATGCATTATTTTAAGTTGGGGGGTATGAGGTTTTGTTTATTTTCAAAAAAAAAATTGTTTTGATATTTTCTTTTAGTTGTGATATGCAGGTTAAAAAAAAGAAAAAAAAAGCTCAAGCAAGAAGTCAGCTCATGTCCAATTCAATCAGGCATTCATCCTTGAAAAAAAAGGGAGTAACAGTTTTCTAATCTTTATTCTTATCTTCTCTTTTTTTTTCTTTTTTTTTCTTTTTTTTTACATTAAGGATAGTGTAAAACTTAATTTTGGATATTTGATTGCGTTGAATGCTTGAGATGGCCATGCTTGTTTGAAAGAAAAAAAATGCATTTGTATGTGAGTGAGACTTAATTAGGATCAGCATTACATTTTTGGATTCATTATTGTGTTGAACATTGCATGCTTTAATTTGGGATAAATAATATCTTATAAAGCAAGATATAACATATTTTGTTTTTCTTTAAGATTATTGAAGTACATCTTTCCTTAAAAAATTGTGTGAGTTGTGTGATCATGCATAAAAGATGAGTGTGATGTTTTACTTGTGATCATCCCTTTTAATCTAATCCTAAACAAGGTTTAAGTAAATAGAGTAATAATTAAATAAATAGATGTGTGCAAAGTTCAACCTACTCCAATGTTTTGAGTTGCTCAGTAACTAGGGGTATTCATCACAAATGTTTATCTTTACGTCAAACGGCAGCTTGAAATATGAGTATGCAAAGCACTTTAAGTTTGTGACTTTGTGAGTATCCGGGTGCATTCATCACAAATGTTTGTATTCGCGTCAAAAGGGAAGTGACCACTTAAAGAAAAAGAACAAATGAAGTTCACACAAAAGAAAAAAAAAAAGAAAAATATATATATATATCTATAGATAGTTATTTCTCTAGTTTGCTACCTTGTTTGTAGTGGAAAGAAGGGAAGATTACAAGTCGAGTTTTCACATGAATTAATTATGTTGGTTGCATGATAAATACGATTGAATTTGGATTTTTGTATGGATATTTGATTTAGAGAATGTGAGTATGTTTATTTTTCTTTATTCGCTATTGTGTATACACCAAGTTCAAGATACCAATGTTTGCATGATAGGTCCTTCAAGTGTGATGAGTCGAACCTAATTATGGTTATTATTATTTTTATTTCAAAGGTTTTATGTTTTGTTTTGCTTGAGGACTAGCAAAATCTAAGTTGGGGTGTGTGATTGTGCATCAAAAATATCGTTAAGTCTCTTATTTTACATATGTCTTTATTTTTTTTATTTGGGATTTTATAATAATTGATGTGTTTTTTAGTAATGAATTTCTTTTAATGTTTCGACAAGTTTTTTTTGAGCTTAAATGAATTATTTCAGGAAATTTAAACGTCGAAATTTGGAAGAAAGAATTGGAGGAGAAATCTATAGAAAGCTGGAGGGAAGATTTTTACTTTATCTTGGGTCAAAAAGAAGAAAGATTCAGCTAAAAATGAAGAAGAAAATCGGACACAAAAATCTTCTCCAAGTTGCCGAAATAATAAGTTTTTCAGAACACCTTTCGGAGTTTTAGTCATAACTTTTGACTCAGAGATCCAAATTGTATGGTTTTTAATGTTATGGAAAGCTAACAGAAAGGCCTACAAATATGTGTCTAATAGATGTCTCCAGAAACGCTTCTAAAGTGGGGTAAAGTACCGTCCAAAGTTAGCATCAAATCAGACACAAAAATATTCTCCAAGTTGTCAAAATAATAAGTGTTCCAGAACACCATTCGGCGTTTCAGTCATATCTTTTGACTCAGAGATCCAACTTGTATGTTTTTTAATGTTATGGAAAGCTAACAGAGAGGTCTATAAATAGGTGTCTAATAGCCTTCTCCAAAAATCGCTCAGAAATAGGGGTAAATTGCACTCCAAGTTAGCATCAGATCTGTCTTGCAATATTTTCCGAGATTGTGTTATGGTCTTCTTGTTTTAGATTTCAGTTTTATTTCAGTTGTAAAACTTATTATTTCAGTTTGATTCAAGTCATTTCATGTTTATTAAAGTGTTATTATATATAATTATGGTTGACTAATCTCTTTCTTGGATCCAAATCAAGGATGATGGTGATTGAGGTGAGTTCTTTAAGATATGAATGAATCCTAATGTCTATCTTCACATTTTCTTCATGAATGTTTTGTTATTGCAAAAAAAATTTTAGAAATCATCTAAGTAATGTTATAATCTTGAATTTTTATGAACAAAACTTAGTTTTGGTATAGAGATTGCTTGATTCAATGTCTTACTTAATATGAAAACAATCGTTTATTCTTAAGCAATAATCATCTTCATGTTTTAGATCTTCATTGTAATATCTTCCGATCTAATATCACCATCGTTGATATTAGGTTGAGTTATCTTATATATGTTGAAGGATTCACCAATACATCACCATCAAAATTGATTTGGAACCAAGACTTACCTTTTCTTGTCATTTAACATCTATTTACTCTCTTTTATCTTAGAAAACAAATTCATTCATTATTCTCCTAAAATATTTTTGTTGTTACCTAGCTTAGTTTATAAATCTAGCTCTCTGTGGATATCACCTCGATCTTACCGAGTTAATTGCTACATCGCACACTCATGTACTTGTGAGTTAAAACAAGCCGATCATAAATAGCGGTCAAGCATTCATGTAACGTGAACAATGTAGTTTATTGATTCACTGCACTGTTCATGTGAATCAGTTTTCTTTTTATTTTTTATGTTCTTTGATTGTTGGGATGGACCTAGCCTCAACCCATCCCAATTGGCTGGGACGGGTCCAACCCAAGTCCAACAAATGGGCCGACCCATTTAGTTGGGTCAAGCCCAGCCCAAAATTTATTTTTTTAAAAAAATAAAAAATAAATTTTAAAATAAAAACAAAAAATGTGTTATTTTCGTGCATACGGCCGAATTCCAATGTTTTCTAAGCATATTTTTGAGAAAACAAATATATGTTGCATCTTTCACATATTTCAAAAGAAATTGCATATCGTAACTAGTTTATAATTATCTGTTGGAATTGTTGACATATAATGTCATGCTTGTATGCTTTATATATTTTGATGATAACAATAAAAAGAAAATGGACTAATAATATGCTTGGATGAGATTAAGTTATAAACATGTATTATACAAAGAATACATCAACAAGCATAATGGAGTACACGAAGAAATCACTCCAAGAAGTCCAAGATGCAAGCAAGTGAAGACTTAGAATAAGTGTTTATTTTAGTGTTTTATGTAAATCTCAATTTCTAACTTGATAGCACAAATTAAAATGAACTCACACACTTCACATTGCATGCATTAAAAGGGTTTGATGATTAGAGGTTTAAGTCATAATCAATCGGTTCAAGAAATTCAGAAAAGATAATTTGTCAAAATTGCCTTTCTACATGAACCGGTCGACCGCTTGGGTT
Source organism: Salix exigua (assembly GCA_032356905.1). Taxonomy (NCBI): domain Eukaryota; kingdom Viridiplantae; phylum Streptophyta; class Magnoliopsida; order Malpighiales; family Salicaceae; genus Salix; species Salix exigua. The sequence goes on along the minus strand of CM063602.1, from coordinate 15,379,956 downwards.
ACCAAGTGAACCGGTCGACCGCTTGGGTTACCAAGTGAACCGGTCGACCGCTTGGAAGACAAATTACCTTTCGAACTGAACCGGTCGACCGCTTGATTTATCCGTTGTGAACCGGTCAACCGTTTGAGATGACAGTTGCATTAAAACGGCTAAAAACGACTAGTTTCTTTTTGAAACTTATAAATAGGTCTCTTAATTGCAAAATTAAAAAGACACAACTTCTATATCTTATAGTGAGGCAATTAGTAGTGCATAAACACCTTCATATCATCAATCCTCATTAATACTCATATTTGTGTTTAAATCTTCATATCCTAACACAAAGAGTATTTCTCATTCTCACTACACTTAAACACCTTCAAACATTCTAAGTGCTATTAAGTGAGATAAAGAGATCATAGATCTTCATTTGTAATATCCACACTATTGAGAGTGTATTGTTGTATTTCAAATACAATCATTGTAAGACTCTTGAGAGTTGAGTATAAAACTCTTGATATTGGTGAGGGAACATCACCAAGGAAAAATCTTGAAGAGGGCATATCTTCAAGTGGTGTAAAAGTCTTGGTGTGGATTCATCAAGCGGGAATTGTAATCTTGTTACTTGGATTAGTAAGAGAGTACAATACTCAAGTACGGGTTGGTACTTGAGTCGTGGATGTAGGCTTGCCGAACCACGTTAAAAACCGAGTTAACAATCTCTCTCTCTTATCTCTTTACTTTAAAGTAATTAATTTTAAGATTGCATTATTTATTGTATTGTTGCCTTAATCCGTGAACAACAGGATTTTGGCAAAAATATCAAAATAATTTAACAATTATTTTTTTTAGCTATTGCGTTATAAAATTACATTGTAAAATACACTCGCAGACAGTTAAAAATGAGGTTTTAAAAATGAAGTGTAAAATTGTTTTGGGCTAGTCTTTCACCTCGCAATGAGGTAAAGATTCTCTCACGAAGACAAATCTACATTGAACCTTAGAAAAAGACCAATAAAAATGACTTGGGAGAAACAATCAAACAACAATGCGGTTTACCTTAGGTAGAATGCATTGGGGGTGATGCGTCTTCCCTTGCACAATATGTCCCCTTACCTAGACTCTCGTAAACCAATAGGTTTCTAGAGACCTTAATACTAGGTGACGACTCCTGATAATCATAGTCGTAATTTTTATGACTATAACATTCACCCCTTTTCACCCGACATTGTTGTCTCCCCAAAGATGGGGATGGCAGGGCTTAAAGCATGAAAAATATGTCATCATGATAGATGACGGTTTGATTAGGGACATTGCTGGACTAAGCATTGTTTGATTGTAATTTTTTGTTCAGTTTTTTACTCGCATTCTTCTTTAACATGCATTTTTTACTGCTTTAGCATGCATTTTATTTTCAATTCATGCATATCATCAGGTTTGAATCAATGGGGATTAACAGTCTGCCTCATGACTTTCAGTTGGGGGTCAAATTCGTGAAATGTCCATTTATAAACTCTGTGTTTACTTGATAATGGTGGTTATACTGTACCCTAATCATTTCTTGGAAACCCCTACACCACCTCCATGTGAGGTGGTCATAGAGCTTTTGAGACCAGGTAGAAAGCTTATCCCTCATGTAATGGCCTAGAAATTGTCTTTCGGTACAAACTCCCTAATAAATTCACTCGTTATATATGTACATACATTTGCATCCATCATGTCATATCATCGACAAGCAGAAATATAGGTCCCTGAAGAGCTTCTATCCATAACACTCCACCTGTCAAATAAATATGGACATAAAAGAATGTGCTCACAACCATATTAACTTCCAAGTAAATTGCTTTCTCTAAAAGCTAGCATGACTCATCTTGCCAGCTTATTCACAAGAGTCTTAGAAAAACGCTGCGTCGATATTGGGAGATGAAGTCTGTTTCCATGATTGCCTTTTATTTTGGCCATGTGTGCACATTATATTCCCATTTCGACTTGTCAACAATTTTGCCCGCAATGCCACAAGATCTATTGTTAAACAAGTTTTTCTCACCAATAAGATCATGTATGTTCTTGTGTTTATGGTGTGCTCTTGTTTTTTTGTTTAAATAACACAGGCATGCCTTATACCTTTTCATCCAAATTATACATGATCCCAAAAGATTTTTGGCAAATTTAAAACCTAGTACAAAAAGAATTCTAATTTGATGTTTTTTTTAACAAATGTGTTATAACAATTCAAAAGATTTCATTGAAAAGTGATCTCACATCGACAAAACCCCACATAATAAGGATCTCTTAGCTAAGTTAATAACCAAAAAAAATCAAAAAATATTTCGCATGGAAAAGCAAAACTTATCAATTTAGATGCATGTTTTGAAATAAGGACATGCTATCTTTGATATGCCTTCACAACATCTCAAATAACCCTTGTAGTCCCTATTTGAGCCTAATAATTATTTTCTTAATAATTAATCCTAACAAGGATCACACCCTACACTGGGGGGTAAGTGCGAAGATAAAAAAAACACACTTTCAATCAACAAAATAGCCCTCAATGACAAAAAAAAATGCTTAAAAAAGTTGTGTAGCAAAAACAAAAATGATTTTAGTATACCACAGCAAATCAAGTCAACATGGTGCTAAGAACCCGTGACAAAATACCGAAACAAAATACTAGGGGTATGTCAAGTCAACATGATGGCACTACTAAGAAAAACCCATAATAGAAAGCCGAGTATGTTAAGTTATAAACCCAAACAAATACTGGGGCGCACGTCAAGTCAACATGATGGTAGTTATAAAAATTCATGATAGAAAGCCCAAACAAAATCTTGAGGGCATGTCAAAACAAAAGCCCAAATAAATGTTGAGGGACATGTTAGGTCATTATACAAATCAATTATGAGGACTAAAAAGAGCTTTAAGAGTAAGTATTCACGATCCTTAGTCTAGAAAACCCTCAAACACATTTTGAGTCTTCAAATATTTTTTTTTTGTAGCCAGCAATCTAAGCCTATGCTACAAGCCTGATAAAGCCCTTTATAATCAAATATAGGCAATCTAGATCATTAGGTAATGCTTTTTCCATTTGAAACAAGTGCTACAAATGCTTTACAAACTTTATTAAAGCCTTTTGACGTGCAAGACATAAAACAAACGTCATTTCACTCTCATCAATAGCAACATAAAACTTACAATGAGATCACTTCAATTCTCTTGAGAACAAGTTTGTTTAAACAAACATCAAAATGATTTTTATGCTTAGAATGACTTTGAAATTCCAAAAATCTTATATGAAAACAATCTTTACCAATAACCATCCTTGTCTTGCAAACACTTGAAGCCTAAAACACTTGTGGAATTGACTAGGGGCAATCTAAAATGCAATTGAAGTTGGTTTCATCATTCCTTTTCAAAGAAGGTTGAACAAAACTAAGGGTCTTTAAGAAAATGAGGAAATATAGATTTGTTGAAAGTATGTCATCTCTTGTGGTTAAAATCATAAGTTGCGATTCGAGTAAGTAGAAGCGAGAAGCCATCAAAACCAGTGATCAAAACCCTAAAAAGGGAAGACCATGAAAAAAAGGAACTTATATTTCTTTTGAAAATATACATGCATCTTCATGCATTGCATCCCCATTAAGAATCTAGGAAATGTTTTGGAGGGATTGTAATTTATGAACCTTCATTCATCATTTTTATGTATGTCTGTGAGCTCTCATCTCTTTCGTTTCCTTGTGAATGTTTTTTACCTTTATCTTTTTGAGTGTCATCATGCTGTTTAGAAAGGATTGTAATTTACAAACCTTCATCACTTTTGAGCCCTCATCATTTTCACTTCTTGGAGTGTGCTTGCGAGCCCTTCATCATCACAACAGATAACATGCTTTTCATCTTTACTTCATTCCTGAATTTAATTGTGCTTTCCAACCCTATTTTCCATTTGTCGAGTGCGTTTTTCAACCCTCAACTTTCAATTAAGATTGTGCGCTTTCCAGCCCTATGTTCCCTCCTTGTTTGAGCGTGTTTCCCAACCCTTAACAATAAGCTAAAATAGTGCGATTTCCAGTCTTATTTTCCCTCCTCTTTTAGTTTGTTTTCTAATCCTCAACCATGTATCCTAGATAGCAAGTTTTCTAGCCCTATTTCCATTCCATGAAATCTTCACCATTTACATGTTTCACCTGGGTAGATCACCCATTATAGTGAGACCATCTTCAACATTCTTACATGAGTAGGTCACTCATTACAATAAGATCATCTTCATCATTCTCACTTGGGCAAGTTGTCCATTACAACAATACTATCTTTGTGTTTTTACCATCTTCATCATCATCAGTAGGGTAGGTCACCCATTACAACGAGACCATTTTCCTATGTCATTCACAAACATCATCATCTTTCATCCTTTAAGTGTCCTCCTTAGACCTCAATTCTTAGGTAGTGCACTTTCTAGCCCTATACTACCATTCCCTTATGATTGCGTTTTAGTGCCCTCTTTCTTATTTCTAGATGGATCAACCATTTCTTGTCTTGGTAAATCCACTTTTTTTTCTTTACAATACTTACAATCTAAAATCTTGTACAAGACTTTAGTCGTAGGCATTGTAAAGAGGGGTCAACTGTCATAACCCAATTTTCAGATTATTTCGCAAATCTACCCAAAAATAACAAAAATAAAATAAAATGGGCCGATGTTGGTAGAATAATCAATGTGGAAATTTTGGTTGTTTTCGAGTCCGATCATATCTCTTTTGTCCTAAAAAATAGAGGAAAGTATAGATTTAAGACAAAAATAATTTATAAACTATGAAAGCAAAGAGTAGACACTAGCCATGCCCTAGCATTAATAGCTGAAATTGTAAACTAAATGAAAACAATAACGTTAAGACAAGTAGGTGCATCATGTACTAATATAAAAAATAATCTCTTAGTTCATGTAATTCATTACTTGCCGCAAATTAAAAAAAACAGTTTAAGTGCTTGGACTAGTCATAAAGTAATAGATGGGTCCCATAAACCTTGTTAGAGTCAAATATTTAGATCAAATGAATAAAAAGAATCATGCTTCTTGATAAGCTCATATAGACAAAAAGACGAACAACTTCACCACTTATACCCTTTGGAAATATAATTTTGTCGATAAGACAAGCACAAACTTATAGTTAACTAGTCATTCTCCTCTTAGTATTCATTCCACACCTGCATGTTAGACATGCTTGAAGGACAAAACCCTTCATGATAAGCCACTCAATGCAAATACACAGCAGCAATGAGAACATGATAATATACCTGTTGTTTCGAATTGCAGGATCATCTCATCTCACCATGAGCTACTGCTTTATTTCCCACAACTTCCATTTAGGGAAGTAAACGTCAAGAGAGGAAATTTTAATTTAAATTATAGAGGGTGGTTGAAACTAAGATCAACTGTTAGTATTTATCGTTACATGAAGAGTATAAGAGATTCAACCAGTAACTATTGGTCCTTTGAAATCAAAAAATGAAGTTGCACAATGCATTGTGTATAAGTCAGCTCTTCCCAACCTAGCAATGAGTATCCCTACCAGCTAGACGATGTATCCTTGTCCATATGTTCCAACAAAATGTAATAGCACAAAAACATAAAGAGGAATAAACAGGATATTAAGTGAAGGAACAATTTAAAAATGAGTTGCAAATTTAGAGTCTATAGGTAACCCCGAGAATCTATATCTGATTATTATCAAAACATAGAAAGAAGGGTGCATAGAATGCAAATTTTATTCTAGTAGACAATCGGAGACCTGGATAATAAAAGAAACAAAGAAAATACAGCCCAGGCAACAATCAAGCATTTGATAAAAAATACAACATGGATGACTAGATATTTCAACATCGACTACTTCATGTTAAATACAAACAATGCAAGAGATAGTCTCAAGCTCACTGCCAACCTATAACAATGCATCAAGACCATCATACAAAACAATTTATGAGCAGCAACCATGAACAATTAGAATCTCAACACCAACTTTGTTTTCAACACAAAAGCAAAGAATAATATCAAACCACATAATTTTAAAACTTCAAGCTCGCTTCAGCATCACATGTCAACAACAAACAGGTCACATCACCACAATCTGAAACGAAGAACCAAAAATCCAAGTTCACTACCAACCAATCATACAAAGCAATTCATAAGGAGCAACAACATTAAGGATTAGAAATTACACCAATTTCATTTTCAACACAGTGAAACAGATAGTCTCAAGCTCACTCCAACTAATCATATTGCATCAATACGATCATACAAAACAATTCACAAGGAGGAGGAGCCACAAACAATTAAATATTTCAACTTTGTTTTTAACACAAATGATGCAAGAGATAAGTCAACAGATTCCAAGCGACATATTACCATCACATGACTGTGCACATTTGCAAAAATGATTTAACAAATTGGATTGACCACCATGTTGGTATCAGCATTTCCAATCTAGAGCAATCTCAACACAAACAAAATACAAAAATCATACTAACCAAAAAGTTCACCAAATTAATAAGAATGTTTTAAAGGCAAAGTCACGTAACAAACGTTGGAAAGGACATAAGCAAAGCTACATGGCACATAACATATGGAAAGGGTATCACATAAAAAACAATCCAACAAAGGAGTATTGCCATCAATTTAAATGAAGAAAAAAGGACATAAGCATTCACCTTCTAGAAGAATTTGGACACATAAAAACAATAGGCTGCAACAAATTTCAAATGCTCCATTGGCGTCCAAAAATCTCCAAAAATCATAGAGTTGTCAATGAAAATAATTTATTGAGACAACCAAACACCTCTAGCATGGAATAGAGCACCAAAAAAAATTCCCAATCGATCCTACAATTTTACTCCATGCGAATATTTATGGAACCATAAAAAAACCATATGAATATAAACTTATAAATTGAATGAAATAAAGGTATAATATATATATATACAACATAGACAGATGTAGACAAAAGCTTAGACTTGATATAAGAAGTTAAAACTATATTCTTTCTTCAAAATAGACAGCATGTTATAAATTGTCAAGAAAATCCTCCCAAGAACATTTGTCATGGGGAGAAAATAAGATTCAGAAAAAATAATAGGTACTCGAATAGAGTTTATATTAAGATAGAAGGAATACCACGTCAAGAAAAATAATTTCTCATGGTATCCTCATAAAACTCTATTTCACAAATGATCACCCTACTTTTGTGAGTTCATTCATAGCTTATAACATGTGATAGGATATCCTTGAGAAAAGGCACAACATACTTTTAACGAATAATAATTATATAAAATGAAAATTACAAGTCATTTGGTGCTTTTATAAATGTGGAGACCATCATCATTTGGTTGTCCTTGGAAAGAAATAACTTAACCCTTGAAGATAAAAAAAAATCAAAGCACAATCAAAGTACAAGCTACAACACCAAATACAAATAAAAACAAAAATCAAAAGATGGAAGACCTGTCGATTCCCCAATATGTATTTAAGTAAAAGAACCAAGGTGACTGGTTTTAGAAAAATAAGTCGATGAGGCATAGTCATTAATGGTGAAAGTTAGTAGACCACTGTGTCGAGATAAAACAAAAGCTTAGACTCAATATAAGAAGTCAAGAATAATTTTCTTCATAAAGAGATCATGAAGCAAAGGTTGTTCATGCATCAAATATATTTAGCCAACTAGTATTGAAAGAACCAAGTACTTAAAATGAAATAGGGCAATAAAAAAACATTTCATAAGAATATTCAACTCTTTGCCTCCATCAATAGATCCCAAAAATTAACAAATAAAAAATCATATCGTGCAATACCTAAAGCATTTCATACTCTTAGAAGAACATGAAATTAAACTCGAATGCAAGCTAATTAACCAGCATATTAAACAAGACATACAAAAGGAATTAAGCAACACATTATCTCTCATGCAAGTTTCAAAAGTATCTTATATGTATCTCTTATCGTTACCTTGAATTAGAAGTTGTGTAGCAATGAAATCCACAGACAAGGGATTCCAAAGCATGATGTAGTGAAGACAATTGCTTGGTTTCAAGCTCCTAGAAAGACACAAAATCGATATATTACACTATGCACATAAATTCTCAAGAAAGACATAGAGACATGTAGATAACAAAAAAAAGTTGGTAAGTAATCGAACAATCCAAGAAAATTGAAGCCTGAAAATGTTCCCTAGTAAATTGGAGGTTTCCTAGAAAAACATTCAAAGGGAATTCAAATAGTAATTATAATTTAGGAAATTATTCTTGTTGACTAGAATGAAATAGAAAAGTAAAGAAACACTTGTCTTGATCGAAAATCATAAGGCCAGCTAGAAAACACTTTATGTAATCTTGTTGAAAACATAATCATCTAGACAAATTAAAATAAAATAATTAATTGCATAAGAGTTGATGAAGTTAAAAATCACAGAGATAAAAAGAGCAAACTCAACAGCTGTATTGATGAGGTTAGTTATGAAGCTAGCAAAAGGTAATAATAAATCACTTCCAAATCCTCAAAGAACTGCAACAGTTTTTTCTTAAAACAATCGATACTCTCCTGAAGGTACACACAATGGAGCTCAAATGATAAGCCAGTATAAATTTTATGAAAATCTACAAAAGAAAATTAAAAAACACCTTTCCAACACAAGTTTTAAAAGCATTCCTTACATATATCGTACCATTAAAAGTATATAACTATGAAACCAATAGCATAGAATAATCATCCCAGTGTTACCACTTTTCCACACACAAAAAAATATGGCAAGGATTGAAATTGAAGGGTAAATTCATTAAACACCCCCAAGGTACTAGTAGTCTTACATGTTAGCTGAAAACCATTTAATCCAGGAAAAACATGCAAAAAAAAAGAGAAATGAAAAATTCTTGATCCAAAAAAAAAATCCAGGTTAAAGATGTGTTTTTCCATTGTAGTCAATGATTAGCTATAGAACATCTACACAAAGTGAAAATAAATGGATGTAAAAGAAAGGTGAGTAAACAATTTTCTTGATATAAAATCAAAAGACAAGTAAGGAAACACCTACGATTGAAAATATAATTGTTTAAAATCAGAAGACAAAATCACGTCACAATCACTAAAAGGACATAAAAAAAGCTACATTGCACATAACATATGAATGATATAATCTATATATATTTATATATAAAATTATAGACATAGACAAAAGCTTAGACTTGATATAAGAAGTCAAGACAATAAATTTTCTTCAAAATGAGAGAGCAAGTTATAATTTACATGAAAATTCTCATACAAAGATCATGAAGCAATAGTTGCTCATACATAAAATATATTAGCCAACTACTATTGAAAGAACAAAATACTTCTAGCATGAATAGCGCAATAAATTCGCAAGAGTACCTAAAGCAGTTATACACCCCTAGAAGAACATGAAATTAAACTCGGATCCTATCTAACTAACCAGCAGAAATAATACTAGACGTACAGAAGGAATTAAGCGGAACATTATCTTCTATGCAAGTTTCAACAGTATCTTATGCATAGATATTCTCGTTAAAAGTTTGTAACCTTGACTTAAAAGTTGTGTAGTAATCAAATACAAAGACAAGGGATTCCAAAGCATGATATAGAGAATCAAACACTCCATCTAAGTTGTAGTCCATAAATGTTCCTTCATAACTTGGGGTCCCTAGAAAAACATGCAAGCAGAGTTGAGAGACTAGAAAAAACCACCAAGTTTTCAAAAAATGAAAGAAAATAAACAAAATATTGAATGAACACACAAATGGTGAGTCATTCCCGGTGATCACAAGGTTATCCACATAAAAAAGTAAATAACATATAATATGACCTTTGCGAAAAATAAATAATGATGAATCAGCCCTGGAGATTAGAAAACCAAGAGTCAGTAGAGCATTTTTAAGGGTTGAATACTAAGCTCGGGGCGCCTGTTTAAGACTGTAAATAGCCTTTCGTAACCTACAAACATGGTTTGGTTTAAAATTATCTTTGAATCCAAGGGGTTCGGTCATGTAGACATCTTCATCAAGGTGCCCATGCAAAAATGCATTTTGGACATCCATTTGTCGTAAGGACCAGCCTTGGATGATGGCTATAGTGAGAATGACCCGAATTGTTGCTGGTTTGACCACGGGGCTAAACGTTTCCGTGTTATTAACCCTGGGTTTTTGAAGAAAACCCCTAGCAACTAGTTTGGCCTTAAATCGGTCAATTTGACCATTTGCCTTTTGTTTTATGCGAAAGACCCATTTGCAACTCACAAGGTTGCAATTGGCATGTGGGGGAGCTAATGCCCATGTGCCATGTTTCATGAGAGTAGTGAGCTCATCAGACATGGCTGCACGCCATTGAGGCATGGATAGAGCCTGAGTTACACAGGTTGGCTCAAGGCCGTGAGGGAGTGGGTGTTTGGTCACAGTGTTCAATTGCTTGGGTTTATGAATGTTATTCATGGAGCGTGTGGTCATGGGGTGTGTGCGATGTGGTGTGGCTTGTGATTCGGGAAGAGGAGCATGCTGAGAAGAAGGGGATGATGCTATCGCTACATGTGGATTTAGGGTTTGACTAGATGCATAATCGGGTGGAGATGAACATGGTAAATGAGAAGAAATTGGAGATGAAGGAGATGAGTAATTACCTGGAGGTGATGAAGGTGTGGCGATATCAGACCCCAAACGCACTGGTGGAGCAGGCGACGGCAAGGGCACAAAGGAAGATTGAACGACAAGCAAAGGCATGGAAGAGAAGGAGAGTGGACGACAGATAGGGGAGCAGACGACATAGAGTTTGACTCAAGTGAGGATATGGTCTGCGTTTCGTCAAAAATGACGTGCCAAGAGGTATATTTTTTGGGTTTTTGGGTCTAAACACTTGTATGCATTTTGGGTTAAAGAGTACCCAATAAAAATGTAAGGTACTGATTTTAGCTGTAGTTTATGGGTTGTGTAGGGCTTGGTGAAGGGATAACAAATGCACCTAAAATTTTTTAATTTTAAGTAATTTGGCTTTTGTCCAAAAATGGCTTCGAATGGTGATTTGGTTTGAAGGAGGGGTGTTGGTTGGCGGTTTATAAGGTAAGTGGCAGTATGGAAAGCATGAGGCCAGTATGAGAGTGGTAAGTTGGCATCTGTGAGTAGGGTAATTCTGGTTTCAACTATGTGACGGTGACGTCGTTCAGAAACACAGTTTTGTTGTGGTTTGTGGGGAGCAGTCGTTAAGTAACTAATCCCATGCAAGGACAAAAACGGTTTTAGACTGATAAATTCACCTCCATTATCAGAGTAAATACTTTTGATGGTGGTTTGAAAATGTTTTTCAACAAGTAATTTAAATTGAGGAAAAATAGTTTTTACATAAGATTTGGCGGACATGGGATAAAACCATATATATTTTGTATAGTGATCCACAAAAATTAAGTGATATCTAGAACCATCTAAACCAAGACAATGTGCGGGCCCCCATAAATTAGTGTAAAGAACATCAAGTGGTGCGTGACTTTGAATACTTGTTGACCGAAATGGAAGTTAGTGGGCTTTATTAATGGAGCATGAAGAACAAATTTAATTAAAATTTTTATTTTTTGTTTGTTTTTGAATAGGTAAAGAAAAAAATTTGACAAGGCTACGAACTACTCGAGATGTTGGATGTCCAAGGCCTTTGTGCCATCCATCAAGCGAGGTTCGCTCATGCATGTTTGCAACTATTTTTGAAGTCGAGCCCACCAATTAATTTGGGAACTAATATACACCATCCTCACATGCACCTTTTAGCAAAATCGCCCTCGATGTTTGGTCCTTCACAAGAAAATAAGATGGGTGAAGTTCGATAAAAACATTATTTTGCAACATAAAATGATGAACATAAATTAAATTTTTAGAGATATTACATGGTCCTTCACAAGAAAATAAGATGGGTGAAGTTCGATAAAAACATTATTTTGCAATGTAAAATGATGAACATAAATTAAATTTTTAGAGATATTACACAAAGAGTGTTGTCAAGGACAAAAGTTTTTAATGGGGAGTCTAGAGTCAAAGAGCCAACATGAGAGACAGCCAAACCTGTATCATCACCTATGACAACCTCATCAGTTCCATCATACTCAGAATGTGGCCAAGTCAGCAGTAATGTTGTGTGAGTTGCAGAATCAAGAAACCATTTTTGTTCTTGTGCAATGTTGATATTAGCACAATTTGCCGAAATTGAATTTTGACGTACTGTGAGCAAGTTTTAGCCATGTGCCCCATTTGGTCACAAAATTGGCACTTTGGATTGTAGCATTTTTGAATTGTCTAATGGGATGGATACTGTCTGTGTCTTCAAGGGGCCATTTGGTATGCGGGCCGTGTAGGCCTTGTCACTTGACTGGCCCATTTTATGAGAGAGCCTAGGCTGCCTATAATTTGTTCTTTGGGCAAACCTATTTGTGTTGTAGGTGGGCTGGCGGTAACGTTGTGTATAATTTGCAGAGGCAAGTAGCTGTTGCGCCGAGGAGTCCAGACGAAGGAGGTAATTATCGTGACCGACAAGAAGATCGTGCAACTCCTCAAAAGTCAGGGACGTTGGTCTTGCTCGTATGGATGTGGCAATGTCCCTGAAATCAGAACCCAAACCATTTAGTACATAGAGTGTAAGATCATCATCGAAGATAGGATGATCGATTAGGGTGATTTCATCTGGAAGGGCTTTGACGGCATGCAGGTAATTGGGCACGAAACAATTTTTCCGTTGAATTAAGGTTAGTTCCTCCTTCAATTGCATAGCCCTCGTTCTTGATTTGCTGGCATACATGTGATCAAGCTTTTCCCATGCTTCATGAGAGGTCTTGGCAGTGGCGATGAGCGGCGTGATGGTGGTGGATGTGGATGCCAGGATGACACTTAATATAAGCTTGTCTTGATCGATAAAGAGGGCATAACGGATCAGAAGGGCTTCGAATTGTGCTCTTTGTTGAGGAAAAGTTGATGGTTTTAATTTCTCATTGATCTGTGAGGTTATGTTCAGTGCAATAAGAACACTGGTAGTGGAGGAGATGGTTTGGGAGGTTGGGGTTGTGATTGAAGTTGGTTCTGCACTTTGTTCTGTGGGGGAAGACATGGTGTCGTGATGGGTAGGATCTTAGTGCTCGTTAGAGGTAAGCTCTGATACCATAAAAGAAGATTGTTGAATATAGTGATTCAATGAAAAATACCATGATTTTTATTGATCAATGATGGACTATATATATACATTAAATCAGAGTATAACACTTGGTAAAATGAATGTACAATTAATTAATGAATTTGTACAGTTAATGGAAAGATTTCAAACGGCTAGTAGAGACTGAAAAAGGAAACAATAGCTTGAATGGTGATGTTGATATTTTGTGCAGCTTTCCCCAATACTTCTTGCTATTATATAGGTTATGATTTGTTTCAATTTTGTCCTTTCATTGAAATTGATGATATAATGAAGTTTCAATACAGTCCTCATGCTTATAATTTTGCAGATTAGGCTGGAATTCTAAATATTTTTGTTATCAAAGTTTTGATTGATTCTATTACATCCTTCCATGCAAATTTATTATAAATCCTTAATATTTCCGGTATCAAAGTTTGATTTCTTTCAATTTTATCCTTCTATGCAAGAGTTATAAATTTTAGTTTCATTTCGGTCCTAAATCTTTAATGCTTATTGAATATTATCACCTATAAGAAAAGAAAACATCACATAGGATTTTTTTAAGAAAAAAAATATTAATATCAGTATTATTAAATACATTTCATATACTAATATAAAATAAATCGGATAAAAAAAAATTGGCTTCCAATTTTAATCGTCTTCTTTTTTCAAATTTATTTCTCAAAAACATTATAATATTTTTGTTTTTAATATTACAGGTCTAATATTACTGGGCAAAAAATAAATTGTTTTTGAACAAATTTAACTAGATTTAAAAAAAATACAAGCCACTTTCCGTATCAATTACAGTTTTTGTATCAAATAAGTCATGTAGCATGCAAAAAAGGTTTTTTTTTTTTCTTCTAAAAATAAATTACAATATTTTTATTTATAATGTGTTAGATCTAATATTACTAGATGAAAAAGTCAACTCATAAAAAAATTGCCTACGTTATCTCTAATTACAATATATACAAACCTTTTGATTATACAAATTTTATCAATTATAATTTTACTAATTAAATATAAAAATAACAAAATACAATACATATAAAAGCAATCAATTTCTACATAAATAAAAAAGTCCCGGCACATCTCGCGGGCATACCGCTCCTTATTATTGAAATGAAAAAGAAAAGTCCACTAAGAAATCCATTTTTGAATCAATCAATGAAAAATTGTGTTGTGATAGCACATACCTAGTGATATTGCGCACATGGAGATAAAAAGGACAAACCCAATCGCTGCATTAATGAGGTTAGTTATGAAGCTGGTAGAAGGTAATAGTAGACGACGTCCAAAACCTCAAAGAACTACAACATTCTTCGTTAAAACAGTCTATACACTCCTGAAAGTACACACAATTGAACTGAAATGATAAGCGAATATAAATTTAATGAAAATTAACATTGAAACTCATTGATCCAACTAAAAAATCTAAGTTAAAGATGGGTTGCCCGTGGTAGTCAAGTGAGCAACTCGTGCACATTTGCACTAATTGAAAACAAAAGGGTACGGCCAAAGCAATGCCAAGTTAATCAATTCCTTGAGTACTTGAAAAGCACATACTCCGTTTTGCATTAAAAATCTATATTCGTGGCCTGGGAGCTACATACAAACACAAAACAAAACGTCGATCGCAGCACACAAATAGAAGCTGTAACAAATCAATACATAATGTCATTTCCAAAAACATTACGTGATAAGGAAAACTTTTCACATTCATGCTTCTAGAAATATTCCAAAGCAAAACAGAAAAACACAGGAAGATACAAGAGAGTAAGCTCATAAAACAAAAACTTCATCTAAGTTGCGGTCCATATATGTTGCTCGATAGCTGGGGGTTCCTAGAAACACATGCAAGGAGCGTCCAAACACTAAAAGGAAAAAAACACCCAATTCTAAAAAACTGAAAGCAAATAAACAAAATGTTGAAAGAAAGTTCAATGGAAAGGAACAAACAAAGATAGATCACGAAATAATGGAAAAGAAAAATGAATCCTCTTTTCAAAGCTTGTCCTGAGCAATAATTCTTTGTTGGCTTCATGGAGTTCCATATTGCTTGATGCTATCCTAGACTCAAAAACTAAAAGATTAATGCTTGAAGCCATCCAAAAATCAGCATTCCAAGGCAAGAATAAAAGAAAAGAAGCAAGTAACACTAAAAAATATTGCAGTTCTCGAATGTTCCATATAGCGTAGAACTCTTTAGGGACCCCTGCAAAATGCTCACACAAACTCAAACACCAGGTTCCAGAAATTATCATCCATGAGATCGCTGCACAAAAGAAAAAAATCCCATCCATTTGACAATCTTACGCCTTGCGAGTATTCATAAAATCATAACGAAAAATGATCACTATCAAATTTTAAATAGAATATAAATAACTAGTCCAACCCATGCAAGGAGAATCCAGACACTAAAAGGAAAAAAAACACCCAATTCTCAAAAACTGAACGAAAATAAAAAAATGTTGAAAGAAACTTCAATGGAAAGGAACAAACAAAGATAGATCACGAAAATAATGGAAAAGAAAAATGAATCCTCTTTTCAAAGCTTGTCCTTAGCTATAATTCTTTGTTGACTTCATGGAGTTCCATATTGCTTGATGCTATCCTAGACTCAAAAACTAAAAGATTAATGCTTGAAGCCATCCAAAAATAAGAATTCCAAGGAAAGAATGAAAGAAAAGAAGCAAGTAACACTAAAAAATACCGCAGTTCTCGAAAGTTCCATATAGCGTAGAACTCTTTAGGGACCCTTGCAAAATGATCACACAAACTCAAACACCAGGTTCCAGAAATTATCATCCATGAGATCGATGCAGAAAAGAAAAAAATCCCATCCATTTGACAATCTTACGCCTTGCGAGTATTCATATAACCATAACGAGAAATGATCACTATCAACTCCAGTCCAACCCATGCAAGGAGAGTCCAGACACTAAAAGGAAAAAAACACCCACTTCTCAAAAACTCAAAGGAAATAAACAAAATGTTGAAAGAAAGTTCAATGGAAAGGAACAAACAAAGATAGATAACGAAAATAATGGAAAAGAAAAATGAATCGACTTTTCGAAGCTTGTCCTGAGCTATAATTGTTTGTTGGCTTCATGGAGTTCCATATTGCTTGATGCTATCCTAGACTCAAAAACTAAAAGATTAATGCTTGAAGCCATCCAAAAATCAGAATTCCAAGGCAAGAATGAAAGAAAAGAAACACGTAACACTAAAAAATACCGCAGTTCTCGAATATTCCATATAGCGTAGAACTCTTTAGGGACCCCTGCAAAATGATCACACAAACTCAAACACCAGGTTCCAGAAATTATCATCCATGAGATCGGTGCAGAAAAGAAAAAAATCCCATCCATTTGACAATCTTACGCCTTGCGAGTATTCATAAAACCATAACCAGAAATGATCACTATCAACTCCAGTCCAACCCATGCAAGGAGAGTCCAGACACTAAAAGGAAAAGAACACCCACTGCTCAAAAACTCAAAGGAAATAAACCAAAATGTTGAAAGAAAGTTCAATGGAAAGGAACAAACAAAGATAGATCACGAAATAATGGAAAAGAAAAATGAATCCTCTTTTCCAAGCTTGTCCTGAGCTATAATTCTTTGTTGGCTTCATGGAGTTCCATATTGCTTGATGCTATGCTAGACTCAAAAACTAAAAGATTAATGCTTCAAACCATCCAAAAATCAGAATTCCAAGGCAAGAATGAAAGAAAAGAAGCAACTAACACTAAAAAATACCGCAGTTCTCGAATGTTCCATATAGCGTAGACCTCTTTAGGGACCCCTGCAAAATGATCACGCAAACTCAAACACCAGGTTCCAGAAATTATCATCCATGAGATCGATGCAGAAAAGAAAAAAATCCCATCCATTTGACAATCTTACGCGTTGCGAGTATTCATAAAACCATAACGAAAAATGATCACTATCAACTCCAGTCCAACCCATGCAAGGAGAGTCCAGACACTAATAGGAAAAAAACATCCACTTCTCAAAAACTCAAAGGAAATAAACAAAATGTTGAAAGAAAGTTCAATGGAAAGGAACAAACAAAGATAGATCACGAAAATAATGGAAAAGAAAAATAAATCCTCTTTTCAAAGCTTGTCCTTAGCTATAATTCTTTGTTGACTTCATGGAGTTCCATATTGCTTGATGCTATCCTAGACTCAAAAACTAAAAGATTAATGCTTGAAGCCATCCAAAAATCAGAATTCCAAGGCAAGAATGAAAGAAAAGAAGCACGTAACACTAAAAATACCGCATGATTCTCGAATGTTCCATATAGCGTAGAACTCTTTAGGGACCCCGCAAAATGATCACACAAACTCAAACACCGAGTTCCGAAATTATCATCCATGAGATCGATGCGTAAAAGAAAAAATCCCATCCATTTGACAATCTTACGCGTTGCGAGTATTCATAAAACCATAACGAAAAATGATCACTATCAACTCCAGTCCAACCCATGCCAGGAGAGTCCAGACACGAGAAGGAAAAAACACCCACTTCTCAAAAACTCAAAGGAAATAAACAAAATGTTGAAAGAGAGTTCAATGGAAAGGAACAAACAAAGATAGATCACGAAAATAATGGAAAAGAAAAATGAATCGTCTTTTCGAAGCTTGTCTCGAGCTATAATTCTTTGTTGGCTTCATGGAGTTCCATATTGCTTGATGCTATGCTAGACTCAAAAACTAAAAGATTAATGCTTCAAACCATCAAAAAATCAGAATTCCAAGGCAAGAATGCAAGAAAAGAAGCAACTAACACTAAAAAATACCGCAGTTCTCGAATGTTCCATATAGCGTAGAACTCTTTAGGGACCCCTGCAAAATGATCACACAAACTCAAACACCAGGTTCCAGAAATTATCATCCATGAGATCGGTGCAGAAAAGAAAAAAATCCCATCCATTTGACAATCTTACGCCTTGCGAGTATTCATAAAACCATAACGAGAAATGATCACTATCAACTCCGATCCAACCCATGCAAGGAGAGTCCGGACACTAAAAGGAAAAAACACCCACTTCTCAAAAACTCAAAGGAAATAAACAAAATGTTGAAAGAGAGTTCAATGGAAAGGAACAAACAAAGATAGATCACGAAAATAATGGAAAAGAAAAATGAATCGTCTTTTGAAGCTTGTCCTGAGCTATAATTCTTTGTTGACTTCATGGAGTTCCATATTGCTTGATGCTATCCTAGACTCAAAAACTAAAAGATTAATGCTTGAAGCCATCCAAAAATCAGAATTCCAAGGCAAGAATGAAAGAAAAGAAGCACGTAACACTAAAAATACCGTAGCTTCTCGAATGTTCCATATAGCGTAGAACTCTTTAGGGACCCTCGCAAAATGATCACACAAACTCAAACACCAGGTTCCGAAATTATCATCCATGAGATCGATGCGAAAAGAAAAAATCCCATCCATTTGACAATCTTACGCCTTGCGAGTATTCATAAAACCATAACCAGAAATGATCACTATCAACTCCAGTCCAACCCATGCAAGGAGAGTCCGGACACTAGAAGGAAAAAACACCCACTTCTCAAAAACTCAAAGGAAATAAACAAAATGTTGAAAGAAAGTTCAATGGAAAAGAACAAACAAAGATAGATAACGAAAATAATGGAAAAGAAAAATGAATCCTCTTTTCAAAGCTTGTCCTGAGCTATAATTTTTTGTTGACTTCATGGAGTTCCATATTGCTTGATGCTATCCTAGACTCAAAAACTAAAAGATTAATGCTTGAAGCCATCCAAAAATCAGAATTCCAAGGCAAGAATGAAAGAAAAGAAGCAACTAACACTAAAAAATACCGCAGTTCTCGAATGTTCCATATAGCGTAGAACTCTTTAGGGACCCCTGCAAAATGATCACACAAACTCAAACACCAGGTTCCAGAAATTATCATCCATGAGATCGATGCAGAAAAGAAAAAAATCCCATCCATTTGACAATCTTACGCGTTGCGAGTATTCATAAAACCATAACGAAAAATGATCACTATCAACTCCAGTCCAACCCATGCAAGGAGAGTCCAGACACTAAAAGGAAAAAAACACCCACTTCTCAAAAACTCAAAGGAAATAAACAAAATGTTGAAAGAAAGTTCAATGGAAAGGAACAAACAAAGATAGATCACGAAAATAATGGAAAAGAAAAATGAATCCTCTTTTCAAAGCTTGTCCTGAGCTATAATTCTTTGTTGACTTCATGGAGTTCCATATTGCTTGATGCTATCCTAGACTCAAAAACTAAAAGATTAATGCTTGAAGCCATCCAAAAATCAGAATTCCAAGGCAAGAATGAAAGAAAAGAACCACGTAACAGTAAAAAATACCGCAGTTCTCGAATGTTCCATATAGCGTAGAACTCTTTAGGGACCCCTGCAAAATGATCACACAAACTCAAACACCAGGTTCCAGAAATTATCATCCATGAGATCGATGCGAAAAAGAGAAAAATCCCATCCATTTGACAATCTTACGCGTTGCGAGTATTCATAAAACCATAACGAAAAATGATCACTATCAACTGCAGTCCAACCCATGCAAGGAGAGTCCAGACACTAAAAGGAAAAAAACACCCACTTCTCAAAAACTCAAAGGAAATAAACAAAATGTTGAAAGAAAGTTCAATGGAAAGGAACAAACAAAGATAGATCACGAAAATCATGGAAAAGAAAAATGAATCGTCTTTTGAAGCTTGTCCTGAGCTATAATTGTTTGTTGGCTTCATGGAGTTCCATATTGCTTGATGCTATGCTAGACTCAAAAACTAAAAGATTAATGCTTGAAGCCATCCAAAAATCAGAATTCCAAGGCAAGAATGAAAGAAAAGAAGCAACTAACACTAAAAATACCATGAGTTCTCGAATGTTCCATATAGCGTAGAACTCTTTAGGGACCCTCGCAAAATGATCACACAAACTCAAACACCAGGTTCCGAAATTATCATCCATGAGATCGATGCGAGAAAGAAAAAATCCCATCCATTTGACAATCTTACGCCTTGCGAGTATTCATAAAACCATAACGAGAAATGATCACTATCAACTCCATCCAACCCATGCAAGGAGAGTCCGGACACTAAAAGGAAAAAACACCCACTTCTCAAAAACTCAAAGGAAATAAACAAAATGTTGAAAGAGAGTTCAATGGAAAGGAACAAACAAAGATAGATCACGTAAAATAATGGAAAAGAAAAATGAATCGTCTTTTCGAAGCTTGTCCTTAGCTATAATTCTTTGTTGACTTCATGGAGTTCCATATTGCTTGATACTATCCTAGACTCAAAAACTAAAAGATTAATGCTTCAAACCATCCAAAAATCAGAATTCCAAGGCAAGAATGAAAGAAAAGAACCACGTAACACTAAAAAAACCGCAGTTCTCGAATGTTCCATATAGCGTAGAACTCTTTAGGGACCCCTGCAAAATGATCACACAAACTCAAACACCAGGTTCCAGAAATTATCATCCATGAGATCGATGCGAAAAGAAAAAATCCCATCCATTTGACAATCTTACGCCTTGCGAGTATTCATAAAACCATAACGAGAAATGATCACTATCAACTCGATCCAACCCATGCAAGGAGAGTCCGGACACTAAAAGGAAAAAACACCCACTTCTCAAAAACTCAAAGGAAATAAACAAAATGTTGAAAGAAAGTTCAATGGAAAGGAACAAACAAAGATAGATCACGAAAATAATGGAAAAGAAAAATGAATCCTTTTTTCAAAGCTTGTCCTGAGCTATAATTTTTTGTTGACTTCATGGAGTTCCATATTGCTTGATGCTATCCTAGACTCAAAAACTAAAAGATTAATGCTTGAAGCCATCCAAAAATCAGAATTCCAAGGCAAGAATGAAAGAAAAGAAGCACGTAACACTAAAAATACCGTGAGTTCTCGAATGTTCCATATAGCGTAGAACTCTTTAGGGACCCCGCAAAATGATCACACAAACTCAAACACCAGTGTTCCGAAATTATCATCCATGAGATCGATGCGTAAAAGAAAAAATCCCATCCATTTGACAATCTTACGCGTTGCGAGTATTCATAAAACCATAACGAAAAATGATCACTATCAACTCCAGTCCAACCCATGCAAGGAGAGTCCAGACACTAATAGGAAAAAAACACCCACTTCTCAAAAACTCAAAGGAAATAAACAAAATGTTGAAAGAAAGTTCAATGGAAAAGAACAAACAAAGATAGATAACGAAAATAATGGAAAAGAAAAATGAATCCTCTTTTCAAAGCTTGTCCTGAGCTATAATTTTTTGTTGACTTCATGGAGTTCCATATTGCTTGATGCTATCCTAGACTCAAAAACTAAAAGATTAATGCTTGAAGCCATCCAAAAATCAGAATTCCAAGGCAAGAATGAAAGAAAAGAAGCAACTAACACTAAAAAATACCGCAGTTCTCGAATGTTCCATATAGCGTAGAACTCTTTAGGGACCCCTGCAAAATGATCACACAAACTCAAACACCGGGTTCCGTAAATTATCATCCATGAGATCGATGCGAAAAGAAAAAATCCCATCCATTTGACAATCTTACGCGTTGCGAGTATTCATAAAACCATAACGAAAAATGATCACTATCAACTCCAGTCCAACCCATGCAAGGAGAGTCCAGACACTAAAAGGAAAAAAACACCCACTTCTCAAAAACTCAAAGGAAATAAACAAAATGTTGAAAGAAAGTTCAATGGAAAGGAACAAACAAAGATAGATCACGAAAATAATGGAAAAGAAAAATGAATCGTCTTTTGAAGCTTGTCCTGAGCTATAATTTTTTGTTGACTTCATGGAGTTCCATATTGCTTGATGCTATCCTAGACTCAAAAACTAAAAGATTAATGCTTGAAGCCATCCAAAAATCAGAATTCCAAGGCAAGAATGAAAGAAAAGAACCACGTAACACTAAAAAAACCGCAGTTCTCGAATGTTCCATATAGCGTAGAACTCTTTAGGGACCCCTGCAAAATGATCACACAAACTCAAACACCAGGTTCCAGAAATTATCATCCATGAGATCGATGCAGAAAAGAAAAAAATCCCATCCATTTGACAATCTTACGCGTTGCGAGTATTCATAAAACCATAACGAAAAATGATCACTATCAACTCCAGTCCAACCCATGCAAGGAGAGTCCAGACACTAAAAGGAAAAAAACACCCACTTCTCAAAAACTCAAAGGAAATAAACCAAAATGTTGAAAGAAAGTTCAATGGAAAGGAACAAACAAAGATAGATCACGAAATAATGGAAAAGAAAAATGAATCCTCTTTTCCAAGCTTGTCCTGAGCTATAATTCTTTGTTGGCTTCATGGAGTTCCATATTGCTTGATGCTATCCTAGACTCAAAAACTAAAAGATTAATGCTTGAAGCCATCCAAAAATCAGAATTCCAAGGCAAGAATGAAAGAAAAGAAGCAACTAACACTAAAAAATACCGCAGTTCTCGAATGTTCCATATAGCGTAGAACTCTTTAGGGACCCCTGCAAAATGATCACACAAACTCAAACACCAGGTTCCGTAAATTATCATCCATGAGATCGATGCGAAAAGAAAAAATCCCATCCATTTGACAATCTTACGCCTTGCGAGTATTCATAAAACCATAACGAAAAATGATCACTATCAACTCCAGTCCAACCCATGCAAGGAGAGTCCAGACACTAATAGGAAAAAAACACCCACTTCTCAAAAACTCAAAGGAAATAAACAAAATGTTGAAAGAAAGTTCAATGGAAAAGAACAAACAAAGATAGATCACGAACTAATGGAAAAGAAAAATGAATCCTCCTTTCCAAGCTTGTCCTGAGCTATAATTCTTTGTTGACTTCATGGAGTTCCATATTGCTTGATGCTATCGTAGACTCAAAAACTAAAAGATTAATACTTCAAACCATCCAAAAATCAGAATTCCAAGGCAAGAATGAAAGAAAAGAAGCAACTAACACTAAAAAATACCGCAGTTCTCGAATGTTCCATATAGCGTAGAACTCTTTAGGGACCCCTGCAAAATGATCATACAAACTCAAACACCAGGTTCCAGAAATTATCATACATGAGATCGATGCAGAAAAGAAAAAAATCCCATCCATTTGACAATCTTACGCGTTGCGAGTATTCATAAAACCATAACGAGAAATGATCACTATCAACTCCAGTCCAACCCATGCAAGGAGAGTCGAGACACTAAAAGGAAAAAAACACCCACTTCTCAAAAACTCAAAGGAAATAAACAAAATGTTGAAAGAAAGTTCAATGGAAAGGAACAAACAAAGATAGATCACGAAAATAATGGAAAAGAAAAATGAATCCTCTTTTCAAAGCTTGTCCTTAGCTATAATTCTTTGTTGACTTCATGGAGTTCCATATTGCTTGATACTATCCTAGACTCAAAAACTAAAAGATTAATGCTTCAAACCATCCAAAAATCAGAATTCCAAGGCAAGAATGAAAGAAAAGAACCACGTAACACTAAAAAAACCGCAGTTCTCGAATGTTCCATATAGCGTAGAACTCTTTAGGGACCCCTGCAAAATGATCACACAAACTCAAACACCAGGTTCCAGAAATTATCATCCATGAGATCGGTGCAGAAAAGAAAAAAATCCCATCCATTTGACAATCTTACGCCTTATGCAGTATTCATAAAACCATAACGAAAAATGATCACTATCAACTCCAGTCCAACCCATGCAAGGAGAGTCCAGACACTAAAAGGATAAAAACACCCACGTCTCAAAAACTCAAAGGAAATAAACAAAATGTTGAAAGAAAGTTCAATGGAAAGGAACAAACAAAGATAGATCACGAAATAATGGAAAAGAAAAATGAATCCTCCTTTCCAAGCTTGTCCTGAGCTATAATTCTTTGTTGACTTCATGGAGTTCCATATTGCTTGATGCTATCGTGAGACTCAAAAACTAAAAGATTAATGCTTCAAACCATCCAAAAATCAGAATTCCAAGGCAAGAATGAAAGAAAAGAAGCAACTAACACTAAAAATACCGTAGCTCTCGAATGTTCCATATAGCGTAGAACTCTTTAGGGACCCCGCAAAATGATCACACAAACTCAAACACCAGGTTCCGAAATTATCATCCATGAGATCGATGCGAAAAGAAAAAATCCCATCCATTTGACAATCTTACGCCTTGCGAGTATTCATAAAACCATAACAGAAATGATCACTATCAACTCCGATCCAACCCATGCAAGGAGAGTCCGGACACTAAAAGGAAAAAACACCCACTTCTCAAAAACTCAAAGGAAATAAACAAAATGTTGAAAGAGAGTTCAATGGAAAGGAACAAACAAAGATAGATCACGTAAAATAATGGAAAAGAAAAATGAATCGTCTTTTCGAAGCTTGTCCTGAGCTATAATTCTTTGTTGACTTCATGGAGTTCCATATTGCTTGATGCTATCCTAGACTCAAAAACTAAAAGATTAATGCTTGAAGCCATCCAAAAATCAGAATTCCAAGGCAAGAATGAAAGAAAAGAACCACGTAACACTAAAAAAACCGCAGTTCTCGAATGTTCCATATAGCGTAGAACTCTTTAGGGACCCCTGCAAAATGATCACACAAACTCAAACACCAGGTTCCAGAAATTATCATCCATGAGATCGGTGCAGAAAAGAAAAAAATCCCATCCATTTGACAATCTTACGCCTTGCGAGTATTCATAAAACCATAACCAGAAATGATCACTATCAACTCCAGTCCAACCCATGCAAGGAGAGTCCAGACACTAAAAGGAAAAAAACACCCACTTCTCAAAAACTCAAAGGAAATAAACAAAATGTTGAAAGAAAGTTCAATGGAAAGGAACAAACAAAGATAGATAACGAAAATAATGGAAAAGAAAAATGAATCCTCTTTTCCCAGCTTGTCCTGAGCTATAATTTTTTGTTGACTTCATGGAGTTCCATATTGCTTGATGCTATCCTAGACTCAAAAACTAAAAGATTAATGCTTGAAGCCATCCAAAAATCAGAATTCCAAGGCAAGAATGAAAGAAAAGAACCACGTAACACTAAAAAAACCGCAGTTCTCGAATGTTCCATATAGCGTAGAACTCTTTAGGGACCCCTGCAAAATGATCACACAAACTCAAACACCAGGTTCCAGAAATTATCATCCATGAGATCGATGCAGAAAAGAAAAAAATCCCATCCATTTGACAATCTTACGCGTTGCGAGTATTCATAAAACCATAACGAAAAATGATCACTATCAACTCCAGTCCAACCCATGCAAGGAGAGTCCAGACACTAAAAGGAAAAAAACACCCACTTCTCAAAAAATCAAAGGAAATAAACAAAATGTTGAAAGAAAGTTCAATGTAAAGGAACAAACAAAGATAGATCACGAAAATAATGGAAAAGAAAAATGAATCGTCTTTTGAAGCTTGTCCTGAGCTATTATTTTTTGTTGACTTCATGGAGTTCCATATTGCTTGATGCTATCCTAGACTCAAAAACTAAAAGATTAATGCTTGAAGCCATCCAAAAATCAGAATTCCAAGGCAAGAATGAAAGAAAAGAAGCAACTAACACTAAAAATACCTGCAGTTCTCGAATGTTCCATATAGCGTAGAACTCTTTAGGGACCCCTGCAAAATGATCACACAAACTCAAACACCAGTGTTCCGAAATTATCATCCATGAGATCGATGCGAAAAGAAAAAATCCCATCCATTTGACAATCTTACGCCTTGCGAGTATTCATAAAACCATAACGAGAAATGATCACTATCAACTCCGATCCAACCCATGCAAGGAGAGTCCGGACACTAAAAGGAAAAAACACCCACTTCTCAAAAACTCAAAGGAAATAAACAAAATGTTGAAAGAGAGTTCAATGGAAAGGAACAAACAAAGATAGATCACGAAAATAATGGAAAAGAAAAATGAATCGCTCTTTTCGAAGCTTGTCCCGAGCTATAATTCTTTGTTGACTTCATGGAGTTCCATATTGCTTGATGCTATCCTAGACTCAAAAACTAAAAGATTAATGCTTGAAGCCATCCAAAAATCAGAATTCCAAGGCAAGAATGAAAGAAAAGAAGCACGTAACACTAAAAATACCGCAGCTTCTCGAATGTTCCATATAGCGTAGAACTCTTTAGGGACCCTCGCAAAATGATCACACAAACTCAAACACCAGTGTTCGTAAATTATCATCCATGAGATCGATGCGAAAAGAAAAAATCCCATCCATTTGACAATCTTACGCCTTGCGAGTATTCATAAAACCATAACAAGAAATGATCACTATCAACTCCAGTCCAACCCATGCAAGGAGAGTCCAGACACTAAAAGGAAAAAAACACCCACTGCTCAAAAACTCAAAGGAAATAAACCAAAATGTTGAAAGAAAGTTCAATGGAAAGGAACAAACAAAGATAGATCACGAAATAATGGAAAAGAAAAATGAATCCTCCTTTCCAAGCTTGTCTCGAGCTATAATTCTTTGTTGGCTTCATGGAGTTCCATATTGCTTGATGCTATGCTAGACTCAAAAACTAAAAGATTAATGCTTCAAACCATCAAAAAATCAGAATTCCAAGGCAAGAATGCAAGAAAAGAAGCAACTAACACTAAAAAATACCGCAGTTCTCGAATGTTCCATATAGCGTAGACCTCTTTAGGGACCCGTGCAAAATGATCATACAAACTCAAACACCAGGTTCCGAAATTATCATCCATGACATCGATGCGAAAAGAAAAAAATCCCATCCATTTGACAATCTTACGCGCTATGCAGTATTCATAAAACCATAACGAGAAAT
Source organism: Salix exigua (assembly GCA_032356905.1). Taxonomy (NCBI): domain Eukaryota; kingdom Viridiplantae; phylum Streptophyta; class Magnoliopsida; order Malpighiales; family Salicaceae; genus Salix; species Salix exigua. Next base: position 15,352,930 of record CM063602.1, on the reverse strand, counting down.
GATCACTATCAACTCCAGTCCAACCCATGCAAGGAGAGTCGAGACACTAAAAGGAAAAAAACACCCACTTCTCAAAAACTCAAAGGAAATAAACAAAATGTTGAAAGAAAGTTCAATGGAAAGGAACAAACAAAGATAGATCACGAAAATAATGGAAAAGAAAAATGAATCCTCTTTTCAAAGCTTGTCCTTAGCTATAATTCTTTGTTGACTTCATGGAGTTCCATATTGCTTGATACTATCCTAGACTCAAAAACTAAAAGATTAATGCTTCAAACCATCCAAAAATAAAAATTCCAAGGCAAGAATGAAAGAAAAGAAGCAAGTAACACTAAAAATACCGCAGCTTCTCGAAAGTTCCATATAGCGTAGAACTCTTTAGGGACCCTCGCAAAATGATCACACAAACTCAAACACCGTGTTCCAGAAATTATCATCCATGAGATCGGTGCAGAAAAGAAAAAAATCCCATCCATTTGACAATCTTACGCCTTGCAAGTATTCATAAAACCATAACGAAAAATGATCACTATCAACTCCAGTCCAACCCATGCAAGGAGAGTCCAGACACTAAAAGGATAAAAACACCCACGTCTCAAAAACTCAAAGGAAATAAACAAAATGTTGAAAGAAAGTTCAATGGAAAGGAACAAACAAAGATAGATCACGAAATAATGGAAAAGAAAAATGAATCCTCCTTTCCAAGCTTGTCCTGAGCTATAATTCTTTGTTGACTTCATGGAGTTCCATATTGCTTGATGCTATCGTAGACTCAAAAACTAAAAGATTAATACTTCAAACCATCCAAAAATCAGAATTCCAAGGCAAGAATGAAAGAAAAGAAGCAACTAACACTAAAAAATACCGCAGTTCTCGAATGTTCCATATAGCGTAGAACTCTTTAGGGACCCCTGCAAAATGATCATACAAACTCAAACACCAGGTTCCAGAAATTATCATACATGAGATCGATGCAGAAAAGAAAAAAATCCCATCCATTTGACAATCTTACGCGTTGCGAGTATTCATAAAACCATAACGAGAAATGATCACTATCAACTCCAGTCCAACCCATGCAAGGAGAGTCGAGACACTAAAAGGAAAAAAACACCCACTTCTCAAAAACTCAAAGGAAATAAACAAAATGTTGAAAGAAAGTTCAATGGAAAGGAACAAACAAAGATAGATCACGTAAAATAATGGAAAAGAAAAATGAATCGTCTTTTCAAGCTTGTCCTGAGCTATAATTTTTTGTTGACTTCATGGAGTTCCATATTGCTTGATGCTATCCTAGACTCAAAAACTAAAAGATTAATGCTTGAAGCCATCCAAAAATCAGAATTCCAAGGCAAGAATGAAAGAAAAGAACCACGTAACAGTAAAAAATACCGCAGTTCTCGAATGTTCCATATAGCGTAGAACTCTTTAGGGACCCCTGCAAAATGATCACACAAACTCAAACACCAGGTTCCAGAAATTATCATCCATGAGATCGATGCGAAAAAGAGAAAAATCCCATCCATTTGACAATCTTACGCGTTGCGAGTATTCATAAAACCATAACGAAAAATGATCACTATCAACTCCAGTCCAACCCATGCAAGGAGAGTCCAGACACTAAAAGGAAAAAAACACCCACGTCTCAAAAACTCAAAGGAAATAAACAAAATGTTGAAAGAAAGTTCAATGGAAAGGAACAAACAAATATAGATCACGAAAATAATGGAAAAGAAAAATGAATCGTCTTTTCAAGCTTGTCCTGAGCTATAATTCTTTGTTGACTTCATGGAGTTCCATATTGCTTGATGCTATCCTAGACTCAAAAACTAAAAGATTAATGCTTGAAGCCATCCAAAAATCAGAATTCCAAGGCAAGAATGAAAGAAAAGAACCACGTAACACTAAAAAAACCGCAGTTCTCGAATGTTCCATATAGCGTAGAACTCTTTAGGGACCCCTGCAAAATGATCACACAAACTCAAACACCAGGTTCCAGAAATTATCATCCATGAGATCGGTGCAGAAAAGAAAAAATCCTCCTTTCCAAGCTTGTCCCGAGCTATAATTCTTTGTTGACTTCATGGAGTTCCATATTGCTTGATGCTATCGTAGACTCAAAAACTAAAAGATTAATACTTCAAACCATCCAAAAATCAGAATTCCAAGGCAAGAATGAAAGAAAAGAAGCACCTAACACTAAAAAATACCGCAGTTCTCGAATGTTCCATATAGCGTAGAACTCTTTAGGGACCCTCGCAAAATGATCACACAAACTCAAACACCAGGTTCCGTAAATTATCATCCATGACATCGATGCGTAAAAGAAAAAATCCCATCCATTTGACAATCTTACGCGTTGCAGTATTCATAAAACCATAACGAGAAATGATCACTATCAACTCTAGTCCAACCCATGCAAGGAGAGTCGAGACACTAAAAGGAAAAAACACCCACTTCTCAAAAACTCAAAGGAAATAAACAAAATGTTGAAAGAAAGTTCAACGGAAAGGAACAAACAAAGATAGATCACTGAAAATAATGGAAAAGAAAAATGAATCCTCTTTTCAAAGCTTGTCCTTAGCTATAATTCTTTGTTGACTTCATGGAGTTCCATATTGCTTGATGCTATCGTAGATTCAAAAACAAAAAGAATAAAGCATCAAACCATCCAAAAAAAAGAAATCCATGGAAAGATTGAAAGAAAACACCCACGTAACACTAAAAAAACCGCAGTTCTCGAATGTTCCATATAGCGTAGAACTCTTTAGGGACCCCTGCAAAATGATCACACAAACTCAAACACCAGGTTCCAGAAATTATCATCCATGAGATCGATGCAGAAAAGAAAAAAATCCCATCCATTTGACAATCTTACGCGTTGCGAGTATTCATAAAACCATAACGAAAAATGATCACTATCAACTCCAGTCCAACCCATGCAAGGAGAGTCCAGACACTAAAAGGAAAAAAACACCCACTTCTCAAAAACTCAAAGGAAATAAACAAAATGTTGAAAGAAAGTTCAATGGAAAGGAACAAACAAAGATAGATCACGAAAATAATGGAAAAGAAAAATGAATCCTTTTTTCAAAGCTTGTCCTGAGCTATAATTTTTTGTTGACTTCATGGAGTTCCATATTGCTTGATGCTATCCTAGACTCAAAAACTAAAAGATTAATGCTTGAAGCCATCCAAAAATCAGAATTCCAAGGCAAGAATGAAAGAAAAGAAGCAACTAACACTAAAAAATACCGCAGTTCTCGAATGTTCCATATAGCGTAGAACTCTTTAGGGACCCTCGCAAAATGATCACACAAACTCAAACACCGGGTTCCGTAAATTATCATCCATGAGATCGATTCGTAAAAGAAAAAATCCCATCCATTTGACAATCTTACGCCTTGCAAGTATTCATAAACCATAACAAGAATGATCACTATCAACTCCAGTCCAACCCATGCAAGGAGAGTCGAGACACTCGAAAGGAAAAAACACCCACTTCTCAAAAACTCAAAGGAAATAAACAAAATGTTGAAAGAGAGTTCAATGGAAAGGAACAAACAAAGATAGATCACGAAAATAATGGAAAAGAAAAATGAATCGTCTTTTCGAAGCTTGTCCTGAGCTATAATTCTTTGTTGACTTCATGGAGTTCCATATTGCTTGATGCTATCCTAGACTCAAAAACTAAAAGATTAATGCTTGAAGCCATCCAAAAATCAGAATTCCAAGGCAAGAATGAAAGAAAAGAATCACGTAACACTAAAAATACCGCAGCTTCTCGAATATTCCATATAGCGTAGAACTCTTTAGGGACCCCGCAAAATGATCACACAAACTCAAACACCAGGTTCCGAAATTATCATCCATGAGATCGATTCGTAAAAGAAAAAATCCCATCCATTTGACAATCTTACGCGTTGCGAGTATTCATAAAACCATAACGAGAAATGATCACTATCAACTGCAGTCCAACCCATGCAAGGAGAGTCCAGACACTAAAAGGAAAAAAACACCCACTTCTCAAAAACTCAAAGGAAATAAACAAAATGTTGAAAGAAAGTTCAATGGAAAGGAACAAACAAAGATAGATCACGAAAATAATGGAAAAGAAAAATGAATCCTCTTTTCAAAGCTTGTCCTGAGCTATAATTCTTTGTTGACTTCATGGAGTTCCATATTGCTTGATGCTATCCTAGACTCAAAAACTAAAAGATTAATGCTTGAAGCCATCCAAAAATCAGAATTCCAAGGCAAGAATGAAAGAAAAGAACCACGTAACAGTAAAAATACCTGCAGTTCTCGAATATTCCATATAGCGTAGAACTCTTTAGGGACCCTGCAAAATGATCACACAAACTCAAACACCAGGTTCCGTAAATTATCATCCATGAGATCGATTCGAAAAGAAAAAATCCCATCCATTTGACAATCTTACGCCTTGCAAGTATTCATAAACCATAACGAAAAATGATCACTATCAACTGCAGTCCAACCCATGCAAGGAGAGTCCAGACACTAATAGGAAAAAAACACCCACTTCTCAAAAACTCAAAGGAAATAAACAAAATGTTGAAAGAAAGTTCAATGGAAAAGAACAAACAAAGATAGATCACGAAAATAATGGAAAAGAAAAATGAATCCTCTTTTCAATGCTTGTCCTGAGCTATAATTCTTTGTTGACTTCATGGAGTTCCATATTGCTTGATGCTATCGTAGATTCAAAAACTAAAAGATTAATGCTTCAAACCATCCAAAAATAAAAATTCCAAGGCAAGAATGAAAGAAAAGAAGCAAGTAACACTAAAAATACCGCAGTTCTCGAAAGTTCCATATAGCGTAGAACTCTTTAGGGACCCCTGCAAAATGATCACACAAACTCAAACACCAGGTTCCAGAAATTATCATCCATGAGATCGCTGCAGAAAAGAAAAAAATCCCATCCATTTGACAATCTTACGCGTTGCGAGTATTCATAAAACCATAACGAAAAATGATCACTATCAACTCCAGTCCAACCCATGCAAGGAGAGTCCAGACACTAAAAGGAAAAAACACCCACTTCTCAAAAACTCAAAGGAAATAAACAAAATGTTGAAAGAGAGTTCAATGGAAAGGAACAAACAAAGATAGATCACGAAAATAATGGAAAAGAAAAATGAATCGTCTTTTCGAAGCTTGTCTCGAGCTATAATTCTTTGTTGACTTCATGGAGTTCCATATTGCTTGATGCTATCCTAGACTCAAAAACTAAAAGATTAATGCTTGAAGCCATCCAAAAATCAGAATTCCAAGGCAAGAATGAAAGAAAAGAATCACGTAAAACTAAAAATACCGCAGCTTCGAATATTCCATATAGCGTAGAACTCTTTAGGGACCCCGCAAAATGATCACACAAACTCAAACACCAGGTTCCGAAATTATCATCCATGAGATCGATTCGAAAAGAAAAAATCCCATCCATTTGACAATCTTACGCCTTGCAAGTATTCATAAACCATAACGAAAAATGATCACTATCAACTCCAGTCCAACCCATGCAAGGAGAGTCGAGACACCTGAAAGGAAAAAACACCCACTTCTCAAAAACTCAAAGGAAATAAACAAAATGTTGAAAGAGAGTTCAATGGAAAGGAACAAACAAAGATAGATCACGTAAAATAATGGAAAAGAAAAATGAATCGTCTTTTCGAAGCTTGTCTCGAGCTATAATTCTTTGTTGACTTCATGGAGTTCCATATTGCTTGATGCTATCCTAGACTCAAAAACTAAAAGATTAATGCTTGAAGCCATCCAAAAATCAGAATTCCAAGGCAAGAATGAAAGAAAAGAATCACGTAAAACTAAAAATACCGCAGCTTCTCGAATATTCCATATAGCGTAGAACTCTTTAGGGACCCCGCAAAATGATCACACAAACTCAAACACCAGGTTCCGAAATTATCATCCATGAGATCGATTCGAAAAGAAAAAAATCCCATCCATTTGACAATCTTACGCCTTGCAAGTATTCATAAACCATAACGAAAAATGATCACTATCAACTCGAGTCCAACCCATGCAAGGAGAGTCGAGACACCGAAAGGAAAAAACACCCACTTCTCAAAAACTCAAAGGAAATAAACAAAATGTTGAAAGAGAGTTCAATGGAAAGGAACAAACAAAGATAGATCACGTAAAATAATGGAAAAGAAATATGAATCGTCTTTTCGAAGCTTGTCCTGAGCTATAATTGTTTGTTGGCTTCATGGAGTTCCATATTGCTTGATGCTATCCTAGACTCAAAAACTAAAAGATTAATGCTTGAAGCCATCCAAAAATCAGAATTCCAAGGCAAGAATGAAAGAAAAGAAACACGTAACACTAAAAAATACCGCAGTTCTCGAATGTTCCATATAGCGTAGAACTCTTTAGGGACCCCTGCAAAATGATCACACAAACTCAAACACCAGGTTCCAGAAATTATCATCCATGAGATCGATGCGAAAAAGAGAAAAATCCCATCCATTTGACAATCTTACGCGTTGCGAGTATTCATAAAACCATAACGAAAAATGATCACTATCAACTCCAGTCCAACCCATGCAAGGAGAGTCCAGACACTAAAAGGAAAAAAACACCCACGTCTCAAAAACTCAAAGGAAATAAACAAAATGTTGAAAGAAAGTTCAATGGAAAGGAACAAACAAATATAGATCACGAAATAATGGAAAAGAAAAATGAATCCTCTTTTCCAAGGTTGTCCTGAGCTATAATTGTTTGTTGGCTTCATGGAGTTCCAAATTGCTTGATGCTATCCTAGACTCAAAAACTAAAAGATTAATGCTTCAAGCCATCCAAAAATCAGAATTCCAAGGCAAGAATGAAAGAAAATAACCACGTAACACTAAAAAACCGCAGCTTCTCGAATGTTCCATATAGCGTAGAACTCTTAACGGACCCCGCAAAATGATCACACAAACTCAAACACCAAGTTCCGTAAATTATCATCCATGAGATCGATGCGTAAAAGAAAAAATCACATCCATTTGACAATCTTACGCCTTGCAAGTATTCATAAAACCATAACGAGAAATGATCACTATCAACTCCAGTCCAACCCATGCAAGGAGAGTCCGGACACTAAAAGGAAAAAACACCCACTTCTCAAAAACTCAAAGGCAATAAACAAAATGTTGAAAGAGAGTTCAATGGAAAGGAACAAACAAAGATAGATCACGAAAATAATGGAAAAGAAAAATGAATCGTCTTTTCGAAGCTTGTCTCGAGCTATAATTCTTTGTTGACTTCATGGCGTTCCATATTGCTTGATGCTATCCTAGACTCAAAAACTAAAAGATTAATGCTTGAAGCCATCCAAAAATCAGAATTCCAAGGCAAGAATGAAAGAAAAGAAACACGTAACACTAAAAATACCATAGCTTCTCGAATGTTCCATATAGCGTAGAACTCTTTAGGGACCCTCGCAAAATGATCACACAAACTCAAACACCAGGTTCCGTAAATTATCATCCATGAGATCGATTCGTAAAAGAAAAAATCCCATCCATTTGACAATCTTACGCCTTGCAAGTATTCATAAAACCATAACGAGAAATGATCACTATCAACTCCGATCCAACCCATGCAAGGAGAGTCCGGACACTAAAAGGAAAAAACACCCACTTCTCAAAAACTCAAAGGAAATAAACAAAATGTTGAAAGAGAGTTCAATGGAAAGGAACAAACAAAGATAGATCACGAAAATAATGGAAAAGAAAAATGAATCGTCTTTTCGAAGCTTGTCCTGAGCTATAATTGTTTGTTGGCTTCATGGAGTTCCATATTGCTTGATGCTATCCTAGACTCAAAAACTAAAAGATTAATGCTTGAAGCCATCCAAAAATCAGAATTCCAAGGCAAGAATGAAAGAAAAGAAACACGTAACACTAAAAATACCGCAGCTTCTCGAATGTTCCATATAGCGTAGAACTCTTTAGGGACCCTCGCAAAATGATCACACAAACTCAAACACCAGGTTCCGAAATTATCATCCATGAGATCGATGCGAAAAGAAAAAATCCCATCCATTTGACAATCTTACGCTGCTATGCAGTATTCATAAAACCATAACGAAAAATGATCACTATCAACTCCAGTCCAACCCATGCAAGGAGAGTCCAGACACTAAAAGGATAAAAACACCCACGTCTCAAAAACTCAAAGGAAATAAACAAAATGTTGAAAGAAAGTTCAATGGAAAGGAACAAACAAAGATAGATCACGAAATAATGGAAAAGAAAAATGAATCCTCCTTTCCAAGCTTGTCCTGAGCTATAATTGTTTGTTGGCTTCATGGAGTTCCAAATTGCTTGATGCTATCCTAGACTCAAAAACTAAAAAGATTAATGCTTGAAGCCATCCAAAAATCAGAATTCCAAGGCAAGAATGAAAGAAAAGAAACACGTAACACTAAAAATACCGCAGCTTCTCGAATATTCCATATAGCGTAGAACTCTTTAGGGACCCTCGCAAAATGATCACACAAACTCAAACACCAGGTTCCGAAATTATCATCCATGAGATCGATTCGAAAAGAAAAAATCCCATCCATTTGACAATCTTACGCCTTGCAAGTATTCATAAAACCATAACGAGAAATGATCACTATCAACTCCAGTCCAACCCATGCAAGGAGAGTCCGGACACTAAAAGGATAAAAACACCCACGTCTCAAAAACTCAAAGGAAATAAACAAAATGTTGAAAGAGAGTTCAATGGGAAGGAACAAACAAAAATAGATCACGAAATAATGGAAAAGAAAAATGAATCCTCTTTTCCAAGGTTGTCCCGAGCTATAATTGTTTGTTGGCTTCATGGAGTTCCATATTGCTTGATGCTATGCTAGACTCAAAAACTAAAAGATTAATGCTTGAAGCCATCCAAAAATCAGAATTCCAAGGCAAGAATGAAAGAAAATAACCACGTAACACTAAAAACACGCAGTTCTCGAATGTTCCATATAGCGTAGAACTCTTAACGGACCCTGCAAAATTATCACACAAACTCAAACACCAAGTTCCGTAAATTATCATCCATGAGATCGATGCGAAAAGAAAAAATCCCATCCATTTGACAATCTTACGCCTTGCAAGTATTCATAAAACCATAACGAGAAATGATCACTATCAACTCCAGTCCAACCCATGCAAGGAGAGTCCGGACACTAAAAGGAAAAAACACCCACTTCTCAAAAACTCAAAGGAAATAAACAAAATGTTGAAAGAGAGTTCAATGGAAAGGAACAAACAAAGATAGATCACGAAAATAATGGAAAAGAAAAATGAATCGTCTTTTCGAAGCTTGTCCTGAGCTATAATTCTTTGTTGACTTCATGGAGTTCCATATTGCTTGATGCTATCCTAGACTCAAAAACTAAAAGATTAATGCTTCAAGCCATCCAAAAATCAGAATTCCAAGGCAAGAATGAAAGAAAAGAAACACGTAACACTAAAAAATACCATGAGTTCTCGAATGTTCCATATAGCGTAGAACTCTTTAGGGACCCCTGCAAAATGATCACACAAACTCAAACACCAGGTTCCAGAAATTATCATCCATGAGATCGGTGCAGAAAAGAAAAAAATCCCATCCATTTGACAATCTTACGCCTTGCGAGTATTCATAAAACCATAACAAGAAATGATCACTATCAACTCCAGTCCAACCCATGCAAGGAGAGTCCAGACACTAATAGGAAAAAAACATCCACTTCTCAAAAACTCAAAGGAAATAAACAAAATGTTGAAAGAAAGTTCAATGGAAAGGAACAAACAAAGATAGATAACGAAATAATGGAAAAGAAAAATGAATTCTCCTTTCCAAGTTTGTCTCGAGCTATAATTGTTTGTTGGCTTCATGGAGTTCCATATTGCTTGATGCTATGCTAGACTCAAAAACTAAAAGATTAATGCTTGAAGCCATCCAAAAATCAGAATTCCAAGGCAAGAATGAAAGAAAAGAACCACGTAACACTAAAAAACCATGAGTTCTCGAATGTTCCATATAGCGTAGAACTCTTTAGGGACCCTCGCAAAATGATCACACAAACTCAAACACCAAGTTCCGAAATTATCATCCATGAGATCGATGCGAAAAGAAAAAAATCCCATCCATTTTACAATCTTACGCCTTGCAAGTATTCATAAACCATAACGAAAAATGATCACTATCAACTCAGATCCAACCCATGCAAGGAGAGTCCAGACACTAATAGGAAAAAAACATCCACTTCTCAAAAACTCAAAGGAAATAAACAAAATGTTGAAAGAAAGTTCAATGGAAAGGAACAAACAAAGATAGATAACGAAATAATGGAAAAGAAAAATGAATCCTCTTTTCAAAGCTTGTCCTGAGCTATAATTTTTTGTTGACTTCATGGAGTTCCATATTGCTTGATGCTATCCTAGACTCAAAAACTAAAAGATTAATGCTTGAAGCCATCCAAAAATCAGAATTCCAAGGCAAGAATGAAAGAAAAGAAGCAACTAACACTAAAAAATACCGCAGTTCTCGAATGTTCCATATAGCGTAGACCTCTTTAGGGACCCCTGCAAAATGATCACGCAAACTCAAACACCAGGTTCCAGAAATTATCATCCATGAGATCGATGCGTAGAAAGAAAAAATCTCATCCATTTGACAATCTTACGCCTTGCGAGTATTCATAAAACCATAACAAGAAATGATCACTATCAACTCCAGTCCAACCCATGCAAGGAGAGTCCAGACACTAAAAGGAAAAAAACACCCACTGCTCAAAAACTCAAAGGAAATAAACCAAAATGTTGAAAGAAAGTTCAATGGAAAGGAACAAACAAAGATAGATCACGAAATAATGGAAAAGAAAAATGAATCCTCTTTTCCAAGCTTGTCCTGAGCTATAATTCTTTGTTGGCTTCATGGAGTTCCATATTGCTTGATGCTATCCTAGACTCAAAAACTAAAAGATTAATGCTTGAAGCCATCCAAAAATCAGAATTCCAAGGCAAGAATGAAAGAAAAGAAACACGTAACACTAAAAAATACCGCAGTTCTCGAATATTCCATATAGCGTAGAACTCTTTAGGGACCCCTGCAAAAGATCACACAAACTCAAACACCAGGTTCCAGAAATTATCATCCATGAGATCGATGCAGAAAAGAAAAAAATCCCATCCATTTGACAATCTTACGCCTTGCAAGTATTCATAAAACCATAACGAAAAATGATCACTATCAACTCCAGTCCAACCCATGCAAGGAGAGTCCAGACACTAAAAGGATAAAAACACCCACGTCTCAAAAACTCAAAGGAAATAAACAAAATGTTGAAAGAAAGTTCAATGGAAAGGAACAAACAAAGATAGATAACTGAAAATAATGGAAAAGAACAATGAATCCTCTTTTCAAAGCTTGTCCTGAGCTATAATTTTTTGTTGACTTCATGGAGTTCCATATTGCTTGATGCTATCCTAGACTCAAAAACTAAAAGATTAATGCTTGAAGCCATCCAAAAATCAGAATTCCAAGGCAAGAATGAAAGAAAAGAACCACGTAACACTAAAAAACCGCAGCTTCTCGAATGTTCCATATAGCGTAGAACTCTTTAGGGACCCTCGCAAAATGATCACACAAACTCAAACACCAAGTTCCGAAATTATCATCCATGAGATCGGTGCAGTAAAAGAAAAAATCCCATCCATTTGACAATCTTACGCCTTGCAAGTATTCATAAACCATAACGAAAAATGATCACTATCAACTCCAGTCCAACCCATGCAAGGAGAGTCGAGACACTAAAAGGAAAAAAACACCCACTTCTCAAAAACTCAAAGGAAATAAACAAAATGTTGAAAGAAAGTTCAATGGAAAGGAACAAACAAAGATAGATCACGAAAATAATGGAAAAGAAAAATGAATCCTCTTTTCCAAGCGTGTCCTTAGCTATAATTCTTTTTTGACTTCTTGGAGTTCAATATTGCTTGATACTATCCTAGACTCAAAAACTAATAGATTAATGCTTCAAACCATCCAAAAATCAGAATTCCAAGGCAAGAATGAAAGAAAAGAAGCAACTAACACTAAAAAATACCGCAGTTCTCGAATGTTCCATATAGCGTAGAACTCTTTAGGGACCCCTGCAAAATGATCACACAAACTCAAACACCAGGTTCCAGAAATTATCATCCATGAGATCGATGCAGAAAAGAAAAAAATCCCATCCATTTGACAATCTTACGCGTTGCGAGTATTCATAAAACCATAACGAAAAATGATCACTATCAACTCCAGTCCAACCCATGCAAGGAGAGTCCAGACACAAAAAGGAAAAAAACATCCACTTCTCAAAAACTCAAAGGAAATAAACAAAATGTTGAAAGAAAGTTCAATGGAAAGGAACAAACAAAGATAGATAACGAAAATAATGGAAAAGAAAAATGAATCCTCTTTTCAAAGCTTGTCCTGAGCTATAATTTTTTGTTGACTTCATGGAGTTCCATATTGCTTGATGCTATCCTAGACTCAAAAACTAAAAGATTAATGCTTGAAGCCATCCAAAAATCAGAATTCCAAGGCAAGAATGAAAGAAAAGAACCACGTAACACTAAAAAAACCGCAGTTCTCGAATGTTCCATATAGCGTAGAACTCTTTAGGGACCCCTGCAAAATGATCACACAAACTCAAACACCAGGTTCCAGAAATTATCATCCATGAGATCGATGCGAAAAAGAGAAAAATCCCATCCATTTGACAATCTTACGCGTTGCGAGTATTCATAAAACCATAACGAAAAATGATCAATATCAACTCCAGTCCAACCCATGCAAGGAGAGTCCAGACACTAAAAGGAAAAAAACACCCACTTCTCAAAAACTCAAAGGAAATAAACAAAATGTTGAAAGAAAGTTCAATGGAAAGGAACAAACAAAGATAGATCACGAAAATAATGGAAAAGAAAAATGAATCCTCTTTTCAAAGCTTGTCCTGAGCTATAATTCTTTGTTGACTTCATGGAGTTCCATATTGCTTGATGCTATCCTAGACTCAAAAACTAAAAGATTAATGCTTGAAGCCATCCAAAAATCAGAATTCCAAGGCAAGAATGAAAGAAAAGAACCACGTAACAGTAAAAAATACCGCAGTTCTCGAATGTTCCATATAGCGTAGAACTCTTTAGGGACCCTGCAAAATGATCACACAAACTCAAACACCGGGTTCCGTAAATTATCATCCATGAGATCGATGCAGAGAAGAAAAAATCCCATCCATTTGACAATCTTACGCCTTGCAAGTATTCATAAAACCATAACGACAAATGATCACTATCAACTCAGATCCAACCCATGCAAGGAGAGTCCAGACACTAAAAGGAAAAAAACACCCACTGCTCAAAAACTCAAAGGAAATAAACCAAAATGTTGAAAGAAAGTTCAATGGAAAGGAACAAACAAAGATAGATCACGAAATAATGGAAAAGAAAAATGAATCCTCTTTTCCAAGCTTGTCCTGAGCTATAATTCTTTGTTGGCTTCATGGAGTTCCATATTGCTTGATGCTATGCTAGACTCAAAAACTAAAAGATTAATGCTTCAAACCATCCAAAAATCAGAATTCCAAGGCAAGAATGAAAGAAAAGAAGCAACTAACACTAAAAATACCGTGAGTTCTCGAATGTTCCATATAGCGTAGAACTCTTTAGGGACCCCGCAAAATGATCACACAAACTCAAACACTAGGTTCGGAAATTATCATCCATGAGATCGATGCGAGAAAGAAAAAATCCCATCCATTTGACAATCTTACGCGCTATGCAGTATTCATAAAACCATAACGAGAAATGATCACTATCAACTCCAGTCCAACCCATGCAAGGAGAGTCCGGACACTAAAAGGAAAAAACACCCGCTTCTCAAAAACTCAAAGGAAATAAACAAAATGTTGAAAGAAAGTTCAATGGAAAGGAACAAACAAAGATAGATAACGAAAATAATGGAAAAGAAAAATGAATCCTCTTTTCCCAGCTTGTCCTGAGCTATAATTGTTTGTTGGCTTCATGGAGTTCCAAATTGCTTGATGCTATCCTAGACTCAAAAACTAAAAGATTAATGCTTCAAGCCATCCAAAAATCAGAATTCCAAGGCTAGAATGAAAGAAAAGAAACACGTAACACTAAAAAATACCGCAGTTCTCGAATGTTCCATATAGCGTAGAACTCTTTAGGGACCCCTGCAAAATGATCACACAAACTCAAACACCAGGTTCCAGAAATTATCATCCATGAGATCGGTGCAGAAAAGAAAAAAATCCCATCCGTTTGACAATCTTACGCCTTGCGAGTATTCATAAAACCATAACGAGAAATGATCACTATCAACTTTTAAATTGAATATAAATAACCAGTCCAACCCATAAAAAAAGCATAGCGGAGCAGCAAAACTTAGAGTTGATGTGAGAAGTTTTCATCAAAATGAGAGAGCATCGTGTAAGTTGTCGTGAAAATCCTCATGAGTTGATCTTGAAAAGCAAATGGAGATAAAAAGAGCAAACCCAATAGCTGTATTGATGAGGTTAGGAATAAAGCTGGCAGTATGTAATTACAGACCACGTCCAAAGCCAAAAAGAACTACAACAGTCTTCCTTAAAATAGTCGATACACTCCTGAAAGTACAAACAATTGAACTTAAATGATAAGCCCATATAAATTTTATGAACATCAACAGTAGAAAATTATCATTGAAACTTATTGATCCAACTAAAAAATCTGAGTTAAAGATGTGTTGGCCGTCGTAGTCAAGTGATCAGCTCCAGAACACCCGCACTAATTGAAAACAAAAGGATGCGGCCAAAGCAATGCCAAGTTAATCAGTTCCTTGAGTATTTGAAAAGCACATACTCTGTTTTGCATTAAAAATCTATATTAGTGGCCTGGGAGCTACATACAAACACAAAATAAAAAGTCGATCCCAGCACACAAATAGAAGCTGTAACAAATCAATACAGACTGTCGCTTCCAAAAACATTACGTGATAAGGAAAACTTTGCACATTCATGCTTCTAGAAATATTCCAAAGCAAAACAGAAAAACACAGGATGACACAAGAGAGTGAGCTCATAAGTCAAACACTTCATCTAAGTTGCGGTCCATATATGTTGCTCGATAGCTTGGGGTTCCTAGATACACATGCAAGGAGAGCCCAGACACCAAAAGGAAAAAAACACGCACTTCTCAAAAACTAAAAGGAAATAAAAAAAATGTTGAAAGAAAGTTCAATGGAAAGGAACAAACAAAGATAGATCACGAAAATAATGGAAAAGAAAAATGAATCCTCTTTTCAAAGCTTGTCGTGAGCTATAATTCTTTGTTGACTTCATGGAGTTGCATATTGCTTGATGCTATCCTAGACTCAAAAACTAAAAGATTAATGCTTGATGTCATCCCAAACTCAGAATTCCAAGGCAAGAAAGAAAGAAAAGATGCAGGTAACACTCAAAAATACTGAAGTTTTCGAATGTTCCATATAGCGTAGAACTTAAATGATAAGCCCATATAAATTATATGAAAATCAACAATAGAAAATTAAAATTGAAACTCCTTGATCCAACAAAAAAATCTAAGTTAAAGATGCCTTCCCCGTGGTAGCCAAGCGATCAGCTCCTAAACATCTGCAGTAATTGAAAACAAAAGGATTCGGCCAAAGCAATGCCAAGTTAATTAGTTCCTTGAGTACTTGAAAAGAACATACTCTGTTTTGCATTAAAATCTCTATTAGTGGCTTGGGAGTACAAAAAAAAAACAAAAAGTCAATCCCAGTACACAAATAGAAGTTGTAACAAATCAATACAGACTGTCGTTTGCAAAAACATCATGTGATAAGGAAAACTAGTCACATACATGCTTCTAGAAATATTTAAAAAAAATAGAAAAACACTGGTAGATAAAAGAGAGTAAGGTAACGAATCAAATACTTCATCTAAGTTGCGGTCCATATATGTTCCTTGAGAGCTTGGGGTTCCTAGAAATACAAGCAAGCAGAGTCCAGATACTAGAAGGAAAAAAAACACCTAGTTCTCAAAACTTAAAAGGAAATAAACAAAATGTTGAAAGAAATAAACAAACTTTAATGGAAAGGAACAAACAAAGATAGATCACGAAAATAATAAAAAAGAGAAATGACTCCACTTTTGAAAGCTTGTCCTGAGCTGTAATTTTTTGTTGACTTCATGGCATTCCTTGATCCTTGATGCTATCCTCGACTAAAAAACTAAAAGATTAATGTTTGATGCCATCACAAACTCAGAATTCCAAGGCAAGAAAGAAAGAAGAGAAGCAGGTAACACTAAAAAATACTGAAGTTCTCGAATGTTCCATATAGCATAAAGCTCTTCGAGGACCCCTACAAAAGGATCACACAAACTCAAGCACCAGGTTCTAGAAATTTTCTTCCATGAGATGGCTTTAAAAAAAGAAAAATCCCATCCATTTGACAATCTTACGCGTTGCGAGTATTCATGAAACCATAATGAAAAATTATAACTATCAGCTCATAAATTGAACATAGATAACTAGTCCAACCCATAAAAAAAGCACAAACAGGAGCAAAACTTAGAGTTGATGCAAGAAGTTGAAACTATTAAGTTTTCATCAAAATTGAGAGAGCATGTTGTATGAAGTTGAAACTATTAAGTTTTCATCAAAAGAAGAGCATGTTGTAAGTTGTGGTGAAAATCCTCGCGAGTTGAAGTTGAAAAGAACATGAAGATAAAAAGAGCAAACCCAATAGCTGTATTGAGGAGGCCAGTTATGAAGCTGGTAGAAGGGAATAAGAGACCAAGACCAAATCCTCAAAGAACTATAACAGTCTTTCTTAAAAAAGTCGATACTCTCCTCAAAGTAGACACAATTGAACTCAAATGATAAACAGTATAAATTTTATTAAAATCTATGAAAGCAAATTAAAATTTAAAATCCTTGATCCAACTAAAAATTCTAAGTTAAAGATGCGTTGCCCATGGTAGTCAAGTGATCAGCTCCAGAACACCTGCACTAATTGAAAACAAAAGGATGCGGCCAAAGCAATGCCAAGTTAATCAGTTCCTTGAGTACTTGAAAAGCACATACTCTGTTTTGCATTAAAAATCTATATTAGTGGTCTGGGAGCTACATACAAACAGAAAACAAAAAGTCGATCGCAGTACACAAATAGAAGCTGTAACAAATCAATACACACTGTCGTTTCAAAATATATCACCTGATAAGGAAAACTGTACACATACATGTTTCAAGAAAGATTCCAAAGCAAAATAGAAAAAAATAGGTAGATAAAAGGGAGTAAGGTAATGAGTCAAACACTTCATCTATGTTGCGGTCCATATATGTTCCTCGATAGCTTGGGGTTCCTAGAAAAACATGCAAGCAAACTCCAGACAATAGAAGGAAAAAAAACACCCAGTTCTCAAAAATTAAAAGGAAATAAACAAAACATTGAAAGAAAGAAAGTTCAATGGAAAGGAACAAACACAAATAGATCATGAAAATAATGGAAAAGAAAAATGAGTCCTCTTTTGAAAGGTTGTCCTGAGCTGTAATTCTTTGTTGACTTGATGGCATTCCTTGATGCTTGGTGCTATCATAGACTCAAAAACTAAAAGATTAATGCTTGATCCATCCAAAACTCAGAATACCAAGGCAAGAAAGAAAGAAAAGTAGCAGGGAACACTAAAAAATACTAAAGTTCTCGAATGGTCCACATAGCGTAGAACTTTTCAAGGACCCCAACAAAATGATCATGCAACTATTATCACATAAGAAACCACTTCAAAAGCTCAACCAAAATACAAAAATCATACTAACCAAAGAGTTCACCAAATTAATAAGAATGTTTTAAATGTAAAGTCACGTAACAAACCCTGAAATGGACATAAGCAAAGCTACATGGCACATAACATATGGAAAGGGTATCACAAAAAACAATCCAACAAAGGAGTATTGCCATCAATTTAAATGAAGAAAATAGGACATAAGCATTCACCTTCTAGAAGAATTCGGTCACATAAAAACAGTAGGCAGCAACAAATTTCAAATGCTCCATTGGCGTCCAATAATCTCCAAAAATCAAAGAGTTATCAATGAAAATAATTTATTGAGAGAACCAAACACCTCTAGCATGGAATAGAGCACCATAAAAAAACTATATGTATATCAACATATAAATTGAATGAAATAAACGTATAATTTATATATAATCCTCCCAACAATTTCTCATGGTAACCTCATAAAACTCTATTTCACTAATAATCACCCTGCTTTTGTTAGTTCATTCATAGCTTATAACATGTGATAGGATATCCTTGAGAAAAGGCACAACATACCTTTAACTAATAATAATCATATAAAATGAAAATTACAAGTCAATTGATGCTTCTATAACTGTGGAAACCATCATCATTTGGTTATTATTCTTTGTTGACATTATGGCTTTTCGTGATGCTTGATGTTATACTAGAGTCAAGAGATTATAGTTTAATGCTTGATGTCATCCTAAACTTAGAATTCTAAAGCAAGATAATGAATATAATGGGAAAAAAACAACTCATCTTTGCAAACGTTGTCCTGAGTTATAATTCTTTGTTGACTTTATGGCTTTCCTTGATGTTTCATGTTATACATAAGTCAAGAGATTATAGTTTAATGCTTGATGTCATCCTAAACTTAGAATACCAATAGCAGTTCATACAACCCCAGAAGAACATGAAATTAAACTCGGATGCTAATCAACCAGCATAAATAATACTAGATGTACAGAAGGAATTAAGGAATTAACTATTGAATACAAAGACAAGGGATTTCAAAGCATGATGTAGTGAATCAAACACTCCATCTAAGTTGTAGTCCATAAATGTTCCTTGATAACTTGCGGTACCTAGCAGAGTTCAGCGATAGAAAAAACCACCAAGATTTCAAAAAATGAAAGAAAATAAACACAATATTGTAAGAAATAAAGGGTTTAATGAAAATGAGCATGAAACATAGATCATTAAAATAATGGAATAGAAAAACGACTCCCCTTTGTAAAGGTTGTCCTGAGTTATAATTCTTTGTTGACTTTATGGCTTTCTTTGGTGCTTGATGCTTGATGCTATCCTACAGTCAAAAAATTATAGTTTAATGCTTGATGTCATCCTAAACTTAGAATTCTAAAGCAAGATCATGAATATAATAGGGAAAACAACGACTCATCTTTGCAAACGTTGTCATGAGTTATAATTCTTTGTTGACTTTTTGGCTTTCCGTTATGTTTGATGCTATACTAGAGTCAACAAATTAAAGTTTAATGGTTGATGCAATCCTAAACTTAGAATTATAAAGTATAAACATACAACAAACGAAAGAAAATGAGTTTTCAAAAAAAAAAAACATTTCGCAAGAATACCTAAAGCAGTTCATGCACCCCTAGAAGAACATGAAATTAAACTCGGATCCTATCTAACTAACCAGCAGAAATAATACAAGACGTACAGAAGGAATTAAATGTGCTAGCTATTATGCGCACACACCTTGCTCCTTCTCTAGACATTCACTCATCTTTCCTAGCTACAAACTAACAACCAGCAGAAATATCAAGCCCTCTACGTAGAGAAACTCAAGGCTGGCCATGAAAAAGTAAAAGGCATGTAGAGGCTAAAAAAACATAAATGATTACAAAGCAGGTAACAGATCATCTGTCAAGGGCATAACCTGGCAAACAAAAACTTAGTAATCTCTTTTGACTAGAATGTGTATATTAATTGTTCTTTCCAAGTTTAAAACACATGGACTCGATCATGCTATGCATTCTATAGAGCAAAACTAGAAACCATATTATAGCATTTTCAAATTATTCTACGCGGTTGAGTTGTCCCTGACATAAAAGAGCTGATAGAGAAAATGTTGCAAAATTCCTGCTAAAGAAAAATAAAATATAAACACAAACAATAAAGAATAAGGCATGATAAAATATTACATCATATATTAAGCCAAAGAAGTAATTCAACCATAATTTTAAGTAAAAAACTTACAATCCATTGCAAGGTGTATCAATGAAGACCCATCATAGAAGGTGTAGGAGCATCAATATAGTCAATTCCACTAAAAAATAATTACAGAATGCAGTAATGCTTCAGCACAACAAACATAAAAATAATTAGAAGTGAGCTGATAAGAGAATCACATGAAGACATTAATATATGATTAGCCTATTTAGAGAAAGAAAAACATTTCATCTGTAATTTTCATCTAGGAAAGTGAAAAAAGGCTCCACCATAAGAAGACAAACCTAGAAGTGATATTCTAGTTTGGTAAATGAGCAGTGAACTTCCAAATAATTAAAACTCACTTGCCACGTAAAGGGGTAAATCAAATGATAGATGGCCTCTAATGCTAGGGTTAAAAGTGAATACCTGCATTAGAAGTTGAATATAGTAAAATTAAAAAATTAAAAGATATTAGCAAGTATTATTTGAACAAATTGTACTAAGAATATAGTGAAATTCTTGATAAGATAAATCAAGAATTTGCAGATAAACAATTGCTTTGGTAAAGAATGCAAACAACATTTTAGCATAGTCTACGGCCTTGAGTAAGATAGCATGTATAAATGAAAAGGATTTGAATATATTTAATTTCAAAACCAGTCTTTTTGAGATTTTTATAGATTTCCATCTTCAGAAAGACTGCTGACTAGAAATTTCAGATCATGATCATTGAAATCCAATGCTCATGACAAAAACAGATCCATTAAATTTCTAATGTAATTTTCCTTAATTGTACATGAACCTAGGGATTAACAATTGGAAAAGAAGGTAATCAAACAATGGGAGCTAGTGGCTAGAGCAGCACATAAATACATCTAAATGAAGACCACACCAATTATCAATAACATATTTGATGTTGACTCCTCTAATATTCCCAAGAAATCAAATTCAAACCATATTCCGATAGTGGTAAACAAAGCATACAAGATTGGTTCAACTAAATAATAATCAAACCAACAATATACTTCACCTCTAATAATACACACCCATGGAGCCTTGCACAACCCCAATTCATCTCTGCCATTTAGTGTGCATTTAAAAAGATATTACATTCCCAACATCACTAACTGAAATTCACCATATCATTCTTGTATGCATAGCATAACAAAGTTGAACCAGAATTCAAGGCTATTAATACATAATCAGGAACCTAAAGTTGAGCAAATGATGATTCAGAAAATTGACCAATAAAACCAATGCACAAGTTTTAATAAGCATGCAAACAAACCCCTGATGACTTCTGAAAACTTTCAATGTAGTGGGAATAGTTAAGAGAATCAAATAAATGGTAATTAAATTTGATTTCTTCTCTTAAACAATTTATTATCTTTGCAAGGTTAGAGAGATACTTGGAACAAAGTAAAATTCTCCTTTCAAGTAAAACAGCAGTAAGAAGTTTGAGCAAGTTGTCCACATCCAAACTTTGTACCAATGGCTGAAATGATATCTGCATTCAGCAAAATCAAAACTCATTTACTGTATAATAATGTGAATTTTTGTTAACCCTCCACTACATCAAACAATCAGCAAAGGCAGAATCCAGCTAACAAAACCGAAGGAGAGGAAGTCATACCTCAACATGGGGAGTCCATCTTTGGGTGGAGCCTCCACGGTTAGCAGGCAATGCTCAATGGAAAACAAGACCAGGTCCTTTCCAGGAGTAGGCAAAGGTACATTGGAGACCATGTATGATATAACATTCCATAATGGCTTGCTGAAATTTTGATAGAGCTGACACCATTAATGAAATGAAAAGGATACAATTGAATTCCATTTTTTTAATGAACTGATAAACTTATCCATACCATAACATCTTATAACCATTAATTCATATTTTGATGCTGTAAAGGTAGAGTCATGCGTGCATGTATACCAGGAAAAGGCCAAAAAGTTAGTACAGTCCCAATTATCACCTATTACTGACCGTATCAGAGAGCCTTCCATAACTTAAGATACTTACCTACTTCCTGCAGGGGAAAAGCAAAGTGCAAATAACTCCTCCAGCAGTTCTAAGAATACCTAGGAGAGCGGGAAACAAGGCAGATTCACCGCAGAGGGTGATGGATCTAAAATTTATGTTAGTTGCATGCTTTTATAAACATACGGTTGGATCATGCTGCATGCTTTTATACTTCAGAGTTTCAAGCAAAAGCAACTTGGCAAAATTCCACCTTTTCACAATAATACAACAAATGTAATTTACTGCAAACTTTAATTGTGAACTAAATAAATAGCTGACAGAGTAAAAGAAAAAACGTTACCAGTAAAATGAATGGGGTAACTTTTTGGAAATGTGGAAGAATCATTTCAATTCGAATCCCGACGGGTAAAACTCTACACCAGCAGGAAACACACACTGCCGCGCACCAATAATTAAATAATCAAAATCAGACCCACAAATAAAAACTCTACACCAGCAGGACGCAAACACTGTCGCACACCAATAATTAAAGAATCAAAATTATACCCACAAAAAAAACTCTACACCAGTAGGAAGCACACACTGCTGCACACCAATTATTAAATAATCAAAATCAGACCCACAAAAAAAAAGGGGGCGGCGGGCATACAGTTGGGAGTTGAGGAGGCGGAGGAGGATAAAGAGAGTGATTATCTTGAGGATATTGATCGAGTAGAAAAGGCAAATACAACACTCGCATTCCATGATATCCTTTGTTTCCATCCATAGTTCTCATCTCCGAACCCAACCCACACGCTACAAAATACTCGAAGATCCCTCCCATTTTCTTTTCTTTTTATTTTCCTTTCTATTCTATTTCAAAGAAACTTAAACCTTGGAAAACACCAACCCCACCGCCGAATTTGGCCCTTCTCTCAAGATCAGGAAAGAGAGAGAATAAGTAACTGGAACGTGCCCGTCGACAACAAAACCCGTTATGAAAGATTTTGTTTTGTACTAACGACTAGTAGATCAATGGCTAGGATTAATTATTTACCAACTAATCTACGGTCAAATAAATAAAGATGGTTCTCTGTTGCTTTGTGCGTGCTAAATAAATAAAACAAGCCATTAGCCTTCATTTTGCGGAGAAAAAAAATTGTCTTGTTTCAATATATATAATTTTTGTTTTATATTTTGGTTTTTTTTAATTTTTGTTTTAATTTAGATCCCTTTATTTTTTTGTTTTTTTTAAATTTGTAATTATTTTTTGTAAATTTTTGTATCTATATTTTTAGTTTTGATTTTTAATTTTTATTGCAATTTATCTTTAGATTAAATACAATTTGTATTTAAAAAAAAATTAATTTAGTAGCGTAGAATGAGAATGAAAATCTATTTTATATATGTATAGAAAATTTCATTTTGTTAGTGATTTGTTATCTTTCTATTTTTTCATATTTTTTATCTATGTGTGACTTGGTAAATTTTTAGTTTAAAGTTATTTTTATTTAAAGATAAATTAAATTATTTCTTTATTTTTTAGATTTATCACTAATATTATTATATTAAAAGTATTTTAGAGCACTAAGATTAATTTTATTTGAGATTGAAAAAAAACTCAGTTCATTTTTTATATATATTTTAAGGCGACAATATTAAAAGATATCAAAATATATAATTAGCCTCACATATTTTTAAGAAAAAATACCTTAAAAACAGTCATTATCGTTATTTTAATGTCTTATACATAATAAAATGAATATATATAAAAGATAAATAATCAAAAGTTTTGCAGGTTGATTATTTCGCTCAGATGTATGGCATCATAAGAAAATCTAGGACCATTGTCAATTTTTAACATGTTAAAAAATTTGGTTCTAGCTGCGGTGAAGCACAGGGCAAGTGGCTCGTATATTTTTTTATTATAGATAATTTGACTTAATTTTTTCACATTTTTTGTCTATATGTGGCTTTGTATATTTTGTTTATATTATATTTAATTTGATATATCATACATAAAAAACTATAAAAGTCAGGTCTTTTTTTCTCAGTTTAATTGGTTGTTTGGTTTTTTTGCTCACCCCTACGACAAAGTATAGATCTGTGTTGGAAATTAAAGGCAGAATTCTGAAACAAACTGGTTTGCAATGCTACTATATCATGTAACGAGTTTCCTTGCCCGAGTGCTATGATAGGTTTTTTTATATAATAAATTAATTGATTATTATGCAAGTTTTTATTGATTAATTAAAAAATTAATTAGTTAAATTATCATCGATAAAATTAGTTTCAAATGGGTTGTTTGTTTTGTGCATCGAAGTGATTGAATGTTATTATTGCTCGAAATATTTGAATAATTATTTGGTAGATTGTCTATGTACATTGAAGCGCAAGACAAGTGACTTGTATATTTTTTTGCATTATAAATAACTTGACCCAATTTTTTTCACTCATTTTGTCTATGTATGACTTCGTATATTTTATATTTATATGATATTAAATCTGAAATATCATACACGAATATGCTATGAAAGTCCATTTTGAAAAAAAATAACATCGGCTAATGAATTATTACGATTATTATGACATTTTAATCATTATGATTCTTAAATTGTCATAATTATTACACCTATTATTATAATTATTATTGTAAATAATTAATATTCCAATTATTATTGGCAGTATTGTTGTAATCATTGTCATTATGACAACAATAATCATCATGATAATCAACATTTTTTTATTAATATCATTTCAATTGTAATTAGCATTATTATCATTATTATAATTGTTCTTGTCATTATTATTATTATTATTATTATTATTATTATCAAAGCCATTTTTTTTAATTAGCACTAAGTGTGCAAGCAGCTACCATAATTAGTTACATCATAAATATTATAACTATTACAATAAATTATAATTGTTAATATCATGATAATTTATAATGTCATTATTATCACCAAGATCATAATACCTTAAATTATTATTATTAGTACTATTAAAATAATAAAAATTATTAAATTACCCTAAAGAATAAAAAAACTCAATTTTTTAACAAAAGAGTAAGTAAGAAAAAATACAACTTAGATTATTATTATTATTATTGCATATATAATAAACAAAATAAAATTATCTCAAAGAATAAAAAAATATTGAAAATCATAAAAAAAGAATAAACAAAAAATAAAATAAATTACAAAAACAAATACTAGCCCTAACCAAATCATTCGAAAAAATATTATTATTATTAATGAAAAAAACATTATCTATAAGAATTAAACAAATAAAAAATATAATAAAAGAGTAAGAAAAAAATATTATAAATGACAAATTAATAAATATTACTAGCCTTAGAAAATCATTTGAAAAAACATATAAAATTATTATTACTATTATTGCATAAATAATAAAAATGGTTATATAAAAGAAATAAAATAAAGACAAACAATTGTAGCAAAATAGTAAGCAAAAAAATTAAAAAAAAACAAAAATAAATATTATCTTGATTATTATTCTAATTTTCATTATAATGATTGTTAAATTATTAAAATTATAGTTGTTATTATAAAAATTATTATATATTGTAATTATTATAGATAATTAATATTCTAATAATTATGGATAATATTATCGCTGGTACTATCATTATTGGTAGAAATATAAATTCATTTTTTAAGATTTATTCTTCATATTATTATATTTGAAGTATTTCAGAACAGTAAGATTAAATTAGTTTGATTTTTTTAAATCATTGATTTTATATATATATATATATATATATATATAAATTATCACTATTATTGTTATAATATCATTAAACTTATCATTGGTAGTATTATTATTAATATCATCACTATAATTATTTTTATTATTATCTATATCTTTGATATTATTTTTATTATTATTATTATCATTACAAAAATTATTAATATCAAAAGCATTATAACCATTATAATAAATTATTATTGCTATTATCATTATCATTAGTAATGTTACTATAGTGTTTATATATATATATATATATATATATAAATCAATGATTTTTTTTATTATTTTAGGTGTCTGCACAACTTAATGTTTATTATTATCTTTCATCTTATTTATAATTTAATAATTTTCATTGTTTGTTTAGTTGTTATAGTTATTATTTATCATTTAAATATATTATGAAATGAATTGATCCCCATACAATGAATTCAATAATTTAGTTGTCTGAATCTTCAAACTTTTTTAATAAAAAAATTTATATGTTAAAATCAGTTTAAATTTGATGTGGCGATACCCAAGTTCAATATAGTATATATATATAAGTGGGAAAATACTGTTGATTTTCTAGTTTAATCTATTTATCTATCTATCTATCTAGATGAAACAAATAAAACGTGCCAATGTTTGACTTCCTAGACATAGATTATTGTTGATTTTAATGCTGTAATTGACATTTTGCTCTTTAGTCCATAGAAGTTAATTCAGAATATTTTAGATTTTTCCACTACACCTGTGTATCATTAGCAGATTGTGTTGGGGTGTGTGCATCATCTCCTTTTTTATTTGAAAATTAAATCTACAAATTTTCCCTGGAAGCACTAAAAAAATGAAGTTTGGATTTGTCGCCCGATTAAAAGTAATTATATATTTTATTTTTTTATTTTGACCCTTATTCTTTTATTTTTATTTGATTTTAACTCTATTTTTTTGTTCGTATTAATGCTTTTAGTTTTGGTTTTTAATTTTTGTCATTTTCTTTTTTATTGAGATTTTATTTTTATTCAGTCTAGTCTTGAAATTTTAATTTATATTGGTGATAATTTTAAAATTGATATTTCTTCTTTTTTCTTTTTGCACTTTTTTTTAGTATTTTCTTGTATTTTTATTTGTTGTTTAGATCAAATGATTTTTTCTACGATCATAATATTTATTTTGGTTTTGTTCTTTTTTTGTTGTTGTTTTTATTTGGTTTTTTGTTTCGATATAATTTTATGGTTTTCATTGTTTAAGCAATAATAACGATAATTTCAGTGATTTGTTTTTTATTTTTTCATTGCTTCCTCTTTTGTTATTTTCTTATTTTTATGGGGCATTTTAATAATTTTTATTATTTGGGAAGTAATTGTAATAGCACTAGTAATTTTAATTGTTATAATCATGATAATAATAGTGACGTACAATGGATTTTCAATTCTGTTTTTGTATATAGGTAGAAGATCAATAACTTATTCTTGTTCTTTATTTATTATAGATGTTTATACAATTTATATTTTATTATTTTGTGTAATTTAAATTAAATTATGAGATGAAAAATTGATCCTAATACAATGAATTCAATAATTAAAAAAAAATCTATTGAATTCTAAGAAGTTGGAATATCATCTCCATTTATTTTTACTGTTTGTAACTATTGATCTAGACCCAAAAGAGAGGACTCTAGTCTTAGGAAGGAAAAAATATCAGAAATGATGCAATATGTAGTTGGCAAATGTTAGCTTTTTTGTCCTACGAAATGGATTTAATCTTTGGGATTGTTTGGGTTAGGTTTTCAAGAGCAACCCCGATTCCGATTTTCCAATGAAAAACATATAAATAATCCTTCATCTAAATAATCTTTTTCACTTGAAACCACAGATAGATTATGCTTTTCACATGGAAAATAATGATAGATTTTTAGGCAATGTCCGATATTATAGCAATATTATTGCAGTAGTTATTTAATTTTCTTTTTTGCTTAAAAATATATTAAAATATTATTATTAATTTTTTAAAAGTTTTATTTTAATATCAACAAATCAAAACCAAGGTTATCAATATCGTTTCGGTTGTCGTTTTGTTTTTTTATTGGTACAGAACATTTTGGTTTCAGAGCGTTTCGACACGTCATTTCTGTGTTGTTCTGTTCAAATATAATTAATTAATTATATATATGAAAAAACTTAAAAAACAAAAAAATATAATTTTTTATTTTTTTATAAAATCAAAGTTGACAACAATTTTATTTTCTTATAATATATATATATATATATATATAATAAAATCCTACATGGAAAAAAGTAACAATGATAGGTCACATCAGTGCATAATGCATACATCAATTTGTTTTGTCTTTTGTCTAGGTTGGTGGGAGATGAGATGGTGTGGGAAATGAATTTTTTTCCTCTAGCCGAAACAGAACGGCCGATGTGATTCTAACGTGTTTTAGCTGGTATTTGACCGAAATTTCCGGTACGGACTAAAATTTAAACTGAAATAAAAACGATGTTGTGTTGTCTTCTTTTTTACTGGTATGAAACACTTTGACCAAAAAAATGGTATTAATAACCTATTCAAAATAGTTCAAAAATACTAAAAAATAATCTAAAGCAAAAAGAAAAATCAAAAAATTTCAAAACATTAACTAATATTACCTTAATGTCCAAAATGATCTAATAACACGGGACAACCTAACAAGACATTTGCTAAAAAAGTGTAGAAGGAATTAAAATATACCCTTAGTCATTTGACTGAATCAAGCGAAATAGATGTATATTTACGGAGAATAATAGAGAATAAAATCTCCCTTTGTTTATATCCACACATACTGAAAATCTGAGTGACATAATCCATAAATAATCCAGTATATCAAAGTGAGCTCATGGAGGTGAAGAACAATCCACAAAAAAAGCCACAATCAAGTCTTACCAATCAAGCCACAAATTTCAAGCAACAAGTATCACCATGTATTTTCTGGCATCGGATTGAACAAAAGTGCATTCCACACTTTGCACATGTATAATTGGAAGTGAACCCACAAACAATGTAGAAATGCCCGTTAGTGCTTGGAGGTCCCATTGCTGCCCTCATATATGATGGAACATGCATAGGCAAAGCTTCCAAGTTTGCCTATTTTCATCGGTTGAATATTTAGACCAACTATTCATACAATTAATACATGTTTAGCATTTCCATTCATACCTCATGTAAGAGCTCTAGGAAATTTATTAGGGCTTTCATAGCATTCTCAAGTGCTTTTGTTTGCCGAGTCTTACGCTTTATACCTTTTTGTTTCTTTTGTATATAGATTGCAATGGTGATCATATAATGTTTTAAAACAATATGGCTAAAAAAACATAAACAATATGATCAACTTTCACTTTGTTAAGCAATCCCATCAAACTACCACTACTTGTGATGATAACTTGGAAGGAATTTTAAGAATGCTTCTCATTCTCCCCATTCAAAGAATCAAATGTTGGTTATGAATTGATCATCAAATACCAAGCTCAAAACTTTTTAAATAAATGCACGCTGAGCAAAAATCCTTGGAGAACAAATTCACAGAAAGGGACATGTTACAATATTTTCAACTAAAGGTTATTAAACATAAATATAGGACATATGAAACACCAACATCGACCCATTACAGGTTCCAAATGGTCCAATCACGCGGTCTAGGACAAAGGCATTGAAAGAGGCAATGAATGCATTGGTCTTGAAGGTTTCAACCCGGGCAGAATTGCAAGGACCGTTGGAGTATCAAGAGGAGACCTTAGTACATCTTATCCATGTGCAGGAGGGGTCCAATACAACCTTATTTGGGCCATGAAATTAGGACAACAAAAGGATCCAAAAGAGTCCTACTACAACATGGAAACATGGGATTGATGGGCTGGATGGAAGAGAATAAATAAACCTTATGGGCTTTATTTAAGTTAGTTAGCTACAGCCCAAGGCTTGTTTGGGCTTAATTAAGACTTTGTTTTCAGATAGGATCCAAGGCTTGCTTGGATTAAGTAATGGGCTCTTTAATTTAGCATTTTGGGTCTGTTTTCAGTGGACCTCATTTAAGTCCACATAAGAGGTCCATTAGGGTTACTTTTAAGGACTATATAAACTCATGTAACCCTTACTTCAGCAGCCATTATTGATGAAACTTCATTCTGAACTCTTCGAGTTTACGTGTAAGAGAGATTCTTGCATTCTTCGATTCTTGAATGAACCGAATCGACTTATCGAAGATTAAGCGGCTTCGTGGCGTCATTCTACTCATTCCAATAGTGCTGGTGCCTTGGGGCAGGTTTCCATTGTGTCACACTCCTATCAGACCTTCTTTTGGCTTTCCGGGATCTTATCTCATTCTTGGTTGTGGGTTGCGTGACCAGGTGATCACGAGGTTCGCATCAGGTGGTATCAGAGCTAGGCTCCGAAACAAGGTCATATCATTTTGTTATTTTCGTGCTTTTTTTTTGTCTGTGTTCCTTGAAGTTTTCCAGTGTTTGTGTTCATCTCTTTGTTCTTCGTGTCAGCGTCATCTTAAAAAAAAAGAAAAAAAAGATAGAGGCATTAGTTGAAATCTTGCTGCAGAAAACACTAGTCTGGGGAAACATAAGCAAATCACATCTGAATCAGTTTTAATTTCATATTGCATCTATTGGGGTTAAGATAGTATCATATTGCATCTATAGAGGCATTAGTTGAAATCTTGCCGCAGAAACACCACGTTAGTGAACCCATATAAAAACACCTTAGAATCCATTGAAACTTTATATTCTGTGTCTAGGAGTTGATATCGCATGATATATTACTTTGGGGCTTATTTCGATATCGTATACTAGAGGTTTCAATTGGAGGTTCATTTCTGCCGCAAATTCACCACATAAGGGTTTGTGTACCTAGAAGTACGAGAAAGACCTATAAATTGACTGCTATGTTTTACTGAGCACTAAAATACTAAATATTGATTTTGAGGTCGTTTCGAAATTGGTTGGTCTTGGTTTCAATTCTATTACGTAAAATTGCGTAAGAGGTTAAATTCTGCTCAAGTCTCAAAACAAAATCCCTACTGTTTAAATTTGTCCAATTCTCTGTTTTCATTCTATTGTCAGCCATCTAGGAGTCAAGTAATTGTTTTCTCTAGTATTTGTTCTCTTTTATTTTGTGTCTTCGTATCGTCCACAATTCATACGAATTTGCTTTGCTACTCGCAAAATCGTAATCGTAGTTTTGTTTTGCTTTGTTTTCAGTATTTTTATTGCTTCTTGAGTCTGAAAATCATAATTAGAGTGCGCTGCGAAGGCTACTAACTTTGATTTGTTGATTTTAGTTCTGAAAGAACCAAAAGACAACAAGTTGTAAGGTAAAAGACGTAGTGAGCTTATTAGAGTGAAAAAAACCTTGATTTTTTTTTGTGTGTGATACACGAGAGCTGTGAGGATATCTATATATATATATTTTTGCTACTAACCAAATTTTGCAGATTCAAAGGATGTCTGAAAACAACGAATCAGGGACACAAAATGTTGACGTGGCGTTCCAATTACGAGCTATGGGTCAACAACTTGAGTTGATATCGAGGGCATTCAAAGATCTGAAAGATGAGGTGAATTCAATAATGCAACAGAATAGTGGGGCTGATCGCCGAGGAAATACTGTCTGTATGGCCGTACGGAATAATAGATCTAATTTTGAAGAGGATGTTGATGAAAACGCAGATATGGGCGAAGATGACTATGATTTTGCATCTGTTGGCCAAGGAGTCAGGCCTGGACCGAGCAGAGCTAGGAGGAATGTGAATTTCCGTGGCATGGGGAATTATGAAGATATGGATGGGGACAACATCAAACTGAAAATTCCTAACTTTGAAGGTAAAAATGATCCCGAGGCTTATTTGGAGTGGGAGAAGAAAGTAGATTGGATTTTTGATTGTCATAGCTATTCTGAACAAAAAAAATGAAATTGGTGATGATTGAGTTTACAGCGTGTGCAATGATTTGGTGGGACCAAATTGTGATAGGTAGGAGGAGGAATGGGGAGCGACCCGTTCAGAGTTGGGGGGAGATGAAAGCGTTAATGAGAAGACGATTTGTGCCAAACCACTATTATAGAGACCTATACCTGAAGCTCCAAGGTCTGAATCAAGGTTATAAGACAGTAGATGAATATCACAAAGAGATGGAAATAGCAATGATTCGTGCCAATGTTGTTGAGGATAGAGAAGCCATCATGGATAGATTTCTTAATGGGTTGAATCGTGACATTGCCAATGTGGTTGAGCTACAGCACTATGTGGAGCTAGAGGACATGGTTCACATGGCTACGAAGGTAGAGAGACAACTCAGGAAGGGACATGTTTAGCCAGGATTATGCTTCAGAGTGTCCAAACAAGAGAATCATGATGATTAGAGATGATGGTGATATGGAATCTGAAAGTGACCAATCTGATTGTGAAGGAATGCCCCCATTGAAGGATATTGATGAGGATGAGTTAGCATTACCGGTTGCGGGGTCCTTGGTTATAAGGCGCACACTTCAAGTTCAAGTCAAGGATGATGAGTCTCATCAACAAAGAGAGAATATCTTCCATACGCGTTGTTACATACAAAGCAAGGTGTGTGGTTTAATTATTGATAGTGGAAGCTGTGTTAATGTTTGCAGTACCACCCTTGTTAGTAAACTGAATTTGAGAACTATTAAGCATGCGAAACCATATAGATTGCAATGGCTGAATGATAGTGGTGAAGTGAAAGTGACTAAGCAGGTTGTGGTCCCATTTTCGATTGGGAAGTATGTTGATGAAGTTTTGTGCGATGTGGTACCAATGCAAGCAAGTCACATCTTGTTGGGGAGGCCATGGCAATATGATAGGAAGGCAGTTCATGATGGGGTTAAGAATAGGTATACCATTGTAAAAGATGGTAAAACCATCACTCTTGTACCTCTTACACCCAAATAGGTGTATGACGATCAAATAAAGCTAAAAAGAGAGCATGAGGCGATGGGGAGAGAAAATCAAAGTGAGGAACATGGGGAGAGAAAACCATCAGATTCGGCCAGAACACAAACCTCTACAACCCCTTCAGCCACCCATCCAAACAAAAACAAATGTTTGGCCAACACTCCCAACAAATCAGACCATTCGACCACTCAAAAACACCTAAATCTGGCTGAGAGTGGAGGTAAGACAAGAGTAGAGAAGAAAGTCAAGAAGAGTAATGAGAATTGTGTGGAAAAACTAGAGAAACAACCTAATTTTTATGCTAGAGAGGGTGAGGTCAGATCTGCATATTTCGCTAACAAGCCAGTGATTTTACTTGTGTACAAGGAGGCTTACTTTAACACTACTGATCTTGATCATATTGTGCCTAGTGCTGCTATTTCTTTGTTGCAGGAGTTTGATGATGTGTTCCCCGACGATACTCCAAGTGGATTACCTCCATTGCGAGGGATAGAGCATCAGATTGATTTTGTACCCGGAGCTTCAATTCCTAACCGGCCACCATATAGAAGCAATCCCGAGGAGACGAAAGAGCTTTAAAGGCAAGTTGATGAGCTGATGGAAAAGGGCTACATTCGTGAGAGTATGAGCCCATGTGCTGTACCGGTGCTACTTGTGCCTAAGAAGGATGGAACATGGAGGATGTGTGTTGACTGCCGAGCAATCAACAACATAATGGTAAATTATAGACACCATATTCCTAGGCTTGATGACATGTTAGATGAGTTACATGGATCTTGCATTTTCTCTAAAATTGACTTGAAAAGTGGGTACCATCAGATTAGGATGAAAGAGGGTGATGAGTGGAAAACTGCATTTAAGACTAAGTATGGTTTATATGAATGGTTAGTGATGTCGTTTGGACTTACAAATGCACCAAGTACGTTTATGCGTTTGATGAATCATGTGTTGCGTGCATTCATAGGTAAGTTTGTGGTTGTGTATTTTGATGACATTTTGATCTATAGTGCTTGACCGCTATTTATGATCGGCTTATTTTAACTCACAAGTGCATGAGTGTGCGATTTAGCAATTAACTCGGTAAGATCGAGGTCATATCCACAGAGAGCTATATTTATAAATTAAGCTAAGTAACAACAAAAATATTTTAGGAGAATGATGAATGAATTTGTTTTCTAAGATAAAAGAGAGTAATTAGATTTAAATGATAAGAAAAGGTAAGTCTTGGTTCCAAATCAATTTTGATGGTGATGTATTGGTGAATTCTTCAACATATATAAGATAACTCAACCTAATATCAACGATGGTGATATTAGGTCGGAAGATATTACAATGAAGATCTAAAACATGAAGATGATTATTGCTTAAGAATCAACGAGTGTTTTCATATTAAGTAAGACATTGAATCAAGCAATCTCTATACCAAAACTAAGTTTTGTTCATAAAAATTCAAGATTATAACATTACTTAGATGATTTCTAAAATTTCCTTGCAATAACAAAACATTCATGAAGAAAAAGTGAAGATAGACATTAAGATTCATTCATATCTTAAAGAACTCACCTCAATCACCATCATCCTTGATTTGGATCCAAGAAAGAGATTAGCCAACCATAATTATATATAAAAACACTTTAATAAACATGAAATAACCTGAATCAAATTGGAATAATAGGTTTTACAACTTAAATAAAACTGAAATCTAAAACAAGAAGAACAAAACACAATCTCGGAAAATATTGCAAGACAGATTTGAAGCTAACTTGGACTGCAATTTAACCCTATTTCTGAGCGGTTTTTGGAGAAGGCTATTAGACACATATTTATAGCCCTTTCTGTTAGCTTTCCAGAACATTAAAAACCATATAATTTGGATCTCTGAGTCAAAAGATATGACCGACACGCCGAAAGGTGTTCTGGAAAACTCATTATGTTGGCAACTTGGAGCATATTCTTGTGCCTGATTTGATGCCAACTTTGTACTGCACTTTACCCCACTTTAGAAGCGTTTTCTGGAGACAGCTATTAGACACATAGTTGTAGGCCGTTTTGTTAGCTTTCCAGAACATCAAGAACCATACAATTTGGATCTCGGAGTCAAAAGTTATGACTGAAACTCCGAAAGGTGTTCTGAAAAAACTTATTATTTCGGCAACTTGTAGAAGATTTTTGTGTCCGATTTTCTTCCTCATTTTTAGCTGAATCTTTCTTCTTTTTTACCCAAGATAAAGTAACAATCTTTCCTCTAGCTTTCCATAGATTTCTCCTCCAATTCTTTCTTCCAAATTTCGACATTTAAATTTCCTGAAATAATTCATTTAAGCTCAAAAAACTTGTCGAAACATTAAGAGAAATTTAATAAAAGCACATCAATTATTATAAAATCCCAAATAAAACTAATAAATACATATGTAAAATAAGAGATTTAATAATACTTTTGATGCACAATCACACCCCCCAACTTAGATTTTGCTAGTCCTCAAGCAAAACAAAACATAAAACCGTTGAAATAAAAATAATAATAACCATAATTAGATTCGACTCATTACACTTAAAGGACCTATCATGCAAACATTGGTATCTTCAACTTGGTGTGTACACAATAGCGAATAAAGAAAAATAAACATACTCACATTCTCTAAATCAAATATCCATACAAAATTCCAAATTCAATCGTATTTATCATGCAACCAACATAATTAATTCATGCGAAAACTCGACTTGTAATCTTCCCTTCTTTCCACTACAAACAAGGTAGCAAACTAGAGAAATAACTATCTATATATATTTTTTTTCTTTTTTTCTTTTTTTTGTGTGAACTTTATTTGTTCTTTTTCTTTAAGTGGTCACTTCCCTTTTGACGCGAATACAAACATTTGTGATGAATGCACCCGGTTACTCACAAAGTCACACACTTAAAGTGCTTTGCATACTCATATTTCAAGCTGCCGTTTGACGTAAAGATAAACATTTGTGATGAATACCCCTAGTTACTGAGCAACTCAAAACATTGGAGTAGGTTGAACTTTGCACACATCTATTTATTTAATTATTACTCTATTTACTTAAACCTTGTTTAGGACTAGATTAAAAGGGATGATCACAAGTAAAGCATCACACTCATCTTTTATGCATAATCACACAACTCACACAATTTTTTAAGGAAAGATGTACTTCAATAATCTTAAAGAAAAACAAAATATGTTATATCTTGCTTTATAAGATATTATCTATCCCAAATTAAAGCATGCAATGTTCAACACAATAATGAATCCAAAAATGTAATGTTGATCCTAATTAAGTCTCACTCACATACAAATGCATTATTTTTTTCTTTCAAACAAGCATGGCCATCTCAAACATTCAACACAATCAAATATCCAAAATTAAGTTTTAAATTATCCTTAATTAAAAAAAAATAAGAATAAAGATTAGAAAACTGTTACTCCCTTTTTTTTTCAAGGATGAATGTCTGATTGAATTGGACATGAGCTGACTTCTTGCTTGAGCTTTTTTTCTTTTTTTTAACCTGCATATCACAACTAAAAGAAAATATCAAACCATTTTTTTTGAAAATAAAACAAAACCTCATACCCCCCAACTTAAATAATGCATTGTCCCTAATGCATGAACAAGTAAACAAGAGTTGGAAGAATAAGAGAGAGAGAAAAAAACAAAAAAAACAAAAATAAATAAAAACACATTAATTCTGATACTGCAATGGCATTGGATCGTCAAGATCCAATGTCTCAACTTCAGCCACAAAGTTTTCAAGATAAGGTTTCAATCGATGACCATTTACTGTGAAAACATTTCCATTCTTATGATTTTCTACCTCAACAACACCATGCTCAGAGATGGATTTAATCACAAATGGACCAATCCATTTTGTTCTCAACTTCCCAGGAAAAAGATGTAATCGTGAATTATACAAGAGAACCTTTTGACCAACATGAAAGGATTTTCTAAGAATATGTTTATCATGCAAAGTTTTCATCTTATGTTTTGAAATTTTTGCATTTTCGAATGCATCATTTCTCAACTCCTCTAATTCATCCAATTGAAGTTTTCTATTTTTTCCAATCTCATTTTCATTGTCATTGAATTGCCGAATGGCCCAATATTCACGGTGCTCAATCTCAACAGGGAGATGACAAGGCTTTCCATAAACTAGCCTATAAGGAGACATTCCTAAAGAGGTCTTGTAAGCGATCGCGATATGCCCACAAAGCATCGACTAGTCGTAAGGACCAATCTTCACGGTTTGGGTTGATTGTTTTCTCTAAAATATTCTTGATTTCCCTATTTGCCAACTCGGCTTGGCCATTAGTCTATGGGTGATAAGGAGTACTCGACCTTGTGAATCACACCATATTTTCTCATCAAAATCCCAACAGGCTTGTTACAAAAATGTTTTCCCCATCACTAATCATAGCCCTGGGCATGCCAAAGCGAGAAAATATGTTCTTTCAAGAATTTGACCACAACTTCGATGGTCATTGGTTCGAGATGCAATGGCCTCCACCCATTTAGACACATAATCAACAGCAACCAGGATGAATTGGTAACCAAATGAACTTGGAAAAGGTCCCATGAAATCAATCCCCCAACAATCAAATATTTCCAAAACAAGAATGGGGTTAAGGGGCATCATGTTACGCCGAGTGAGGTTACCTAGGCGTTGGCATCGATCACATGCAACACGAAGGCATGGACATCTTTAAACATGGTGGGCCAATAAAACCACACTCTGCAAGATCTTGGCAGTGGTTTTCTTGGAAGAGAAATGCCCACCACAAGCTAATGCATGACAAAAATTAATGACACTTGGAATTTCATGATCGAGGATGCACCGCCTAACAATTTGGTCGAGGCAGTATTTAAATAGGTAGGGTCATCCCAAAAAGGTACGCATGTTGCGCAAGAATTTATGTTTGTCAAGTTTAGACCAATGAGAAGGAATCTGACTTGTGGCTAGGTAATTTGCTATGTCAGCATACCATGGAGAGCCAATGTTGGAGACATTACCTGCAAAAAATAAATTTTCATCAACAAAGAGTTCATTTATTGGAGATTCATCTACTATGTTCTCATAGCTTGAAAGACGAGATAAATGATCAGCCACTACATTCTCTACTCCCTTTTATCTCGAATTTCAAGGTTAAACTCTTGGAGTAGGAGGATCCATCGCATCAAGCGTGGCTTGGAATCTTGTTTTGTGAGCAAGTATTTCAATGCTTGCATGATCGATGAAAACAATAACAAGAGATCCAACCAAATAAGACCGAAACTTGTCTAAAGCAAATACCACGACTAAGAGTTCTTTTCGGTTGTAGTGTAATTCAATTGAGCATCATTCAAAGTCTTGCTAGAAGAATAAATTACATGAGGTTTCTTATCTTTTCTTTGCCCTAAAACAGCACCTCTTGCAAAAGCACTAGCCTCACACATCAATTCAAATGGTAAAGACCAATCGAGAGCTTGCATAATTGGTGTAGTGGTCAACAACCCTTTAAGCTTTTCAAAAGCTTCTTGACATTTGATGTCCAATCAAATTGGGCATCTTGTGACAACAAGTTACACAATGGTTTGGCAATGGTACTTGAATGAATGAATGAATCTTCGGTAAAAACCAGACATGTCCTAAAAGGATCTCACATCTTTCACGATCCCGGGGTAGGTAATTTTTGAATAACTTCAACTTTTGACTTATCTACCTCTATCCCTTTTGAAGAGACAATGTGACCTAAGACAATGCCATGTGTCACCATAAAATGACATTTCTCCCAATTAAGTACAAGATTGCTCTCCTCACACCTTTCAAGAACTTTTTCCAAATGCATTAGACACAACTCATAAGAATCCCCATAAACTGAAAAATCATCCATGAAAACTTCCAAAAAATTTTCCACCATGTCACTAAAGATACTCATCATACACCTTTGAAAAGTGGCTGGTGCATTACACAAGCCAAAGGGCATTCTTCTATAAGCATAGGTACCAAAAGGACAAGTGAACGTGGTTTTTTCTTGGTCTTCTAATGAAATCTCAATTTGGTTGTAACCTGAGTATCCATCAAGAAAACAATAGAAAGCTCTTCCTGCTACTCTTTCAAGCACTTGGTCTAAAAATGGAAGAGGAAAATGGTCCTTCCTAGTCACCATGTTCAACTTACGGTAATCAATGCACATACGCCATCCAGTTTGGATTCTAGTTGGCACTAGCTCATTATTTGCATTTTTCACTACCGTGACTCAAGATTTCTTAGGGACAACTTGGGTTGGACTAACCCATTTTGAGTTTGCAATGGGATAAATGATACTGCATCAAGTAACTTAAGAACTTCTCCTCTCACTACTTCCTTCATGGTTGGGTTCAATCGTCTTTGCATTTGCCTCACTGATTTAGCCTCTTTTTCAAGATAGATTCTATGTTTACATAAAAGGGCTAATTCCTTTCAAGTCAGTAATTGTCCACCCAATTGCTTTCTTGTGTTTTCTCACCACTTTCAAAAGCTTTTGTTCCTGCTCTATGCTAAGTTTTGATGAAATCACAATAGGATATGATTCATCTTCCCCTAGAAATGCATACTTAAGATCACTCGGTAAAGGCTTCCTTTCTGGCTTATAAGGTTGAACAAGAGATGTCTCAACTTTCACTTGGGCTGAAATCAAAGGCTCAAACAATGGAGTCCATTGACCTGTTGACATAATAGGCATTGGATCTAGATATGTCTCGAGTTCTCTTACTTCCTCATCAACACATTCCAAAGAACAAAATCTTTCATCATGAATTAAAGTTCTCTCTAATGGATCCTTTATCCCTTCTCTCTCAAAGTGTTCTTGACAAACAGTTTGAATTAAATCCACCTCTCTAATGTCCTCATGTTCACCAATTTGTTTGGAAATATTGAAAATATTCATCTCCAATGTCATATTTCCAAAAGACAATTTCATCACCCCATTCCTACAGTTAATTAAAGCATTGGATGTAGCTAGGAAAGGTCTACCTAAGATGACTGGGATGGAAGCATTAGAACCTTGAACAGGTGAGGTGTCTAACATTACAAAATCAACAGGAAAGTAGAATTTATCTACTTGGATCAATACATCCTCAACAACACCCCTAGGAATCTTCATTGACCTATCAGCTAATTGAAGGGTGATTCGAGTAGGCTTGATTTCCCCTAGACCTAATTGTTTGTAAACAGTGTAGGGTATTAAATTCACACTTGCTCCTAAATCCAACAAAGCTTGGTCTATCTTATGACTTCCAATAATGCATGAAATGGTGGGACAACCAGGATCTTTGTATTTGGGAGGGGTCTTAAAGCTGGATGATGGCACTGGCATGTTCGGTTAGAAAGGCTTTTTCTTTCACATTCAATCTTCTTTTGATCGTGCATAAGTCCTTAGGAACTTTGCATAAGATGGGTCGTGTTTAATTGCATCAAGGAGTGGAATGTTTACCTTTACTTGTTTGAACAATTCATAGATTTCCGAGTTCATAAGATCATGTTTAGATTTTCCTAACCTTTGTGGAAATGGTGGTCTAGGAACAAATTCTAAATCACTCACTTTGCCTCCATTTTTGTTGAATCATCTCCTTTCTCACTCTTCTCTCTCTCATTTATCTCACCTTCTTTCTCACTCAAGCTCTCATTTGTCACTTGTGTTTTGATTCCTTCTTCACTTTCCTGGATTTCTCCTCCACAATTCCT
The DNA here is from genome assembly GCA_032356905.1 of Salix exigua. Taxonomy (NCBI): domain Eukaryota; kingdom Viridiplantae; phylum Streptophyta; class Magnoliopsida; order Malpighiales; family Salicaceae; genus Salix; species Salix exigua. The sequence goes on along the minus strand of CM063602.1, from coordinate 15,312,507 downwards.
TTAGGAATCCCAAAACCTATAGCTTTGTCAATAATCTTTCCACTACGAGGGTGGTGATGGCTTGGATTTGTTCATGGTTTGAGGATTCACCGGGTGAGGATTCACTTATATGCATCTGACCTCTAGGATTTGGCATTGGTTGAGCTGGGATTTTTCCCTTCTCTTGAATGCTTAGTGATTGAGTCAACTTGGTTAGTTGACTTCGAATGTCATCTAAGGTCCTATTAGTCCGATCTTGAAATTTGTTAACTTGGTTGTTGATTCCTCCTTGTGTTTGCATGAGCTGTTGAAGAGTATCCTCTAGGGATCTCTTATGAGGGGTTGGTATGTGTTATGTGTGGGAGCATGGAATGGTTGGGGTGGATGTTGAAATATTTGAGGTACTTGAAGAGCCCTCATTTCTCCATCCAAAATTTGGGTGGTTCCTCCATCCGAGATTATAAGTATCGAGTAGGGATTGCTCGCTTGGTTTGAAAATGGCTTTCTAACATTACTTGAATCGAAGTTTGGCCATATAACACCTCCTTGAAAGCTGGAATAGTAGGGCACTCATTTGTCCTATGCCCTTTACCCTCACAAACAATACAACTTTCCTCTTGTTGTTCACTTATGACATGCACTTTTTTAATCTCAAGAGACTCTACTTTTCTAGCCAATGAGGCTAATCTAGCATTAAGGTCATCAGTCTCTTTCAATTGGAACCTCCCACTTGAATGAGAAACGGTGTTTCTAGATTCAACTTGAAGTGGGAGAGAAGTTTCCCATTGCTTTGTGTTTTCAGCCAATTGATCAAAAAAATCAAAGGCTTCACTTGGTTCTTTGTCATAAAACTCACCATTACACATGGTTGACACTAGCTTCTTAAAATCTGCGGTAAGAGAGTCATAGAAGAAACTCACTAACCTCCACATCTCAAAACCATGGTGGGGACAAGCATTCAACAAGTCTTTAAACTTTTCCCAAGCTTGGTGAAATGACTCATTTGGACTACAAGAAAAATTCATCATTTGACGTTGTAAGGCTGCTGTCCTATGAGTGGGGAAGTATTTTTTCAAAAATTCAGCTTGCATTTCTCTCCATGTACCTATAGACCTAGGACGCAGGGAGTTTAGCCAAAGCTTGGCTTTATCCTTTAGAGAGAATGGGAACAATTTAAGTCGAATGGTTTCCTCCGAGCATGTTCTATCAATAAAGGTATTGCATACCTCTTCAAACTCCTTAATGTGTATGTATGGATTTTCAAAATCCATACCATGAAATGTGGGAAGAAGTTGAATCATGCCCGGTTTCAAATTGAAAGCTTGTTGGTTAAGAGGCAATATAATACACGAAGGTGTACTTTGTCTTGCCGGGTGAAGATACTCTCGAAGGCTTCGAAAATTAGGTTGATCATTGAATTGTGGAGGTCCATTACCTTGAACACTCCCTTCACCCTCTATATCTTCAACATTAGCCATGATGGAATACAATATGACAATTATATGAATATGAAAGGAAAGGAGAAAAAAAAACAAGATTGCAAATAAAAGTAAATGAAACGTAAAAGATAAAGTAATAGCTGAAAGAAAAAAAATATAACAAATTAGGAAATACACACTAACTAATAAGCAATATTAACAACAATAAACATTAAAAGATAATTGTAACAAGCATGAATAAAAAGGTGGTAATACCGGCCAAGAACTTAAAACAATAAATATAAGATAAAAAAGCATAACAAAATAAAATAAAATAAACAAGAGGCGGTTGAACCAGCCATAATCAAACAATTAGTAGTCCAGTCCACAGTCCAATATCCGTCCACGGTCCAATATCCAAAAAGCTGAGGTCAATTTTTTTTTACTTTTTTTTTTAGGCGGTAAGACCAGCCATTTTGAGTTTTTTTTATTTTGTATATTTTTTTTTCCAATAATCAAAACTAAATTTGTTACCTTTGCTTGCTAGCTCCCCGGCAACGGCGCCAAAATTGCTTGACCGCTATTTATGATCGGCTTGTTTTAACTCACAAGTGCATGAGTGTGCGATGTAGCAATTAACTCGGTAAGATCGAGGTCATATCCACAGAGAGCTAGATTTATAAATTAAGCTAGGTAACAACAAAAATATTTTAGGAGAATGATGAATGAATTTGTTTTCTAAGATAAAAGAGAGTAATTAGATTTAAATGATAAAAAAAAAGTAAGTCTTGGTTCCAAATCAATTTTGATGGTGATGTATTGGTGAATTCTTCAACATATATAAGATAACTCAACCTAATATCAACGATGGTGATATTAGGTCGGAAGATATTACAATGAAGATCTAAAACATGAAGATGATTATTGCTTAAGAATCAACGAGTGTTTTCATATTAAGTAAGACATTGAATCAAGCAATCTCTATACCAAAACTAAGTTTTGTTCATAAAAATTCAAGATTATAACATTACTTAGATGATTTCTAAAATTTCTTTGCAATAACAAAACATTCATGAAGAAAAAGTGAAGATAGACATTAAGATTCATTCATATCTTAAAGAACTCACCTCAATCACCATCATCCTTGATTTGGATCCAAGAAAGAGATTAGCCAACCATAATTATATATAAAAACACTTTAATAAACATGAAATAACCTGAATCAAATTGGAATAATAAGTTTTACAACTAAAATAAAACTGAAATCTAAGACAAGAAGAACAAAACACAATCTCGGAAAACTATTGCAAGACAGATTTGAAGCTAACTTGGACTGCAATTTAACCCTATTTCTCAGCGTTGTTTGGAGAAGGCTATTAGACACATATTTATAGCCCTTTCTGTTAGCTTTCCAGAACATTAAAAACCATATAATTTGGATCTCTGAGTCAAAAGATATGACCGACACGCCGAAAGGTGTTCTGGAAAACTCATTATGTTGGCAACTTGGAGCATATTCTTGTGCCTGATTTGATGCCAACTTTGTACTGCACTTTACCCCACTTTAGAAGCGTTTTCTGGAGACAGCTATTAGACACATAGTTGTAGGCCTTTTTGTTAGCTTTCCAGAACATCAAGAACCATACAATTTGGATCTCGGAGTCAAAAGTTATGACTGAAACTCCGAAAGGTGTTCTGAAAAACTTATTATTTCGGCAACTTGTAGAAGATTTTTGTGTCCGATTTTCTTCCTCATTTTTAGCTGAATCTTTCTTCTTTTTACCCAAGATAAAGTAACAATCTTTCCTCTAGCTTTACATAGATTTCTCCTCCAATTCTTTCTTCCAAATTTCGACATTTAAATTTCTGAAATAATTCATTTAAGCTCAAAAAACTTGTCGAAACATTAAGAGAAATTTAATAAAAAGAAAATCAATTTTTTTAAAATCCCTAATAAAAATAATAAATACATATGTAAAATAAGAGATTTAATAATACTTTTGATGCACAATCATATAGCAAGAACTTAACGAGCATTTTGATCATTTGCGGAATGTACTTAGTGTGTTGCGTAGTGAGAAATTGTATGCTAATCTTAAAAAGTGTGCTTTCTGCTTGGAAGAAATTGTGTTTCTTGGCTATGTGGTAACTGCAAAGGGTATCTTGATGGACGAGGAGAAAGTTCAGGCCATCCGGGATTGGCCTACACCCAAATCGGTAAGTGAGGTAAGGAGTTTTCACGGGTTAGCTAGTTTTTACAGGCATTTTGTGAAAGACTTCAGTACAATAGGTGCACCCTTAAATGAAGTTGTTAAAAAGTCAGTTGTGTTTAAATGGGGGGAGGAACAAGAATTGGCTTTTCTTCTTTTGAAAGAAAAATTATGTTCTGCACCTGTTTTATCCTTACCTGACTTTACAAAGGCATTTGAAATAGAGTGTGATGCGTCTGGAATGGGAATAGGTGCTGTTTTGATGCAAGATCGGAGACCTATTGCATATTTTAGTGAGAAGTTAAACGGAGCGACCTTGAACTATCCCACTTACGACAAACTCTATACCTTAGTAAGAGCACTCGAAACATGGCATCATTACTTGTGGCCAAAAGAGTCCTTGAAACATTTGAAACGACAAGGTAAGTTAAATAAAAGACATGCAAAATGGGTTGAATTCATTGAAACTTTTCCGTACGTGATCAAGTATAAGCAAGGGAAAGAGAACATCATAGCCGATGCACTTTCGCGCAGGTATGTTTTTTTACACACCATGAATACTCGATTGCTAGGCTTTGAATATGTGAAGGAATTATATGGTAATGATTCTGATTTTGCTGAGATTTATAATGCATGTGGAAATTCGACTTTCGGTAAGTTCTATTTGATGGATGGTTATTTGTTCAAAGAGAATAAAATGTGTGTTCCTGCTAGTTCTTTGCGTGAATTACTTGTTCATGAAGCACATGGGGGTGGTTTAATGGGTCACTTTGGGGTTGCGAAAACCTTGGATGTATTGCATGAGCATTTCTATTGGCCAAAAATGAAAAGAGATGTGCAACGAATTTGTGAACAATGCATCGCTTGTCGGAAGGCAAAATCTAGAGTACAACCACATGGTCTCTATACACCATTACTTGTGCCTACTGAACCCTGGGTAGATATCTCTATGGACTTTGTTTTAGGTTTACCTAGGTCAAAAAAAGGTAGAGTCCATTTTTGTTGTGGTTGATAGGTTTTCTAAAATGGCTCATTTCATTGCATGCCATAAAACAGATGATGCATCTCATATTGCAGACTTGTTCTTTAGGGAGATTGTACGTTTGCATGGCATTCCTAAGAGTATTGTGTCAGATCGTGATGTTAAATTCCTTAGTTACTTTTGGAAGACCTTGTGGGGAAAATTGGGAACCAAACTTTTATTTTCGACAACATGTCATCTTCAAACAGATGGGCAAACTGAGGTAGTCAATAGAACATTATCTCAACTTTTGCGTGTTGTAATACAAAAGAATTTGAAAAGTTGGGAAGAATGTTTGCCTTTTGTGGAGTTTGCTTATAATAGAACTGTGCATTCGACAACTAGTTTTTCTCCTTTTGAGGTTGCTTATGGTTTTAATCCGCTAACTCCTATGGACTTAATTCCTTTACCTTGTGAAGAAAGGGTAAGTTTAGATGGTGAATAGAAGGCAAAGATGGCGAGACAACTCTATGAAGGAGTTCGACTGCAAATAGAGAAAAAAAACAGACTTTATGCTTCTAAAGCAAATAAGGGACGTAAACTAGTTGTTTTCCAACCCGGTGATTGGGTTTGGGTACACATGCGGAAGGAACGGTTTCCTATCCAAAGGAAATCAAAATTACAGCCTCGTGGTGATGGTCCATTTCAGGCTTTGGAGAGAATAAATGACAACGCATACAAAATTGATGTTCCAGGTGAGTATAGTGTTCGTGCTACATTTAATGTTTCTAATCTTACATTGTTTGACACAGATATTGATTCGAGGTCGAATCCTGTCGAGGAGAGAGGGGATGATGCGAGCCAGCCCAAAAACACCAACATCGACCCATTACAGGTTCCAAATGGTCCAATCACGCGGTCTAGGACAAAGGCATTGAAAGAGGCAATGAATGCATTGGTCTTGAAGGTTTCAACCAGGCGAATTGCAAGGACCGTTGGAGTATCAAGAGGAGACCTTAGTACATCTTATCCATGTGCAGGAGGGGTCCAATACAACCTTATTTGGGCCATGAAATTAGGACAACAAAAGGATCCAAAAGAGTCCTACTACAACATGGAAACATGAGATTGATGGGCTGGATGGAAAAGAATAAATAAACCTTATGGGCTTTATTTAAGTTAGTTAGCTACAGCCCAAGGCTTGTTTGGGCTTAATTAAGACTTTGTTTTCAGATAGGATCCAAGGCTTGCTTGGATTAAGTAATGGGCTCTTTAATTTAGGATTTTGGAGTCTGTTTTGGTGGACCTCATTTAAGTCCACATAAGAGGTGTTATTCAAGGATTAAGGCAACTATACACCTAAGGGGGAATTAGGTGTAAATACAATAATTATAGCAATTCTAAAATCAATTACTTTAAAGTAAAGAGATCAGAGAGAGCGATTGCTACCTCGGTTTTTAACGTGGTTCGGCAAGCCTACGTCCACGATTCAAGTACAAATCCGTACTTGAGTATTGTACTCTCTTACTAGTCCAAGTAACAAGATTACAAATCTCGCTTGATGAATCCACACCAAGACTTTTACACCACTTGAAGATATGCCCTCTTCAAGATTTTCCTTCTTTCCACTTGAAGATGTATCCTCTTCAAGATTTTTCCTTGGTGATATTCCCTCACCAATATCAAAGAGTTTTATACTTCAACTCTCAAGAATAATACAATGGTTGTTTTTGTAAAACAACAATACACTCTTAATAGTGTAGATATTACAAATGAAGATCTATGATCTCTTTATCTCACTTGATAACACTTAGAATATTTGAAGGTGTTTAAGTGTAGTGAGAATGAAAAATACTCTTTGTGTTAAGATATGAAGATTTAAACACAAATATGAGTATTAATAAAGATTGATGATATGAAGATGTTTTTGCACTCTAATTGCCTCAATATAAGATATGAAAGTTCTTGTGTATTTATTTTTGCAATTAGGAGGGCTATTTATAAGTTTCTAAAAGAAACTAGCCGTTTATAGCCGTTTTAATGCAACTGTCATATCAAGCGGTCGACCGGTTCACAACGGACAAATAAAGTGGTCGACCGGTTCGAGTTCAAAAGACAATTCGTCTTCAAGCGGTCGACCGGTTCACAGCGGATAACCTAAGCGGTCGACCGGTTCGGCTTGAAAGACATTTTGTCTTAAAGCGGTCGACCGGTTCACAACGGATAAACCTAGCGGTCGACCAGGTTCAGCTCAAAAGACAATTTGTCTTAAAGCGGTCGACCGGTTCACTTGGTATACACCAAGCGGTCGACCGGTTCATGCTGAAAGGCAATTGTGACAAATTATCTTTTCTGAATTTTTGAACCGATTGATTATGACTTAATCCTCTAAGCATCAAACCCTTTTAATGCATGCAATGTGAAGTGTGTGAGTTCATTTTAAATTGTGCTATCAAGTTAGACATTTGAGATTTACATAATTAAAGCACTAAAATGAGAACTTCTTCTTTGTCTTCACTTGCTTGCATCTTGGACTTCTTTGAATGATTTCTTCGTGTACTCCATTATGCTTGTTGATGTATTCTTTGTATAATACACTGTTTATCGCTTAATCTCATCCAAGCATATTATTAGTCCATTTTCTTTTATTGTTATCATCAAAATATATAAAACATATAAGTGTGACATTATATGTCAACAATCTCCCCTTTTGATGATGACAATAAACAAAAGACTTAGATAATAAATTGAGTCTCCCCTAAATATTATAATGCAATATATAGGAGACATTGAACATTTGTAGCAATTTAATCTAAGTACAAATATCATATGCAATTTATAGGAGAAATTCATATTTCTCCCCCTAAATATATGCATATAATTCTTTTATATTCTCATATTTTACTCCCCCATTATTGATGCATTTGATATTTTCATATTTCTCTCCCCCTTTGGCATCAACAAAAAGAAGGTTAATCATTGTGGATAAAAAATATTCAATATCATTGTACATATATCCAAAATGAAAAGCATAAATACAATATTTCTAAATAACAGACATAAATAGGATGAGATGCATGATACAAAATCACGAAGGAGGTGGGTTCAGTGAGAGAAGTGAAGCCATCATCGCTTTCATCTCCTGAATATCAGCCGCATCTCTATGTGAGAGTCTCTCATGGATCGTATATCTGTCTCCATAAGCGTGAGACGACTCTCTATCCTATGCGACCAGACCACTCGCGAGATGGCTCATCCGGGGAGGAAGCCGGAGGTGGTGACTCAAATAAATGTGTGAACTCGTCTTCACCTTCATCCTCAGCCGCATTCTCCTTCTCTTCATGCTCTTCCTCAGCATGTGCACCTTCTTGGTGCCCTTGGATCCACTCACCATGCTCATTTAGCACATATTTCATCCTAGTTAGAGTGGTGTTATTTATCTCCGTCTTATCTCGAGTACGGTCTCTTATCCGTACTCGTCAATGAAGATCTCAAAATGCTCAAAAATAGTGGTAAACACTTGACCATAAGGTAGAGCCTTTTGTTTTTGATCAAATGCTAAGATTATATTCCTAATCAATATGTATGGAAGGTTTATTGGCCTTCACTGAATCATACTGAGCAATTAAGCATAACTCCATAAATGTGACTTCATCATAATGCCCCTTTTGGGCAAGATATTGTGAGCAATAATTCTATGGAGTATCCTAGGTCTCAATAAAAGATCTTGACTCTTTATTTTAGCACTGGAGCAAATCCATTATTTCCAGTATGCAATGCAACAGACATAATCATAGCTAAAACCTTCAATGGTCGGAATTATTTTAATATCAAACACCCTCGGACCATCATTAGATATTCCCAATATCTCAACTAATTCATCACAATTAAATTCAATAGGATGTCCTTGAAGAGTACTCATTATTCTAGGTTCTACATTAACCCTCATGTTAGCAAAGAACATTCTCATCAATTTAGGGTATGTAGGTTTCCTATATTCATACAGATGAGTACCAACCCATTTCAGACAAATAAAGTGTCTATACCTAAAGCGAGATAGATCATTGCTTAAACCTCTTTCTACGATGATAGCTCTATTTGAGAAATTACTCAAAAATCTGTGAACATTATCACCTGACGAGGAAGCTGGATCTTGGGCTCTTGTGCTCCTTGATTCGATCCTTCTTAATCGCTTATGAGATGTCATTGTCTTCAATTTGGCTATGGGTGTTTTGATTTAGATTAGTTTTGGAGAGGATTTTGGGTAAGATTTTTCGGATTTGTCTATTGAATGAGTTCCGAAACCCTAGATAGTATTTATACTATCGAGCAACCGGTCGACCAGGTTGCCTTGGGATAAGTTCCACCGGTCGACCAGGTTGACTCCCAAGTTGAGAATTTTCCAAATTTCTCTTTTGAACCGTTCTTTCCACTCATAATGTAGCCTTTTCATGTAAAAATTATGTCCAAAAGGCAAAGAAATCAAGGGGCTAAAAATGCAAATTTTAGGCGATAGCGAATGCTCTTGTTCCTCCAGCTCAACCGGTCGACCAGGTTGATCCGGATGCATGTACCGGTCGACCGGTACATGCAAAAATGGAAATTTTGCATTTTGACTTTAAAATCATTCCTTAATCTTCAAAAGTACCCTTTATGTCGAAAAATTATGTTCGAACCATTTTCCTCCAAGATTCGAAAAATTCCAGTAGCCATCCTCTGTTTTATTCGTCTCAACCGGTCTACCGGTTGGCTTACTCTTGATGAACCGGTCGACCGGTTCATCCCAGAATTTCTAAATTCTCCAATATTTGTTTTGAACAGGTTTCTTATGCTACAAGTGTATACTTTTTAACATCAAATAAATCCAACTTATAACCATTGATGTATACATAATTTAAACATCATTTGCATGGATAAATCCTAGGTTTCTTCTTATTTCGTAAAAGTGATCTTTGGCTAAGGGTTTTGTAAAAATATCTGCAAGTTGATGTTCTGTACCTATAAACTCAAGTACAATATCTCCTTTTTCAATGTGATCCCTCAAGAAGTGATGTCTTACTTCTATGTGTTTTGTACGAGAGTGCTGAATAGGATTTTTAGATAAGCAAATAGCACTTGTATTATCACATTTAATCGGAGTATTTCAAACTTAAGTCTATAATCCTCCAAAGTTTGTTTCATCCATAATACTTGTGCACAACAACTCCCCGCCGCAATATATTACGCTTGAGTTGTTGATAGGACTACCGGAGTTTTGTTTCTTACTTGCCCATGATACTAGTGATGATCCTAGAAAGTGACAAGTTCCACTAGTACTTTTCCTATCTATTTTGCAACCCGTAAAATCTGCATCCGAGTAACTGATTAAACTCATTTCACTTCCCTTCGGATACAACAACCCTAAATTAATTGTACCATGCAAGTAACGAAAAATTCTTTTCTTGCACTAACATGGGATTCTTTTGGACATGCTTGAAATCGTGCACATAAACATACACTAAACATAATATCGGGTCTACTTGCGGTTAAATATAAAAGAGAACCGATCATACCTCGATATTTGGTGATGTCTACGGTTTTACCTTTTCAGTCCATATCAAGCTTAGTAGATGTTCCCATGGGTGTGTCGGCATCTTTGACATGTTCCATCCCAAATCTTTTTAGAAGATCCTTGGTGTACTTGCTTTGGTTGATGAAGATGCCATCTCTTGTTTGCTTAATTTGCAATCCAAGGAAGAAATTTAATTCTCCCATCATGCTCATTTCAAACTCCTCTTGCATGCATTTTGCAAATTCCTTACATAGAGATTCGTTAGTAGCACCAAAAATTATATCATCAACATAGATTTGTACAATAAGGATATCTTTTCCTTTTCTTTTGTAAACAGGGTGGTGTCAATTTTGCCAATGTTAAAATCATTTTCAATAAGAAATGTTTTTAATCTATCATACCATGCCCTAGGTGCTTGTTTCAAACCATACAAGGCCTTTTTGAGTTTAAACACATGATTAGGAAATTCAAAATTTTCAAAGCCTTGAGGTTGTTCAACATATACTTCTTCCATTATAAAGCCATTTAAAAATGCACTTTTAACATCCATTTGGAAGAGCGTAAAATTTGCATGACATGCATAGGCTAATAGCATTCTTATAGATTCAAGTCTAGCTACCGGTGCAAAGGTTTCTTCATAATCTATTCCTTCTTCTTGATTATAACCTTTAGCAACTAGTCTTGCTTTGTTTCTAACAATAGTCCAATGTTCATCAACTTTGTTTCTAAAGACCCTTTTAGTACCAATTATTGATAAATCTTTTGGTCTTGGGACTAGTTCCCAAACATCATTTCTCTCAAACTGATTTAGCTCATCTTGCATGACTAAAATCCATTTTTATCATTTTCAGCTTCAAGAAAGGTTTTAGGTTCTATTTGAGAAACAAATGCATAATGACCACTAATATTTCTAAGGGATGCTCTAGTTTTAGTTCCCTCAAACGGATTACCGATAATTAATTCTGGAGGATGAGAACTTACATACCTTAGCTCCTTTGGCGGCTCAAAGGAGTTACTTACCAACTCTTGTTGATTGCTTGAGCTTGGTTGGTCCTTGGTTGTATCTTCAATTGATATTTCATTTGGATTTTTATCATGAAGATTCAAATGTTGAACATTTTTATTTAAGTCATCTGGAATCTCAACAATTTTGTCATTTTGAGTTTCCTCAAAGGCTACATGCATGGATTCCTCAAGACAAAGTGTTCTATTATTGTAAACTCTGTAAGCTTTGCTAGAGGAGGAGTATCCAAGAAAAATTCCAACATCGGATTTTGAATCAAATTTGTCAAGGTTGTCTTTAGTGTTTAGAATAAAGCATTTTGAACCAAAGACTTTAAAATAAGAGATGTTGGGCTTCCTCCCTTTCCAAAGCTCATAAGGAGTCTTTTTCAACTCAGGTCTCAAGGTAACACGATTTAAAACATAGCAAGAAGTATTTACTGGCTTCGCCCAAAAATATTTAGGGGTATTAAATTCATTTATCATAGTTCTTGCCATTTCTTGAAGAGACCGATTTTTCCTTTCCACAACCCCATTTTGTTGGGGAGTTCTATGAGTTGAAAAGTTGTGGTGGTATCCTTTTCTTCACAAAACATTTCAAATAAATCACTTGTGAATTCACCACCATGATCGCTCCTTATGTTAATTATAGAAAATCCTTTCTCATTTTCGATTTTCTTTGAAAACTTTATAAATTCATGAATTGTTTCATCTTTTGATTTCAAAAATATAACCCATGTATATCTAGTAAAGTCATCAACAATTACAAACACATATCTATTACCACTTAAACTTCTTGTTCTAGTTGGTCCAAATAGATCTATGTGAAGTAATTCTAACGGTCTTTCGGTTGAAATGTGATTCTTACTTTTAAAAGATGTTTTGAATTGTTTACCCATTTGGCAAGCGTCACATAGTTTTTCCTTTTCATATGAAATATGAGGAAGACCTTTAACTAAATCATTTTTGGTCAATTTTGAAAGAATGTCCATGCTTATGTGACCTAGTCTTCTATGCCATAGAAAACTATCATTTATACTAGCAACAAGACAATTTTCACTACTCATACATGCATCTATTTTGATCTTATAGATGTTTCCAATTCTATTACCGATAAAAATAATTTTGTCATTTTCAAGTATTAAGCAACATGTATGATCAAATAAGATTTTATATCCTTTGTCACATAATTGACTTATACTAAGTAAGTTATGCTTAAGATTATCAACAAGAAATACATTTTCAATGGAGGTTGAAGACATACCTCCAATGTTGCCAATTCCAACAATTTTTCCTTTTGAGTTGTCCCCAAAAGTCACTTTTCCTCCTTTAGTTTTGGAAAGACTTGAAAAAAGGGTGCCGTCTCCGGTCATGTGTCTTGAACAAGCACTATCCAAAAACTACTCCCCATGTTCCTTGGTTCCTACAAAATAGAATCAAGATGAGGATTTTGGTACCCATACCTTCTTGGGTCCTTTTGGTTAGGGGTGGTTCCTTTTGGAACCCAAATCATGTCAACAATTTTATTTTTCTTTATCGGACATGCATAAATCAAATGACCTAATTTTCTACAATAATTGCATGTATGACTTGGATCATAAGAATCTTTAGCTTTAACAAAGTAATTCTTTAGGTATTTTTGATTTTTATTAGGTTTATAACCTAATCCTCCTTTGTTAAATACACTTCTTTGACTCGAAAGCATTTTCTCAAAAATTTTGAGCCTTGTGTGAATTTTGTGATAATTTTATTCAACTCATCAACTTTCTCGTTTAATGATTTATTATCTATTTCAATTTGATTGGTCTTGCTACTCTTGTCATTTAAATCATATACTTTCTTTTCTAATAAATCTTTTTCTTCAATTAAACATATATGATTTCTTTTTAGAGTACTATATTTAGAACCTAATTTCTTATATTCTATATACAAACTTTCAAGTTGATCATGTAGTTCAATATAAGAAGGGTCGGATTCATCATCCGAAGATTGTACCTCATTTTAGCTTTCAATTGCCATAAAGCACATGTTCGCCACATGTTCTTCTTCATCATTAGAGCTTGAGTCCGAGTCATCGCTCCATGTTGCTTTCAAAGCTTTCTTTTGAAAGCGATTTTTCTTTTCATTTGAAGAAGGGGACAATCGGTTTTGATATGTCCCACTTTGTTGCACTTGTAGCACCTTGGAGTTTCTTTGCTAAATTCTCCTTTGCTTTCCTCCTTTACGTAGTTCAAAACTTTCTCTTATCATTTTTCTTTCTAAGAAAGTTTCAAAGCTGTCTTGTGATCAATGCTACATCTTCCACAAGATCGTCGTCACTGTCTTCATCATCGCTATTATCCTTGTCTTTAACTTGATGAACAGTTTTAAATGCCAAATTTTTCTTTGGTCTTTCTTCCTGATCTTGTTTTTCCATAGTGATCTCATGAGTCATTAGAGAACCGATGAGTTCTTCTAATTGTAATTTTGTAAGATCTTTTGCTTCTCGTATAGCTGTCACTTTAGCTTCCCAAGCTTTTGGTAGAGATCTAAGAATCTTGCTTACAATTTCTGTATTTGAATAAGTTCTACCAAGAGCATGTAAACTGTTTGTAATACTAGTCATACGAGTGAACATGCTTGTTATGGATTCATTTTGTAACATTTTAAATAACTCATATTGATGAACTAACATATCAATTTTAGATTCTTTTACTTGATTTGTTCCTTCATGAGTTACTTCTAATGTATGCCATATATCTCTAGCATTTTTACACGAAGATATTCTATTGAATTCGCTTCTATTTAATGCACAGTATAAGGTGTTCATGGCTTTAGCATCCATAGAAAGTAATCTTTTATCTAAGTCTGTATATTCTATCATGCTTTTGGGAAACTCAACACCATTTTCGATTTTGAGTGGTCTATGAGGTCCATTTTCAATAGAAAGCCATAAATCAAAATCTATAGATTGAAGATATATATTCATACTATCTTTCCAATATGCATAGTCATTACCATCAAAAAATGGTGGTCTAGTTGTTGAGGCACCTTCATTTTGGAGATTGTAACTTGAAGTTGCCATTCTACTCAAAGTCTAAGCAAACTTAATAATTGAGAACTAAGCTCGATACCAATTGTTATTCAAGGATTAAGGCAACTATACACCTAAGGGGGAATTAGGTGTAAATACAATAATTATAGCAATTCTAAAATCAATTACTTTAAAGTAAAGAGATAAGAGAGAGATTGCTAACTCGGTTTTTAACGTGGTTCGGCAAGCCTACGTCCACGATTCAAGTACAAATCCGTACTTGAGTATTGTACTCTCTTACTAGTCCAAGTAACAAGATTACAAATCTTGCTTGATGAATCCACACCAAGACTTTTACACCACTTGAAGATATGCCCTCTTCAAGATTTTCCTTCTTCCCACTTGAAGATGTACCCTCTTCAAGATTTTTCCTTGGTGATATTACCTCACCAATATCAAATAGTTTTATACTTAAACTCTCAAGAATAATACAATGGTTGTTTTTGTAAAACAACAATACACTCTTAATAGTGTAGATATTACAAATGAAGATCTATGATCTCTTTATCTCACTTGATAACACTTAGAATATTTGAAGGTGTTTAAGTGTAGTGAGAATGAAAAATACTCTTTGTGTTAAGATATGAAGATTTAAACACAAATATGAGTATTAATAAAGATTGATGATATGAAGATGTTTTTGCACTCTAATTGCCTCAATATAAGATATGAAAGTTCTTGTGTATTTATTTTTGCAATTAGGAGGGCTATTTATAAGTTTCTAAAAGAAACTAGCCGTTTATAGCCGTTTTAATGCAACTGTCATATCAAGCGGTCGACCGGTTCACAACGGACAAATAAAGTGGTCGACCGGTTCAGTTCAAAAGACAATTCGTCTTCAAGCGGTCGACCGGTTCACAACGGATAACCCAAGCGGTCGACCGGTTCGGCTTGAAAGACATTTTGTCTTAAAGCGGTCGACCGGTTCACAACGGATAAACCTAGCGGTCGACCGGTTCAGCTCAAAAGACAATTTGTCTTAAAGCGGTCGACCGGTTCACTTGGTATACACCAAGCGGTCGACCGGTTCATGCAGAAAGGCAATTGTGACAAATTATCTTTTCTGAATTTTTGAACCGATTGATTATGACTTAATCCTCTAATCATCAAACCCTTTTAATGCATGCAATGTGAAGTGTGTGAGTTCATTTTAAATTGTGCTATCAAGTTAGACATTTGAGATTTACATAATTAAAGCACTAAAATGAGAACTTCTTCTTTGTCTTCACTTGCTTGCATCTTGGACTTCTTTGAATGATTTCTTCGTGTACTCCATTATGCTTGTTGATGTATTCTTTGTATAATACCTGTTTATCGCTTAATCTCATCCAAGCATATTATTAGTCCATTTTCTTTTTATTGTTATCATCAAAATATATAAAACATATAAGTGTGACATTATATGTCAACAAGAGGTCCATTAGGGTTACTTTTAAGGACTATATAAACTCATGTAACCCTTACTTCAGCAGCCATTATTGATGAAACTTCATTCTGAACTCTTCAGTTTCTGTGTAAGAGAGATTCTTGCATTCTTCAGTTCTTGAATGAACTGAATCTGACTTATCGAAGATTAACTGACTTCGTGGCATCATTTTACTCATTCCAATAGTGCTGGTGCCTTGGGGCAGGTTTCCATTGTGTCACACTCCTATCAGACCTTCTTTTGGCTTTCCGGGATCTTATCTCATTCTTGGTTATGGGTTGCGTGACCACGAGGTTCGCATCAACATAACTTTGCATAGCATTATTGATGAACAAATTCACAAAAAGAGACATGTTTCAATCCAAATAGTAGTGCTAGAAACTTGTCTTGCAGAAATAGAAGATGCATTAGAATAGAAAACTGACACCTTGAAAAAAATAACAAAAAAAAGATGGACACAATAAACTTCATGAATACTAATAAAGAAAACAAACTAGATATATATAATTCTTGCAAAGAAAAAATGACAGGGGAAACATAAACATATCAAACACACAGAATACTCCATGACTTCAATGCATCAAAGGACATTCTCTTCAACTTGAAACTATACAAACCTAAGGGGTTAGTATAGAGAAATTATGTTTATTAGCAAGCCTTTCTCCCACGAAATCATTTAATATCTATCCCAGAAGAGAAATTGGGATAAATTTGTATTGCGAGAATCCGCATTGAACTACGCCCGGGCTTGATTCCTATAGGCCCTACTACTTTTGATAAAATATCTCAACGTTCTACTAGACTTGAGGAAGCAAATCATACCAATGGATAATGCAACAAAGATTTTTTAAGACAAAAAAAAAACACAAAAGAGAGAAATGAATGAGAGACTGTAATACCGTCATCGTCATCATCAAGAGAAGCCTCTTCATCATCAACTGCTTCTATTGTTTCCATCCTTTTATAATCATTCTTCAATGCGTTAAGTCTAGCAATTGCTGGCTTAATAAAAAGAAATAATAATCCAAAACCATCTTCTTTAAATCAACCAAACATAAGTAAAACAAAAAAACTCCAATCTTCCCAATTAAAAACAAAGCCCTAGTAATTAATATCTTTTTCCAACCAGCCAAACATCAATAAAAAAAAAAATCAATCTTCTCATTTATAAACATAACCCCATTTCACTACTGTTTTATTTAATATTTCAAACAATTTCAAAACAAAAAATCCTTCAATAAAAAATCAGGAACTTGAGTTCTATTATCATTGCTGGTAAGCACACCTGCCATTCTTAGAGCAATCTTTCGAGTTCGCATTGACATTCTTCGAAACGGGTTTGACACATTATCTTCCATTGGCCTTCAAAAAATCTAAAAAAGAATCAAAATATAGTTACTTGAAAATATAAATAAAATGAAATAAAACACAAACTTTGGACGAAGACAAATATTAAAGAGAAAGAGAGTGGCCCTAGGTGAAGGAAAGGAGAAAGAGATATTAAAGGCAAAGATATTTTTGACATAATGAAAAAAGATTAAAGAGAGAGAGTGACCTAGGTGAAGAAAGAGATATTAAAGGGAGAGATATTTTCGACGGAATGAAAAAAGAAAGGGAAATGCATTGTTGCTCAAAATGGTGAAACAAACAGTTCCAATGGAGGTTCATTTGCCTTCTAGCAGTAGACGCCCATCAACATCTCGGGCAACTCTGCAATGTGAAATGCAGTGCTTTTGGATGGATTAGCTGTTTTATTCGTTTGCCTTTTGTTTTTTTCTTTAGCTTTAAATGAAAAGGAGGAAAAAGTTTTTTGAAGCTAAATTATCTTGGACTAGTAATAGGCAGGATAGAAATAAACATTTATTTCGGGCACCTTATGGTAGTGTGCAGATACAATAAAGATGTGCGAAAATGCAATGTAATATAATGAGATTATCCCGTCCACAATACACTGAGTGTGGGTGAACAGTTGCACTTGATCTCTTTTAACTGTTAGGATAATAATGTGTCGCCCAAATAATGCAAATGATGCCTACTTGTTAAGGTATGCTTAGCATATGCTACCTAGGTAATTTAAAAATTTATCAATACTAATGAAAAGTATTCATACATACTTGAATAAACCTAATTAAATACTACTAAAGGGGAAATATGTAACATTTTTTCTTCTTTGACATCACTATCCTCATAGCTCATTAGCCATATATGGAAGTTTTCATATGCATAAATACTACTAAAGGGGAAATTTTCACTTGCATTTTGATAATGTTGTTGATGATTTAGAATCAAACCCACTAATAATTAATGTAAGCATGGGAACAAAAATGCCGCCTCTACCACCGCCTCCTACATGTTGCTCCAAAGAATACAATTATAGTACTCGCCATAATTCTCAAACCAAATTTCATATCCTAAATCCTATAAAAAGTTATTGGCAACCAACAGCTGATTCAAGTGATCAATAAGGAATCAAATAACATGGAAAAATTGAACTCACAGGCCAAACATGTTGGTAACCAGAGTGGCCTTTTGTGACATGGTGAGGATACTTACCCTTTCGAGTCTCATTATATAATAAACCCTTTTGTTTGAAAATTGGTTATGCTATAGCCACTATCAATATTGAAGTTGCAACAACCAAACAAATATGTGTGTGTGTTCCATTACTTTTTATTTCTTTAGTTTCTTAAAAAGGATACAAAATTTAATGAGCACCAAAAAGTTCTTAAATATATATGGCTGAGTTTCCCAAAAAAAACAAAGAGAAACATATTGCTTAATATTTTCTTATGTAAACAAAAATATATGTATTTGCATGCATTTTAGGATTAAATAACCAGTTTATTAAATCCTTGAGAATTGCTAATATTTAAATAATTCACAAATTTAGTTAATGATATAAAAATCTGATATAAAGAGTATACCTACAAGTACATTCATATTTAAATATATAGAAATAACCAAAAAAAATCCCAAAGTTAAAACCAATTTTTAGATGAACTATTTATTTTTACAATGAATGAATCACATAAAACTCATCTGTCTTCAATGATAGGTGAATCATGTTAAGGCATATATATATGAATTTTTCTCTTATAAATTATTTTAGGCATAAAAGTTCATAATAAATTCAAAAAACTAAATTTATTTTAGGCATATATATATGAATTTTTCTCTTATAAATTATTTTAGGCATAAAAGTTCATAATAAATTCAAAAAGCTAAATTTATTCATATTGATAAATTACCCATCCAATCTTTTAATGATGTGTACTAGCCTAAAAACACTAGCAAGAATCCATTATATATTCCAAATGGTCAAATGACTTGGTCTAAGACCACTTAAAAAAGGCATTGAATGCATTAAATTTGAATGTTTCAACCAAGTTAGAATTCAAAGATGTATTGGACTATCAAAAGGAGACCATAGTATGTTTTATCCACAGGCAAGAGAGTCCAATACAACCCTATTTGGGACATGAAGTGAGGACAAAAAGGAAACAAAAGAATCTTACTACAACTTGGAAACAACATAGGTAACTACATTTTTCTTTCGTTTCTAGGTTTAAGGGGTTGCATGGAAAGCAATAAATAAGCCTTGAATAAACTCTGTAATATTTTACTTCATTCTTGATGCGAATCTCGTGATCACATGGTCACGCAACCCACAACCAAGAATGAGATAAGATCCCGGAGAGCCGAAATACGGTGTGATAGGAGTGTGACACAATGGAAATCTTCCCCAAGACACTAGTACTATTGGAATGAGTAGAGTGACGCCACGAAGCCAGCTAATCTTCGATAAGTCGGATTCTTTTCGTTCAAGAACTAAAGAATGCAAGAATCACTCTCACACATAAACTGAAAAGTTCAGAATTAAGTTTCATCAATGGCTGCCCAAAACAAGGGTTACATGAGTTTAAATAGTTCTTAAAAAGTAACCCTAATGGACCTCTTATGTGTACTTAAATGAGGTCCACTGAAAACGAACCCAAAATCCTAAATTAAAAAGCCCATTACTTAATCCATGCAAGCTTTGGATCCTAGCCGAAAACAAAGTCTTAATTAAGCCCAAACAAGCCTTGGGTTGTAGCTAACTAACTTAAATAAAGCCCATAAGGTTTATTTATTCTCTTTCATCCAGTCCATCAATCCCATGTTTCCATGTTGTAGTAGGATTCTTTTGGATCCTTTTGTTGTCCTAACTTCATGGCCCAAATAAGGTTGTATTGGAACCCTCCTGCACATGGATAAGATGTACTAAGGTCTCCTCTTGATACTCCAATGGTCCTTGCAATTTTGACCGGGTTGAAACCATCAAGACCAATGCATTCATTGTCTCTTTCAATGCCTTTGTCCTAGACCGCGTGATTGGACCATTGAGAACATGTAATGGGTCCTTGCTGGTGTTTTTGGGCTGGTCCACATCAATTCTCTTCTTCTCATGACAAAACATGGATCTTTATTTTATTTTGTTCTCTATATCCCAAGATAATTGGGTCAAGATTGAATTAAAGGTTATATTGTATGTTGATAACTTAAGATTTGCCAGTACATGGGAGGGTTATATATGTAATAAATTTTTGTTTTTTGGGGAATGTGTACTGATAAGATTGTCTCCTAGAGACATGGACGTTATAGTTTTGGTGCCTGTTTGGGAGTGTAGTTGTGCTTGCTTTTAAATATTTTTTTAGGAATACATCAAAATGATATTTTTTTATTTTTAAAAATAATTTTTGACATCATCACATAAAAATAATATAAAAACACTATTTTTAAAATTTAAAGTAAGAAATCAAAATAATGTTTTCAATTTTTTTTTCTTCAAAAATGCTTTTGAAACACAATGCAAAACACTCAATTGGTTTCACAAATTAATGGTAATGACACTTTTCTTTCTCCACCACCAGTAACGCCACATTTCTCTCTTCTCTTCACTAAGCACCAAAAAATAAAAATTGAATAAATTTCTTATACCAAAATTGAGTTGGAAAAATATTGAGGTACCAAAATCATATAATTTGCATGGTTTTTAAAGTTCAAGGACCAAAATGAATCTGTTGCGAATTTTATTACACATCACCCATGCTTGGCGCCTTTTTAATTTTAATCCCATCATTTCATAAGAAGTAAAAATTAATTGATCTTTAGTTAGGACTAAATTACATGAAATAGGAACTTTGAGGATCATATCAAACAATCAAAAACATTTCTATAAGCCATTCATATTACCATGTGGATGAACAATGGAGCTTAACATAGTGAATATCTCATAATTTAAGTTTTACTTTAAAATAATGATTATGATGGGGAAATCAAAATTGTGGCCTCATTTTTAGTGGATGCACCATAATGATCACAAGTTACCTTACTATTTGAAGTTGTTTTCCTCAAAAGTAACACATATCAAAATATTTTGGCAAAGCATTCATGAATGTTATGCTATTAGTTATTTTTTAGACAAATATATTTTTATTACTTTGTAAGGATTTGGAATTTGATTTTCTTTTCCTTTGGTGTGTCTATCTTATTTTCTCTTTATTATAGTGGACCTAGAAAAAAATAACTAACATCATATTAATAGCTACTCACTTTTAAACATTATATTTCTCCAACATAACAAAATTTAATACATTAAGTTGTTGAAAATAAGTGATCAAAATTAGAAAAAAAAATGTTTTGCTTATTTATTCTTAATATTTATTTTCTTAATAAGTTGTTTGCAATGTTTTTTTTTTATCAAATTTCTTAGTTATCAAACAACTGATTTATTGACATCATTTTATATCTAAAATCTTGTCCATATTTTATTAAAGTAACTATACTTAAGTAATGAAAATCAAAATACCTATAACTAATCATTTTTATTTATAACTATTATAATTGCTAGTTAACTTATTATTTCAAGGAGTTTGTTGAAATTGAAAATGTCTATAATTAATTTTTTTCATTAATTATTATTATAATAATTGAGAATAGAATAACATTAATAAAATAATAGTTTGATGTAAAAATCATTTTCATATAAATCATTATATATATATATATATAACTATTTTCACACTGAAATCTATTAACTGAGATATTTCTATATTTATTTTTTCAATTGTTCCTGCTAGATTTTTTTATGTTGTGCATTATATTCTATAATATGGAGTAACTACTAACATGCTAGTAGTTCTTATATGTAGTTTCTATTTTGAAGAAATAAACTCACACAAGTAGTAAATTATTGGAAATAGGAACTTTGAGGAACATATGGAACAATCAAAACATTTCTATAAGCCATTCATATTAACGTGTGGATGAACAATGGAGCCTAATATATTGAAAAACTCATAATTTAAGTTTCACTTTAAAATAATGATTATGACGAGGAAGACAAAATTATAGCCTCATTTTTAGTGGATGCACCATAATGATTGTCATAACTCAACTATTGGGTTATTCCCCAAATCTACCTAAAAATAACAAAAATAAAATAAAACAGACCGACATTAGTAAAAAAATCAAACTAAAAATGTGGTTGTTTTTTAGTCCAATCACATCTCTTTTGTCTCAAAAAAATAGTGGAAAGTACAAATTTAAGAAAAAATAATTTATCATTGGATAAATCTGTGTAAAAATAAGTCGAATGGCATAATTATTTTTTTATAGGCCAATTTGATTTAATTATAGGCCAATTGAAAGTATAATTATGTTTGAGAATTGATTTAGGATCCAATTGAAGGATATAATTAAGTGCAAAGACTGAATTATACTTTAAATTGGTTAAATTAATTTTATTAAGGGCTTGATCAATGAAAAATCAAGTTTCTTGAGCTTAATTCGGGCACAATTGAGAAGATTAGAATTTTCGGAGACCCAATTGAATTTTTGTAAGCCAAATGTGTGAAGTCAGGGGTCAATTAAGGGTCAAATAACATAAATCATAAACCAAGAACCAAAATAAAAAAGCACGCAAAGTCATGGTTGCTATTGAAAATTCTGATAGGGATACAATTGCACAACATTATAAGTTTAAATCCAATTGAGGGTGCAATTAGAACAATTACAATTTGAGGGACCAAAATGCACTTCCACCTTCCCCAAAACTACAGTCCTAGTGTATAGGACGCTTGACACACCACCATTGCAGGCATGCCATTGTTGACAGGCCGCCATTACAACCATGCCACCACTGCTAACCACAAGAGGTTAAGCCACCACGCAAGCTGCCCCTTTCCCCTATAAATAGCATTGATTATAGTTACGATCGAGGGAGAAAAGTTCAGAACCGAGAGGAGAACGGATGAAGAATTTGAAGAAAGGGAAGAAACACAAGAGGAAGACGAAGGAACCACGTAGCCACCCTTCATCTTCCTCGGTGCCTATGGAGCTATCATCGACAACCTTCACTGTACACTACTCTCTCTCTCTCTCTTTTCCGGTTGACAACTCCCTCTCTCTGAAACCAATCTCGGCTGACAGCTCTCTGTCCTCCATTAGCACAACCGTCGACCACCACGTCATCTCTCTCACAATCAAACCAGCACCGCCAACCTCGCAAGTAGCTCCACCTACAATTCCAGCTTCCCCTCCCCCAACGTCCGCGATGAACAACACAGCACTAGCGCTTAGGGAGAACCATCTCAGCCTCTTGTATCTGGTGGTAGTAGCAAGTAAGCCTCTCATTGTGGTCGACCTACCACCAAGTTACTATTCATGTAACGTGAACAATGTAGTTTATTGATTCACTTCACTGTTCACGTGAATCAGTTTTCTTTTTATTTTTTTGTGTTATTTGATTGTTGGGATGGACCTAGCCTCAACCCATCCCAATTGGCTGGGACGGGTCCAGCCCAAGTCCAACAAGTGGGCTGACCCATTTAGGTGGGTCAAGCCCAGCCCAAATTTTATTTTTAAAAAAAAATAAAAAATAAATTTTAAAATAAAAACAAAAAATGTGTTATTTTCGTGCATACGGCCTAATTCCAATGTTTTCTAAGCATATTTTTGAGAAAACAAATATATGTTGCATCTTTCACATATTTCAAAAGAAATTGCATATCGTAACTAGTTTATAATTATCCGTTGGAATTGTTGACATATAATGCCATACTTGTATGCTTTATATATTTTGATGATAACAATAAAAAGAAAATGGACTAATAATATGCTTGGATGAGATTAAGGTGTAAACATGTATTATACAAAGAATACATCAACAAGCATAATGGAGTACACGAAGAAATCACTCCAGGAAGTCCAAGATGCAAGCAAGTGAAGACTTAGAATAAGTGTTCATTTTAGTTCTTTATGTAAATCTCAATTTCTAACTTGATAACACAAATTAAAATGAACTCACACACTTCACATTGCATGCATTAAAAGGGTTTGATGATTAGAGGTTTAAGTCATAATCAATCGGTTCAAGAAATTCATAAAAGATAATTTGTCAAAATTGCCTTTCTGAATGAATCGATCGACCGCTTGGGTTACCAAGTGAACCGGTCGACCGCTTGGAAGACAAATTGCCTTTCGAACTGAACCGGTCGACCACTTGATTTATCCGTTGTGAACCGGTCAACCGTTTGAGATGATAGTTGCACTAAAACGGCTAGAAACGGCTAGTTTCTTTTTGAAACTTATAAATAGGCCTCTTAATTGCAAAATTAAAAAGACACAACTTCTATATCTTATAGTGAGGCAATTAGTAGTGCATAAACACCTTCATATCATCAATCCTCATTAATACTCATATTTGTGTTTAAATCTTCATATCCTAACACAAAGAGTATTTCTCATTCTCACTGCACTTAAATACCTTCAAACATTCTAAGTGCTATTAAGTGAGATAAAGAGATCATAGATCTTCATTTGTAATATCCACACTATTGAGAGTGTATTGTTGTATTTCAAATACAATCATTTGAGAGTTGAGTATAAAACTCTTGATATTGGTGAGGGAACATCACAAAGGAAAAATCTTGAAGAGGGCATATCTTCACGTGGTGTAAAAGTCTTGGTGTGGATTCATCAAGCGGGAATTGTAATCTTGTTACTTGGATTAGTAAGAGAGTACAATACTCAAGTACGGGTTGGTACTTGAGTCGTGGATGTAGGCTTGTCGAACCACGTTAAAAACCGAGTTAGCAATCTCTCTCTCTTATCTCTTTAGTTTAAAGTAATTAATTTTAAGATTGCATTATTTATTTATTGTTGCCTTAATCAGTGAACAACAGGAATTTGGCAAAAATATCAAAATAATTTAACAATTATTTTGTTTTATCTATTACGTTATAAAATTACATTGTAAAGTACACTCGCAGACAGTTAAAAATGAGGTTTTAAAAATGCAGTGTAAAATTGTTTTGGGCTAGTCTTTCACCTCGCAATGAGGTAAAGATTCTCTCACGAAGACAAATCTACATTGAACCTTAGAAAAAGACCAATAAAAATGACTTGGGAGAAACAATCAACCAACAATGCAGTTTACCTTAGGTAGAATGCATTGGGGGTAATGCGTCTTCCCTTGCACAATAAGTCCCCTTACCTAGACTCTCGTAAACCAATAGGTTTCTAGAGACCTTAATACTAGGTGACGACTCCTGATAATCATAGTTGTAATTTTTATGACTATAACATTCACCCCTTTTCACCCGACATTGTTGTCTCCCCAAATATGAGGATGGCAGGGCTTAAAGCATGAAAAAAATGTTGTCATGACAGATGACGGTTTGATTAGGGACATTGCTGGACTAAGCATTGTTTGTTTGATTGTAATTTTTTGTTCAGTTTTTTACTCGCATTCTTCTTTAACATGCATTTTTTACTGCTTTAGCATGCATTTTATTTTCAATTCATGCATATCATCAGGTTTGAATCAATGGGGATTAACAGTCTACCTCATGACTTTCAGTTGGGGGTCAAATTCGTGAAATGTCCATTTATGAACTCTGTGTTTACTTGATAATGGTGGTCATACTGTACCCTAATCATTTCTTGGAAACCCCTACACCACCTCCATGTGAGGTGGTCATAGAGCTTTTGAGACCAGGTAGAAAGCTTATCCCTCATGTAATGGCCTAGAACTTGTCTTTCAGTACAAACTTCCTAATAAATTCACTCGTTATATATGTACATACATTTGCATCCATCATGTCATATCATCGACAAGTAGAAATATAGGTCCCTGAAGAGCTTTTATCCATAACACTCCACGTGTCAAATAAATATGGACATAAAAGAATGTGCTCACAGCCATATTAACTTCCAAGTAAATTGGTTTCTCTAAAAGCTAGCATGACTCATCTTGCCAGCTTATTCACAAGAGTCTTAGAAAAGGGTGCGTCGATATTGGGAGATGAAGTCTGCTTCCATGATTGCCTTTTATTTTGGCCATGTGTGCACATTATATTCCCATTTCGACTTGTCAACAATTTTGCCTGCAATGCCACCAGATCTATTGTTAAATAAGTTTTTCTCACCAATAAGATCATGTATGTTCTTGTGTTTATGGTGTGCTCTTGTTTTTTTGTTTAAATAACACAGGCATGCCTTATACCTTTTCATCCAAATTATACATGATCCCAAAAGATTTTTGGCAAATTTAAAACCTAGTACAAAAAGAATTCTAATTTGATGTTTTTTTTAACAAATGTGTTATAACAATTCAAAAGATTTCATTGAAAAGTGATCTCACATCGACAAAACCCCACATAATAAGGATCTCTTAGCTAAGTTAATAACCAAAAAAAATCAAAAAATATTTCGCATGGAAAAGCAAAACTTATCAATTTAGATGCATGTTTTGAAATAAGGACATGCTATCTTTGATATGCCTTCACAACATCTCAAATAACCCTTGTAGTCCCTATTTGAGCCTAATAATTATTTTCTTAATAATTAATCCTAACAAGGATCACACCCTACACTGGGGGGTAAGTGCGAAGATAAAAAAAACACACTTTCAATCAACAAAATAGCCCTCAATGACAAAAAAAAATGCTTAAAAAAGTTGTTTAGCAAAAACAAAAATGATTTTAGTATACCACAGCAAATCAAGTCAACATGGTGCTAAGAACCCGTCACAAAATACCCAAACAAAATACTAGGGGTATGTCAAGTCAACATGATGGCACTACTAAGAAAAACCCATAATAGAAAGCCGAGTATGTTAAGTTAAAAATCCAAACAAATACTGGGGCGCATGTCAAGTCAACATGATGGTAGTTATAAAAATTCATGATAGAAAGCCTAAACAAAATCTTGAGGGCATGTCAAAACAAAAGCCCAAATAAATGTTGAGGGACATGTTAGGTCATTATACAAATCAATTATGAGGACTAAAAAGAGCTTTAAGAGTAAGTATTCACGATCCTTAGTCTAGAAAACCCTCAAACACATTTTGAGTCTTCAAATATTTTTTTTTGTAGCCACCAATCTAAGCCTATGCTACAAGCCTGATAAAGCCCTTTATAATCAAATATAGGCAATCTAGATCATTAGGTAATGCTTTTTCCATTTGAAACAAGTGCTACAAATGCTTTACAAACTTTATTAAAGCCTTTTGACGTGCAAGACATAAAACAAACGTCATTTCACTCTCATCAATAGCAACATAAAACTTACAATGAGATCACTTCAATTCTCTTGAGAACAAGTTTGTTTAAACAAACATCAAAATGATTTTTATGCTTAGAATGACTTTGAAATTCCAAAAATCTTATATGAAAACAATCTTTACCAATAACCATCCTTGTCTTGCAAACACTTGAAGCCTAAAACACTTGTGGAATTGACTAGGGGCAATCTAAAATGCAATTGAAGTTGGTTTCATCATTCCTTTTCAAAGAAGGTTGAACAAAACTAAGAAAATGAGGGCATATAGATTTGCTGAAAGTATGTCATCTCTTGTGGTTAAAATCATAAGTTGCGATTCGAGTAAGTAGAAGCGAGAAGCCATCAAAACCAGTGATCAAAACCCTAAAAAGGGAAGACCATGAAAAAAAAGGAACCTATATTTCTTTTGAAAATATACATGCATCTTCATGCATTGCATCCCCATTAAGAATCTAGGAAATGTTTTGGAGGGATTGTAATTTATGAACCTTCATTCATCATTTTTATGTATGTCTGTGAGCTCTCATCTCTTTCGTTTCCTTGTGAATGTTTTTTACCTTTATCTTTTTGAGTGTCATCATGCTGTTTAGAAAGGATTGTAATTTACAAACCTTCATCACTTTTGAGCCCTCATCATTTTCACTTCTTGGAGTGTGCTTGCGAGCCCTTCATCATCACAACAGATAACATGCTTTTCATCTTTACTTCATTCCTGAATTTAATTGTGCTTTCCAACCCTATTTTCCATTTGTCGAGTGCGTTTTTCAACCCTCAACTTTCAATTAAGATTGTGCGCTTTCCAGCCCTATGTTCCCTCCTTGTTTGAGCGTGTTTCCCAACCCTTAACAATAAGCTAAAATAGTGCGATTTCCAGTCTTATTTTCCCTCCTCTTTTAGTTTGTTTTCTAATCCTCAACCATGTATCCTAGATAGCAAGTTTTCTAGCCCTATTTCCATTCCATGAAATCTTCACCATTTACATGGTAGATCACCCATTACAGTGAGACCATCTTCAACATTCTTACATGAGTAGGTCACTCATTACAATAAGATCATCTTCATCATTCTCACTTGGGCAAGTTGTCCATTACAACAATACTATCTTTGTGTTTTTACCATCTTCATCATCATCAGTAGGGTAGGTCACCCATTACAACGAGACCATTTTCCTATGTCATTCACAAACATCATCATCTTTCATCCTTTAAGTGTCCTCCTTAGACCTCAATTCTTAGGTAGTGCACTTTCTAGCCCTATACTACCATTCCCTTATGATTGCGTTTTTGTGCCCTCTTTCTTATTTCTAGATGGATCAACCATTTCTTGTCTTGGTAAATCCACTTTTTTTTCTTTACAATACTTACAATCTAAAATCTTGTACAAGACTTTAATCGTAGGCATTGTAAAGAGGTGCTTGACCGCTATTTATGATCGGCTTGTTTTAACTCACAAGTGCATGAGTGTGCGATGTAGCAATTAACTCGGTAAGATCGAGGTCATATCCACAAAGAGCTAGATTTATAAATTAAGCTAGGTAACAACAAAAATATTTTAGGAGAATGATGAATGAATTTGTTTTCTAAGATAAAAGAGAGTAATTAGATTTAAATGATAAGAAAAGGTAAGTCTTGGTTCCAAATCAATTTTGATGGTGATGTATTGGTGAATCCTTCAACATATATAAGATAACTCAACCTAATATCAACGATGGTGATATTAGATCGGAAGATATTACAATGAAGATCTAAAACATGAAGATGATTATTGCTTAAGAATAAACGAGTGTTTTCATATTAAGTAAGACATTGAATCAAGCAATCTCTATACCAAAACTAAGTTTTGTTCATAAAAATTCAAGATTATAACATTACTTAGATGATTTCTAAAATTTCTTTGCAATAACAAAACATTCATGAAGAAAAAGTGAAGATAGACATTAAGATTCATTCATATCTTAAAGAACTCACCTCAATCACCATCATCCTTGATTTGGATGCAAGAAAGAGATTAGCCAACCATAATTATATATAAAAACACTTTAATAAACATGAAATAACCTGAATCAAATTGGAATAATAAGTTTTACAACTAAAATAAAACTGAAATCTAAAACAAGAAGAACAAAACACAATCTCGGAAAATATTGCAAGACAGATTTGAAGCTAACTTGGACTGCAACTTAACCCTATTTCTGAGCGTTTTTTGGAGAAGGCTATTAGACACATATTTATAGCCCTTTCTGTTAGCTTTCCATAACATTAAAAACCATATAATTTGGATCTCTGAGTCAAAAGATATGACCGACACGCCGAAAGGTGTTCTGGAAAACTCATTATGTTGGCAACTTGGAGCATATTCTTGTGCCTGATTTGATGCCAACTTTGTACTGCACTTTACCCCACTTTAGAAGCGTTTTCTGGAGACAGCTATTAGACACATAGTTGTAGGCCTTTCTGTTAGCTTTCCAGAACATCAACAACCATACAATTTGGATCTCGGAGTCAAAAGTTATGACTGAAACTCCGAAAGGTGTTCTGAAAAACTTATTATTTCGGCAACTTGTAGAAGATTTTTGTGTCCGATTTTCTTCCTCATTTTTAGCTGAATCTTTCTTCTTTTGACCCAAGATAAAGTAACAATCTTTCCTCTAGCTTTCCATAGATTTCTCCTCCAATTCTTTCTTCCAAATTTCGACATTTAAATTTCCTGAAATAATTCATTTAAGCTCAAAAAAAACTTGTCGAAACATTAAGAGAAATTTACTAAAAAGCACATCAATTATTATAAAATCCCAAATAAAACTAATAAATACATATGTAAAATAAGAGATTTAACAATACTTTTGATGCACAATCACACCCCCCAACTTAGATTTTGCTAGTCCTCAAGCAAAACAAAACATAAAACCGTTGAAATAAAAATAATAATAACCATAATTAGATTCGACTCATTACACTTAAAGGACCTATCATGCAAACATTGGTATCTTCAA
Organism: Salix exigua; assembly: GCA_032356905.1. NCBI lineage: Eukaryota > Viridiplantae > Streptophyta > Magnoliopsida > Malpighiales > Salicaceae > Salix > Salix exigua. The sequence goes on along the minus strand of CM063602.1, from coordinate 15,282,291 downwards.
CTTGGTGTGTACACAATAGCGAATAAAGAAAAATAAACATACTCACATTCTCTAAATCAAATATCCATACAAAATTCTAAATTCAATCGTATTTATCATGCAACCAACATAATTAATTCATGCGAAAACTCGACTTGTAATCTTCCCTTCTTTCCACTACAAACAAGGTAGCAAACTAGAGAAATAACTATCTATATATATTTTTTTCTTTTTTTTCTTTTTTTTCTTTTGTGTGAACTTTATTTGTTCTTTTTCTTTAAGTGGTCACTTCCCTTTTGACGCGAATACAAACATTTGTGATGAATGCACCCGGTTACTCACAAAGTCACACACTTAAAGTGCTTTGCATACTCATATTTCAAGTCGCTGCTTGACGTAAAGATAAACATTTGTGATGAATACCCCTAGTTACTGAGCAACTCAAAACATTGGAGTAGGTTGAACTTTGCACACATCTATTTATTTAATTATTACTCTATTTACTTAAACCTTGTTTAGGACTAGATTAAAAGGGATGATCACAAGTAAAGCATCACACTCATCTTTTATGCATAATCACACAACTCACACAATTTTTTAAGGAAAGATGTACTTCAATAATCTTAAAGAAAAACAAAATATGTTATATCTTGCTTTATAAGATATTATCTATCCCAAATTAAAGCATGCAATGTTCAACACAATAATGAATCCAAAAATGTAATGTTGATCCTAATTAAGTCTCACTCACATACAAATGCATTTTTTTTCTTTCAAACAAGCATGGCCATCTCAAACATTCAACACAATCAAATATCCAAAATTAAGTTTTAAATTATCCTTAATTAAAAAAATAAGAATAAAGATTAGAAAACTATTACTCCCTTTTTTTTTCAAGGATGAATGTCTGATTGAATTGGACATGAGCTGACTTCTTGCTTGAGCTTTTTTTTTTCTTCTTTTTTTTAACCTGCATATCACAACTAAAAGAAAATATCAAACCAATTTTTTTTTTTTTTGAAAATAAAACAAAACCTCATACCCCCCAACTTAAAATAATGCATTGTCCCTAATGCATGAACAAGTAAACAAGAGTTGGAAGAATAAGAGAGAGAGAAAAAAAAACAAAAAAATAAAAATAAATAAAAACACATTAATTCTGATACTGCAATGGCATTGGATCATCAAGATCCAATGTCTCAACTTCAGCCACAAAGTTTTCAAGATAAGGTTTCAATCGATGACCATTTACTGTGAAAACATTTCCATTCTTATGATTTTCTACCTCAACAGTACCATGCTCAGAGATGGATTTAATCACAAATGGACCAATCCATTTTGTTCTCAACTTCCCAGGAAAAAGATGTAATCGTGAATTATACAAGAGAACCTTTTGACCAACATGAAAGGATTTTCTAAGAATATGTTTATCATGCAAAGTTTTCATCTTATGTTTTGAAATTTTTGCATTTTCGAATGCATCATTTCTCAACTCCTCTAATTCATCCAATTGAAGTTTTCTATTTTTTCCAATCTCATTTTCATTGTCATTGAATTGCCGAATGGCCCAATATGCACGGTGCTCAATCTCAACAGGGAGATGACAAGGCTTTCCATAAACTAGCCTATAAGGAGACATTCCTAAAGAGGTCTTGTAAGCAAGTACGATATGCCCACAAAGCATCGACTAGTCGTAAGGACCAATCTTTACTGGCTTGGGTTGACTGCTTTCTCTAAAATGTTCTTGATTTCCTATTTGCCAACTCAGCTTGGCCATTAGTCCAGTGGGTGATAAGGGTACTGACCTTGTGAATCACACCATATTTTCTCATCAAAATCCCAACAGGCTTGTTACAAAAATGTTTTCCCCATCACTAATCATAGCCTCGGGCATGCCAAAACGAGAAAATATGTTCTTTCAAGAATTTGACCACAACTCGATGGTCATTGGTTCGAGATGCAATGGCCTCCACCCATTTAGACACATAATCAACAAAGAACTGTGATGAATTGGTAACCAAATGAACTTGAAAAGGTCCCATGAAATCAATCCCCAACAATCAAATATTTCCAAAACAAGAATGGGGTTAAGGGGCATCATGTTACGCCGAGTGAGATTACCTAGGCGTTGACATCGATCACATGCAACACGTAACGCATGGACATCTTTAAACATGGTGGGCCAATAAAACCACACTCGCAAGATCTTGGCAAGTGGTTTTCTTGGAAGAGAAATGCCCACCACAAGCCAATGCATGACAAAAATTAATGACACTTGGAATTTCATGATCAGTGATGCACCGCCTAACAATTTGGTCGTAGGCAATATTTAAATAGGTAGGGGTCATCCCAAAAAGGTACACACGCTATGCAAGAATTTATGTTTGTCAAGTTTAGACCAATGAGAAGGAATCGACTTGTCGCTACGTAATTTGCTATGTCAAGATACCATAGAGAGCCAATGTTGGAGACATTACCCGCAAAAATAAATTTTCATCAACAAAGAGTTCATTTATTGGAGATTCATCTACTATGTTCTCATAGCTTGAAAGACTGGATAAATGATCACCACTACATTCTCTACTCCCTTTTATCTCGAATTTCAAGGTTAAACTCTTGGAGTAGGAGGATCCATCGCATCAAACGTGGCTTGGAATCTTGTTTTGTGAGCAAGTATTTCAATGTCTGCATGATCGATGAAAACAATAACAAGAGATCCAACCAAATAAGACTGAAACTTGTCTACAACAAATACCACAGCTAAGAGTTCTTTTTCAGTTGTAGTGTAATTCAATTGAGCATCATTCAAAGTCTTGCTAGCATAATAAATTACATGAGGTTTCTTATCTTTTATTTGCCCTAAAACAGCACCTATTGCAAAATCACTAGCATCACATATCAGTTCAAATGGTAAATACCAATAAGGAGCTTGCATGATTGGTGTACTGGTCAACAACCCTTTAAGCTTTTCAAAAGCTTCTTGACATTTTGTTGTCCAATCAAATTGGGCATCTTGTGACAACAAGTTACACAATGGTTTGGCAATGGTACTGAATGAATGAATGAATCTTTGGTAAAAACTAGCATGTCCTAAAAAGGATCTCACATCTTTCACAGTCCTGGGGGTAGGTAATTTTTGAATGACTTCAACTTTTGACTTATCTACCTCTATCCTTTTTGAAGAGACAAGGTGACCTAAGACAATGCCATGTGTCACCATAAAATGACATTTCTCCCAATTAAGTACAAGATTGCTCTCCTCACACCTTTCAAGAACTTTTTCTAAATGCATTAGACACAACTCATAAGAATCCCCATAAACTGAAAAATCATCCATGAAAACTTCCAAAAAAATTTCCACCATGTCACTAAAGATACTCATCATACACCTTTGAAAAGTGGTCGGTGCATTACACAAGCCAAAGGGCATTCTTCTATAAGCATAGGTACCAAAAGGACAAGTGAACGTGGTTTTTTCTTGGTCTTCTAATGAAATCTCAATTTGATTGTAACCTGAGTATCCATCAAGAAAACAATAGAAAGCTCTTCCTGCTACTCTTTCAAGCACTTGGTCTAAAAATGGAAGAGGAAAATGGTCCTTCCTAGTCACCATGTTCAACTTACGGTAATCAATGCACATACGCCATCCAATTTGGATTCTAGTTGGCACTAGCTCATTATTTGCATTCTTCACTACCCTGACTCAGCATTTCTTAGGGTCAACTTGGGTTGGACTAACCCATTTTGAGTTTGCAATGGGATAAATGATACCTGCATCAAGTAACTTAAGAAGTTCTCCTCTCACTACTTCCTTCATGGTTGGGTTCAATCGTCTTTGCATTTGCCTCACAGATTTAGCCTCTTTTTCAAGATAGATTCTATGTGTACATAAAAGAGGGCTAATTCCTTTCAAGTCAGTAATTGTCCACCCAATTGCTTTCTTGTGTTTTCTCACCACTTTCAAAAGCTTTTGTTCCTGCTCTATGCTAAGTTTTGATGAAATCACAATAGGATATGATTCATCTTCCCCTAGAAATGCGTACTTAAGATCACTCGGTAAAGGCTTCCTTTCTGGCTTATAAGGTTGAACAAGAGATGTCTCAACTTTCACTTGGGCTGAAATCAAAGGCTCAAACAATAGAGTCCATTGACCTGTTGACATAACAGGCATTGGCTCTAGATATGTCTCGAGTTCTCTTACTTCCTCATCAACACATTCCAAAGAACAAAATCTTTCATCATGAATTAAAGTTCTCTCTAATGGATCCTTTATCCCTTCTCTCTCAAAGTGTTCTTGACAAACAGCTTGAATCAAATCTACCTCTCTAATGTCCTCATGTTCACCAATTTGTTTGGAAATATTGAAAATATTCATCTCCAATGTCATATTTCCAAAAGACAATTTCATCACCCCATTCCTACAGTTAATTAAAGCATTGGATGTAGCTAGGAAAGGTCTACCTAAGATGACTGGGATGGAAGCATTAGAACCTTGAACAGGTGAGGTGTCTAACACTACAAAATCAACAGGAAAGTAGAATTTATCTACTTGGATCAATACATCCTCAACAACACCCCTAGGAATCTTGATTGACCTATCAGCTAATTGAAGGGTGATTCGAGTAGGCTTGATTTCCCCTAGACCTAATTGTTTGTAAACAGTGTAGGGTATTAAATTCACACTTGCTCCTAAATCCAACAAAGCTTGGTCTATCTTATGACTTCCAATAATGCATGAAATGGTGGGACAACCAGGATCTTTGTATTTGGGAGGGGTCTTAAACTGGATGATGGCACTGGCATGTTCAGTTAGAAAGGCTTTTTCTTTCACATTCAATCTTCTTTTGACTGTGCATAAGTCCTTAAGGAACTTTGCATAAGATGGGACTTGTTTAATTGCATCAAGGAGTGGAATGTTTACCTTTACTTGTTTGAACAATTCATAGATTTCGAGTTCATAAGATCATGTTTAGATTTTCCTAACCTTTGTGGAAATGGTGGTCTAGGAACAAATTCTAAATCACTCACTTTGCCTCCATTTTTTGTTGAATCATCTCCTTTCTCACTCTTCTCTCTCTCATTTATCTCACCTTCTTTCTCACTCAAGCTCTCATTTGTCACTTGTGTTTTGATTCCTTCTTCACTTTCCCTGGATTTCTCCTCCACAATTCCTTTAGGAATCCCAAAACCTATAGCTTTGTCAATAATCTTTCCACTTCGAGGGTGGTGATGGCTTGGATTTGTTCATGGTTTGAGGATTCACCGGTGAGGATTCACTTATATGCATCTCGACCTCTAGGATTTGGCATTGGTTGAGCTGGGATTTTTCCTTCTCTTGAATGCTTAGTGATTGAGTCAACTTGGTTAGTTGACTTCAATGTCATCTAAGGTCCTATTGGTCTGATCTTGAAATTTGTGAACTTGGTTGTTGATTCCTCCTTGTGTTTGCATGAACTGTTGAAGAGTATCCTCTAGGGATCTCTTATGAGGGGGTTGGTATGTGTTATGTGGTGGAGCATGAAATGGTTGGGGTGGAGGTTGAAATGTTTGAGGTACTGAAGAGCCCTCATTTCTCCATCCAAAATTTGGGTGGTTCCTCCATCCAGGATTATAAGTATCAGAGTACGGATTGCTCGCTTGGTTTGAAAATGGCTTTCTAACATTACTTGAATTAGAAGTTTGGCCATATAACACCTCCTTGAAAGCCGGAATAGTAGGGCACTCATTTGTCCTATGCCCTTTACCCTCACAAACAATACAACTTTCCTCTTGTTGTTCACTTATGATATGCACTTTTTAATCTCAAGAGACTCTACTTTTCTAGCCAATGAGACTAATCTAGCATTAAGGTCATTAGTCTCTTTCAATTGGAACTTCCCACTTGAATGAGAAATGGTGTTTCTAGATTCAACTTGAAGTGGGAGAGAAGTTTCCCATTGCTTTGTGTTTTCAGCCAATTGATCAAAAAATAAAAGGCTTCACTTGGTTCTTTGTCATAAAACTCACCATTACACATGGTTTACACTAGCTTTTTAAAATCTGTAGTAAGAGAGTCATAGAAGAAACTCACTAACCTCCACATCTCAAAACCATGGTGGGGACAAGCATTCAACAAGTCTTTAAACTTTTCCCAAGCTTGGTGAAATGACTCATTTGGACTACAAGAAAAATTCATCATTTGACGTTGTAAGGCTGCTGTCCTATGAGTGGGGAAGTATTTTTTCAAAAATTCAGCTTGCATTTCTCTCCATGTACCTATAGACCTAGGACGCAGGGAGTTTAGCCAAAGCTTGGCTTTATCCTTTAGAGAGAATGGGAACAATTTAAGTCGAATGGTTTCCTCCGTGCATGTTCTATCAATAAAGGTATTGCATACTTCTTCAAACTCCTTAATGTGTATGTATGGATTTTCAGAATCCATACCATGAAATGTGGGAAGAAGTTGAATCATGTCCAGTTTCAAATTGAAAGCTTGTTGGTTAAGAGGCAATATAATACACGAAGGTGTATTTGTCTTGTCTGGTGAAGATACTCTCATAGGGTTCGAAAATTAGGTTGATCATTGAATTGTAGAGGTCCATTACCTTGAACACTCCCTTCACCCTCTATATCTTCAACATTAGCCATGATGGAATATAATATAACAGTTATATGAATATGAAAGAAAATGAGAAAGAAAAACAAGATTGTAAATAAAAGTAAATGAAACGTAAAAGATAAAGTAATAGCTGAAAGAAAAAAAGTACAACAAATTAGGAAATACACACTCTAACTAATAAGCAATATTAACAACAATAAGCATTAAAAGATAATTGTAACAAGCATGAATAAAAAGGTGGTAATATCGGCCAAGAACTTAAAACAATAAATATTAGATAAAAAAGCATAACAAAATAAAATAAAATAAACAAGAGGCGGTTGAACCAACCATAATCCAACAATTATTAGTCCAAATTCATACCCAATATCCATCCACAAATCCAATATCCAAAAAGATGAGGTCAATTTTTTTTTCTTTTTTTCTTTTTTTTTAGGCGGTTAGACCAGCCATTTGAGTTTTTTTTTTTATTTTGTATATTTTTTTCCAATAATCAAAACTAAATTTGTTACCTTTGCTTGCTAGCTCCCCGGCAACGGCGCCAAAATTGCTTGACCGCTATTTATGATCGGCTTGTTTTAACTCACAAGTGCATGAGTGTGCGATGTAGCAATTAACTCGGTAAGATCGAGGTCATATCCACAGAGAGCTAGATTTATAAATTAAGCTAGGTAACAACAAAAATATTTTAGGAGAATGATGAATGAATTTGTTTTCTAAGATAAAAGAGAGTAATTAGATTTAAATGATAAGAAAAGGTAAGTCTTGGTTCCAAATCAATTTTGATGGTGATGTATTGGTGAATCCTTCAACATATATAAGATAACTCAACCTAATATCAACGATGGTGATATTAGGTCGGAAGATATTACAATGAAGATCTAAAACATGAAGATGATTATTGCTTAAGAATAAACGAGTGTTTTCATATTAAGTAAGACATTGAATCAAGCAATCTCTATACCAAAACTAAGTTTTGTTCATAAAAATTCAAGATTATAACATTACTTAGATGATTTCTAAAATTTCTTTGCAATAACAAAACATTCATGAAGAAAAAGTGAAGATAGACATTAAGATTCATTCATATCTTAAAGAACTCACCTCAATCACCATCATCCTTGATTTGGATCCAAGAAAGAGATTAGCCAACCATAATTATATATAAAAACACTTTAATAAACATGAAATAACCTGAATCAAATTGGAATAATAAGTTTTACAACTAAAATAAAACTGAAATCTAAAACAAGAAGAACAAAACACAATCTCGGAAAATATTGCAAGACAGATTTGAAGCTAACTTGGACTGCAACTTAACCCTATTTCTGAGCATTTTTTGGAGAAGGCTATTAGACACATATTTATAGCCCTTTCTGTTAGATTTCCATAACATTAAAAACCATATAATTTGGATCTCTGAGTCAAAAGATATGATCGACACGCCGAAAGGTGTTCTGGAAAACTCATTATGTTGGCAACTTGGAGCATATTCTTGTGCCTGATTTGATGCCAACTTTGTACTGCACTTTACCCCACTTTAGAAGCGTTTTCTGGAGACAGCTATTAGACACATAGTTGTAGGCCTTTCTGTTAGCTTTCCAGAACATCAACAACCATACAATTTGGATCTCGGAGTCAAAAGTTATGACTGAAACTCCGAAAGGTGTTCTGAAAAACTTATTATTTCGGCAACTTGTAGAAGATTTTTGTGTCCGATTTTCTTCCTCATTTTTAGCTGAATCTTTCTTCTTTTTGACCCAAGATAAAGTAACAATCTTTCCTCTAGCTTTCCATAGATTTCTCCTCCAATTCTTTCTTCCAAATTTCGACATTTAAATTTCCTGAAATAATTCATTTAAGCTCAAAAAACTTGTCGAAACATTAAGAGAAATTTACTAAAAGCACATCAATTATTATAAAATCCCAAATAAAACTAATAAATACATATGTAAAATAAGAGATTTAACAATATTTTTGATGCACAATCACACCCCCCAACTTAGATTTTGCTAGTCCTCAAGCAAAACAAAACATAAAACCGTTGAAATAAAAATAATAATAACCATAATTAGGTTCGACTCATTACACTTGAAGGACCTATCATGCAAACATTAGTATCTTCAACTTGGTGTATACACAATAGCGAATAAAGAAAAATAAACATACTCACATTCTCTAAATCAAATATCCATACAAAATTCCAAATTCAATCGTATTTATCATTCAACCAACTTAATTAATTCATGCAAAAACTCGACTTGTAATCTTCCCTTCTTTCCACTACAAACAAGGTAGCAAACTAGAGAAATAACTATCTATATATATTTTTTTCTTTTTTCTTTTTTTTTCTTTTGTGTGAAATTTATTTGTTCTTTTTCTTTAAGTGTTCACTTCCCTTTTGACGCGAATACAAACATTTGTGATGAATGCACCCGGTTACTCACAAAGTCACAAACTTAAAGTGCTTTGCATACTCATATTTCAAGCTGTCGTTTGACGTAAAGATAAACATTTGTGATGAATACCCCTAGTTACTGAGCAACTCAAAACATTGGAGTAGGTTGAACTTTGCACACATCTATTTATTTAATTATTACTCTATTTACTTAAACCTTGTTTAGGACTAGATTAAAAGGGATGATCACAAGTAAAGCATCACACTCATCTTTTATGCATAATCACACAACTCACACAATTTTTTAAGGAAAGATGTACTTCAATAATCTTAAAGAAAAACAAAATATGTTATATCTTGCTTTATAAGATATTATCTATCCCAAATTAAAGCATGCAATGTTCAACACAATAATGAATCCAAAAATGTAATGTTGATCCTAATTAAGTCTCACTCACATACAAATGCATTTTTTTCTTTCAAACAAGCATGGCCATCTCAAACATTCAACACAATCAAATATCTAAAATTAAGTTTTAAATTATCCTTAATTAAAAAAATAAGAATAAAGATTAGAAAACTATTACTCCTTTTTTTCTAAGGATGAATGTCCGATTGAATTGGACATGAGTCGACTTCTTGCTTGAGCTTTTTTTTTCTTTTTTTTAACCTGCATATCACAACTAAAAGAAAATATCAAAACAATTTTTTTTTTTTTTTGAAAATAAAACAAAACCTCATACCCCTAACTTAAAATAATGCATTGTCACTAATGCATGAACAAGTAAATAAGAGTTGGAAGAATAAGAGAGAGAGAAAAAACAAAATTAAATAAAAAATTAAATAAAAACACATTACTTCTGATACAGCAATGGCATTGGATCTTCAAGATCCAATGTCTGAACTTCAGCCACAAAGTTTTCAAGATAAGGTTTCAATCGATGACCATTTATCGTGAAAACATTTCCATTCTTATGATTTTCTACCTCAACAAAGACCATGCTCGGAGATGGATTTAATCACAAATGGACCAATCCATTTTGTTCTCAACTTCCCAGAAAAAGATGTAATCGTGAATTATACAAGAGAACCTTTTGACCAACATGAAAGGATTTTCTAAGAATATGTTTATCATGCAAAGTTTTCATCTTATGTTTTGAAATTTTTGCATTTTCGAATGCATCATTTCTCAACTCCTCTAATTCATCCAATTGAAGTTTTCTATTTTTTCCAATCTCATTTTCATTGTCATTGAATTGCCGAATGGCCCAATATGCACGGTGCTCAATCTCAACAGGGAGATGACAAGGCTTTCCATAAACTAGCCTATAAGGAGACATTCCTAAAGAGGTCTTGTAAGCAGTGCGATATGCCCACAAAGCATCGACTAGTCGTAAGGACCAATCTTTACTGGTTTGGGTTGACTGCTTTTCTAGAATGTTCTTGATTTCCTATTTGCCAACTCAGCTTGGCCATTAGTCTGTGGGTGATAAGGGGTACTGACCTTATGAATCACACCATATTTTCTCATCAAAATCCCAACAGGCTTGTTACAAAAATGTTTTCCCCCATCACTAATCATAGCCTGGGCATGCCAAAACGAGAGAAAATATGTTCTTTCAAGAATTTGACCACAACTCGATGGTCATTGGTTCGAGATGCAATGGCCTCCACCCATTTAGACACATAATCAACAAAGAACCAGGATGAATTGGTAACCAAATGAACTTGAAAAGGTCCCATGAAATCAATCCCCAACAATCAAATATTTCCAAAACAAGAATGGGATTAAGGGGCATCATGTTACGCGAGTGAGATTACCTAGGCGTTGGCATCGATCACATGCAACACGTAACGCATGGACATCTTTAAACATGGTGGGCCAATAAAACCACACTCGCAAGATCTTGGCAGTGGTTTTCTTGGAAGAGAAATGCCCACCACAAGCCAATGCATGACAAAAATTAATGACACTTGGAATTTCATGATCAGTGATGCACCGCCTAACAATTTGGTCGGGCAATATTTAAATAGGTAGGGGTCATCCCAAAAAAGGTACACACGCTATGCAAGAATTTATGTTTGTCAAGTTTAGACCAATGAGAAGGAATCGACTTGTCGCTACGTAATTTGCTATGTCAAGATACCATGGAGAGCCAATGTAGGAGACATTACCCGCAAAAATAAATTTTCATCAACAAAGAGTTCATTTATTGGAGATTCATCTACTATGTTCTCATAGCTTGAAAGACTGGATAAATGATCACCACTACATTCTCTACTCCCTTTTATCTCGAATTTCAAGGTTAAACTCTTGGAGTAGGAGGATCCATCGCATCAAACGTGGCTTGGAATCTTGTTTTGTGAGCAAGTATTTCAATGCTCGCATGATCGATGAAAACAATAACAAGAGATCCAACCAAATAAGACCGAAACTTGTCTAAAGCAAATACCACAACTAAGAGTTCTTTTCAGCTTGTAGTGTAATTCAATTGAGCATCATTCAAAGTCTTGCTAGCATAATAAATTACATGAGGTTTCTTATCTTTTCTTTGCCCTAAAACAGCACCTATTGCAAAATCACTAGCATCACACATCAATTCAAATGGTAAAGACCAATCAGGAGCTTGCATGATTGGTGTAGTGGTCAACAACCCTTTAAGCTTTTTAAAAGCTTCTTGACATTTTGATGTCCAATCAAATTGGGCATCTTGTGACAAGAAGTTACTCAATGGTTTGGCAATGGTACTGAATGAATGAATGAATCTTCGGTAAAAACCAGCATGTCCTAAAAAGGATCTCACATCTTTCACAGTCCTGGGGGTAGGTAATTTTTGAATGACTTCAACTTTTGACTTATCTACCTCTATCCTTTTTGAAGAGACAAGGTGACCTAAGACAATGCCATGTGTCACCATAAAATGACATTTTCCCAATTAAGTACTAGATTGCTCTCCTCACACCTTTCAAGAACTTTTTCTAAATGCATTAGACACAACTCATAAGAATCCCCATAAACTGAAAAATCATCCATGAAAACTTCCAAAAAATTTTCCACCATGTCACTAAAAATACTCATCATACACCTTTGAAAAGTGGCTGGTGCATTACACAAGCCAAAGGGCATTCTTCTATAAGCATAAGTACCAAAAGGACAAGTGAACGTGGTTTTTTCTTGGTCTTCTAATGAAATCTCAATTTGATTGTAACCTGAGTATCCATCAAGAAAACAATAGAAAGCTCTTCCTGCTACTTTTTCAAGCACTTGGTCTAAAAATGGAAGAGGAAAATGGTCCTTCCTAGTCACCATGTTCAACTTACGGTAATCAATGCACATACGCCATCCAGTTTGGATTCTAGTTGGCACTAGCTCATTATTTGCATTCTTCACTACCGTGACTTCAGATTTCTTAGGGACAACTTGGGTTGGACTAACCCATTTTGAGTTTGCAATGGGATAAATGATACCTGCATCAAGTAACTTAAGAACTTCTCCTCTCACTACTTCCTTCATGGTTGGGTTCAATCGTCTTTGCATTTGCCTCACAGATTTAGCCTCTTTTTCAAGATAGATTCTATGTGTACATAAAAGAGGGCTAATTCCTTTCAAGTCAGTAATTGTCCACCCAATTGCTTTCTTGTGTTTTCTCACCACTTTCAAAAGCTTTTGTTCCTGCTCTATGCTAAGTTTTGATGAAATCACAATAGGATATGATTCATCTTCCCCTAGAAATGCATACTTAAGATCACTCAGTAAAGGCTTCCTTTCTGGCTTATAAGGTTGAACAAGAAATGTCTCAACTTTCACTTGAGCTGAAATCAAAGGCTCAAACAATGGAGTCCATTGACCTATTGACATAATAGGCATTGGCTCTAGATATGTCTCGAGTTCTCTTACTTCCTCATCAACACATTCCAAAGAACAAAATCTTTCATCATGAATTAAAGTTCTCTCTAATGGATCCTTTATCCCTTCTCTCTCAAAGTGTTCTTGACAAACAGTTTGAATCAAATCCACCTCTCTAATGTCCTCATGTTCACCAATTTGTTTGGAAATATTGAAAATATTCATCTCCAATGTCATATTTCCAAAAGACAATTTCATCACCCCATTCCTACAGTTAATTAAAGCATTGGATGTAGCTAGGAAAGGTCTACCTAAGATGACTGGGATGGGAGCATTAGAACCTTGAACAGTGAGGTGTCTAACACTACAAAATCAACAGAAAGTAGAATTTATCTACTTGGATCAATACATCCTCAACAACACCCCTAGGAATCTTGATTGACCTATCGCCTAATTGAAGGGTGATTCGAGTAGGCTTGATTTCCCTAGACCTAATTGTTTGTAAACAAGTGTAGGGTATTAAATTCACACTTGCTCCTAAATCCAACAAAGCTTGGTCTATCTTATGACTTCCAATAATGCATCAAATGGTGGGACAACCAGGATCTTTGTATTTGGGAGGGGTCTTAAACTGGATGATGGCACTGCATGTTCAGTTAGAAAGGCTTTTTCTTTCACATTCAATCTTCTTTTGATCATGCATAAGTCCTAAGGAACTTTGCATAAGATGGGACTTGTTTAATTGCATCAAGGAGTGGAATGTTTACCTTTACTTGTTTGAACAATTCATAGATTTTCGAGTTCATAAGATCATGTTTAGATTTTCCTAACCTTTGTGGAAATGGTGGTCTAGTAACAAATTCTAAATCATTCACTTTGCCTCCATTTTTGTTGAATCATCTCCTTTCTCACTCTTCTCTCTCTCATTTATCTCACCTTCTTTCTCACTCAAGCTCTCATTTGTCACTTGTGTTTTGATTCCTTCTTCACTTTCCTCGGATTTCTCCTCCACAATTCCTTTAGGAATCCCAAAACCTATAGCTTTGTCAATAATCTTTCCACTTCGAGGGTGGTGATGGCTTGGATTTGTTCATGGTTTGAGGATTCACCGGTGAGGATTCACTTATATGCATCCGACCTCTAGGATTTGGCATTGGTTGAGCTGGGATTTTTCCTTCTATTGAATGCTTACTGATTGAGTCAACTTGGTTAGTTGACTTCGAATGTCATCTAAGGTCCTATTGGTCTGATCTTGAAATTTGTTAACTTGGTTGTTGATTCCTCCTTGTGTTTGCATGAAGTGTTGAAGAGTATCCTCTAGGATCTCTTATGAGGGGGTTGGTATGTGTTATGTGTGGGAGCATGAAATGGTTGGGGTGGAGGTTGAAATGTTTGAGGTACTGAAGAGCCCTCATTTCTCCATCCAAAATTTAGGTGGTTCCTCCATCCAGGATTATAAGTATCAGAGTAGGGATTGCCTACTTGGTTTGAAAATGGCTTTCTAACATTACTTGAATTAGAAGTTTGGCCATATAACACCTCCTTGAAAGCTGGAATAGTAGGGCACTCAGTTGTCCTATGCCCTTTACCCTCACAAACAATACAACTTTCCTCTTGTTGTTCACTTATGACATGCACTTTTTTAATCTCAAGAGACTCTACTTTTCTAGCCAATGAGGCTAATCTAGCATTAAGGTCATCAGTCTCTTTCAATTGGAACCTCCCACTTGAATGAGAAACGGTGTTTCTAGATTCAACTTGAAGTGGGAGAGAAGTTTCCCATTGCTTTGTGTTTTCAGCCAATTGATCAAAAAAATCAAAGGCTTCACTTGGTTCTTTGTCATAAAACTCACCATTACACATGGTTGACACTAGCTTTTTAAAATCTGCGGTAAGAGAGTCATAGAAGAAACCTACTAACCTCCACATCTCAAAACCATGGTGGGGACAAGCATTCAACAAGTCTTTAAACTTTTCCCAAGCTTGGTGAAATGACTCATTTGGACTACAAGAAAAATTCATCATTTGACGTTGTAAGGCTGTTGTCCTATGAGTGGGAAAGTATTTTTTCAAAAATTCAGCTTGCATTTCCCTCTATGTACCTATAGACCTAGGTCGCAGGGAGTTTAGCCAAAGCTTGGCTTTATCCTTTAGAGAGAATGGGAACAATTTAAGCCGAATGGTTTCCTCCGTGCATGTTCTATCAATAAAGGTATTGAATACCTCTTCAAACTCCTTAATGTGTATGTATGGATTTTCAGAATCCATACCATGAAATGTGGGAAGAAGTTGAATCATGCCTGGTTTCAAATTGAAAGCTTGTTGGTTAAGAGGCAATATAATACACGAAGGTGTACTTTGTCTTGCCGGGTGAAGACACTCTCAAAGGGTTCGAAAATTAGGTTGATCATTGAATTGTGGAGGTCCATTACCTTGAACACTCCCTTCACCCTCTATATCTTCAACATTAGCCATGATGGAATATAATATAATAGTTATATGAATATGAGAGGAAAAGAGAAAAAAAACAAGATTGCAAAGAAAAGTAAATGAAACGTAAAAGATAAAGTAATAGCTGAAAGAAAAAAAATACAACAAATTAGGAAATACACACTAACTAATAAGCAATATTAACAACAATAAACATTAAAAGATAATTGTAACAAGCATGAATAAAAAGGCGGTAATACCGGCCAAGAACTTAAAACAATAAATATTAGATAAAAAAGCATAACAAAATAAAATAAAATAAACAAGAGGCGGTTGAACCAGCCATAATCCAATAATTAGTAGTCCAGTCCACAGTCCAATATCCGTCCACAGTCCAATATCCAAAAAGCTGAGGTCAATTTTTTTTTTTTTACTTTTTTTTTAGGCGGTTAGACCAGCCATTTGAGTTTTTTTTTATTTTGTATATTTTTTTCCAATAATCAAAACTAAATTTGTTACCTTTGCTTGCTAGCTCTCAAGCAATCTGCGCCAAAATTGCTTGATCGCTATTTATGATCGGCTTGTTTTAACTCACAAGTGCATGAGTGTGCGATGTAGCAATTAACTCGGTAAAATCGAGGTCATATCCACAGAGAGCTAGATTTATAAATTAAGCTAGGTAACAACAAAAATATTTTAGGAGAATGATGAATGAATTTGTTTTCTAAGATAAAAAAAAGTAATTAGATTTAAATGATAAAAAAAAGTTAAGTCTTGGTTCCAAATCAATTTTGATGGTGATGTATTGGTGAATCCTTCAACATATATAAGATAACTCAACCTAATATCAACGATGGTGATATTAGATCGGAAGATATTACAATGAAGATCTAAAACATGAAGATGATTATTGCTTAAGAATAAACGAGTGTTTTCATATTAAGTAAGACATTGAATCAAGCAATCTCTATACCAAAACTAAGTTTTGTTCATAAAAATTCAAGATTATAACATTACTTAGATGATTTCTAAAATTTCTTTGCAATAACAAAACATTCATGAAGAAAAAGTGAAGATAGACATTAAGATTCATTCATATCTTAAAGAACTCACCTCAATCACCATCATCCTTGATTTGGATCCAAGAAAGAGATTAGCCAACCATAATTATATATAAAAACACTTTAATAAACATGAAATAACCTGAATCAAATTGGAATAATAAGTTTTACAACTAAAATAAAACTGAAATCTAAAACAAGAAGAACAAAACACAATCTCGGAAAATATTGCAAGACAGATTTGAAGCTAACTTGGACTGCAACTTAACCCTATTTCTGAGCATTTTTTGGAGAAGGCTATTAGACACATATTTATAGCCCTTTCTGTTAGATTTCCATAACATTAAAAACCATATAATTTGGATCTCTGAGTCAAAAGATATGATCGACACGCCGAAAGGTGTTCTGGAAAACTCATTATGTTGGCAACTTGGAGCATATTCTTGTGCCTGATTTGATGTCAACTTTGTACTGCACTTTACCCCACTTTAGAAGAGTTTTCGTGAGACAGCTATTAGACACATAGTTGTAGGCCTTTCTGTTAGCTTTCCAGAACATCAACAACCATACAATTTGGATCTCGGAGTCAAAAGTTATGACTGAAACTCCGAAAGGTGTTCTGAAAAACTTATTATTTCGGCAACTTGTAGAAGATTTTTGTGTCAGATTTTCTTCCTCATTTTTAGCTGAATCTTTCTTCTTTTTGACCCAAGATAAAGTAACAATCTTTCCTCTAGCTTTCCATAGATTTCTCCTCCAATTCTTTCTTCCAAATTTCGACATTTAAATTTCCTGAAATAATTCATTTAAGCTCAAAAAAACTTGTCGAAACATTAAGAGAAATTTACTAAAAAGCACATCAATTATTATAAAATCCCAAATAAAACTAATAAATACATATGTAAAATAAGAGATTTAACAATACTTTTGATGCACAATCAAGAGGGGTCAACTGTCATAACCCAATTTTCAGATTATTTCGTAAATCTACCCAAAAAACAAAAATAAAATAAAATGGGCCGATGTTGGTAGAATAATCAATGTGGAAATTTTGGTTGTTTTCGAGTCCGATCATATCTCTTTTGTCCTAAAAAATAGAGGAAAGTATAGATTTAAGACAAAAATAATTTATAATTAGATAAATCTATGTAAAAATTAATTCGAATGACATAATTATGTTTTTTATAGGCCAATTTGATTTAATCATGGGGCAACTCGGTTGACAACTATCTATCTTCCACCAGCAAAACTGTTGACCACCACCTGGTCTCTCTCCATAGTCGAACTAGCACTGGCAACCTTGACAACAACTTCAGCCAACAACAGCTTCCGACACCTCCTCTAGCCACCATAGGCCGCCATTTCTACCACATGTAAGCCTTTCATCGTGGTCAACCAACAACCAAGTTATTGTTCATGTGAATCAGTTTTTTATTATTATTTTTGTGCTCTTTGATTATTGGGTTGGACCAAGCCTCGACCCATCCCACGTCTACCAACGAGGTCGGCCCAGCCGGGACTTTTATTAAAAAAACAAAAAAAATCATTAAAAAAACAAAAAAAAATGTATTTTCTTTGTGCATACTACCTAATTCCAAGGTTTTCTAAGCATATGTTTTTATAAAAAAAAATATATAATGCATCTTTCACATATTTCAAAAGAAAATTGGAAATTGTAACTAGTTTATGATTATTCATTGGAATTTGCTAAAATATTAAAATAATTTAGTAATTATTTTGTTTTATCTATGGCAGTGTAAAATTACATTGCAAAGTATACTTGCAGATAATTAAAAACAAGGTTTTAAAAAATACAGTGTAAAATTGTTTTAGGTTAGTCTTTCAACTCATAATGAGGTAGAGATAAGTTTTTTTCCACAAAACTAGCACATCGAAATTTTTTTGGCAAAGCATTCATGAATGGTATGCTATTAGTTATGTTTTAGGCGAATATATTTTTCTTACTTTGAATGGGTTTGGGATTTGACTTTCTTTTTCTTTGGTATGTCTATCTTATTTTCTCTTTATTCTATGACTCTAAAGGAGGAGAGGGAGGAGGAGATAAAGTCGAGCCACTGTGATCCCTAGGGAGCATTGAGGGTGCCACCCAGGTTCATGCCTTTTACTTCAAGTAACGGAGGGAGAAGACGCTAGGGTTTTAGCAAACAATGCATCAGCTAGATCTAGGCATACGGACCTTCAGAATGGAGAAGTAGAATGGCTCGATACCCTCAACTGGAACCAGGGACAGAAGGGGGAGTCTTAAGGAGAGAGATGGGGACCATCATCCTACGCATCTCAAATCAACAGTAATTCTTCTTGGACATCACCATAATTTGAGAAGAAGATGCTGAAACAACCCATCAATCTATAAAATAAGAAGAAATGACACACACCTTGGTCGGCAAAATAGACAAAGGCTACTCACATGTCAAAGGGTTCCGTTCGAGCCTCGACTAAACAAGCAACAAAGAAATCTTGCTAAAGAAGAGACTATGAGAGTGCAATGGGTGAGATGGAAGCTCACTAGATAGTGTGAGGGGTCAAATGTGTAAAAGATGAAGGGTCTCCATGGGAGATTTTCTCACTACAACCGAGATCTTCTCTCTCTTAACTTAACCTTGATTGGGGATTAGATCTCAATCTTGATTGTGGGTTGCATGACCATGAGGCTCACATTAGTTGGTATCAGAGTTAGGCTTCGAAACAAGGTCATATCCTTATATTATTTTCATTTTTTTAGTGTTCCTTAATGTTTTTCAATTTTGCGTTCATCTTCTTGTTCTTGGTGCCTACGTTATCTATGGAAAAAATAAAAAATGTTATATTGCATCTTGTTATTGTCTCTAATCATATTAGAAAAAGAAAAAAGAGCAAGGGGGATTAGATGAACTTTAAAGTGTCGCAAAAACACAACTTTAGGTGAACCATTAGAAAACTACATTAGAGTCAATTAAAACTTCATTTTCAATCTATTGGGAGTGAGATCGCATCATATGTCAAATTTAGGCTCATTCTGATATTGTTTACATGAGTTTTTGATTTGAAATTCAATTCTACAAAAGACATAATACTCGTAGAGAGCCATAAGCAATACACCTTAGAATCAATTGAAACTTCATATTTTGTGTATTAAGATAAGATCATACCATATATGAAATTTTAACTTATTTAGATATCAACTTCTGGAGGTTTTAATTGGAGGTTCAATTGTGCCGCAAACTAATCATACAAAAGGATGAGTATCTAGATATAAGAGAATGATCTATAAATTGTGTTTAGTTGTTTGTTTAGTATTATAAAATTAAATATTGAATTTGAGATTATTTCAAGGTTGTTTCGTCCAAGTTTCAATTTTGTTATGTAAAAATTGCGAAACAGGCTAGATTTATGTCAAGTTTCAAAATGTGATCCTTATTATTTAGTCTATCAAAATCACTTTGTGTATATTATATCTAAGTTATGTAGGATTCAATTACCTATTTTTTCTAATATTTTCTTCTCTTTTATTCCGTGTCTTTGTTTCATTCTCAATTCATACAAATTTGCATTCCTACTCACGAAATCATAATTGTAGTTTAGTTTTGCTTTGTTTTCAATACATTTATTGATTCTTGAGTTTGGAAACTATAATTAGAGTGGGTTGTGAAGGCTACTAACTTTGATTTGTTGATTTTAGTTTCTAAAGAACCAAAAGAAAGCAAATTGTGAGGTAAAAGGTATAATGAGCTTATTAGTGTGAAAAAACTTGATGTTTTTTCTATGTGATAAACAAGAGGTGTGAGGATATATTTTGTGCTATTATCAAATTTTACAAATTCAAAAAATGTCTAAAAACAATGAATCAACAACACCAAATATTGATGTATCTTTCCAATTATGAGTTATAGGCTAGCAACTCGAGTTGTTGTCTAGGTTGTGTAAGGATTTGAAACATGAGGTGATGATGTGAACCTTATGATCATGTAATCATGTAACCTACAATCAAGACTTAGATCTGATCTTGGAAAGCCAAAATAGATCTGATAGGAATGTAACGCAATAAAAACCTGCCCTAAGACACCAACATATTAGAATGACATCACGAAGCCAACTAATCTTCAATAAGTTGGGTTCGGTTCGTTCAAGAGCTGAAGAATGCACAAATCACTCTCACACTTTAAAACTAAAAAATTCAAAAGTATTATTCATTAATGGCTGCTGAAATTTAGCTTATACGAGTTTAGAAAAATAACCCTAATGGACCACTTATGTGGACTTAAATGAGGTCCACTCAAAATTGATTCAAAACCCTAAATTGGAAAGCCCGTGACTTAATTCAAACAAGCTTTAGATCTTAGCTGAAAACAAAGTATTAATTAAGCTCAGACAAGCCTTGGGCTGTAGCTAACAAAATTAAATAAACCCATAATATTAAATTCATTAACTACCATGAGAAGAAGAGAAGTAAAATATTATAAAGTTGATTCAAGGCCTATTTATAGCCTTCCATCCAAATCTTAATCCTAGAAATAAAAGGAAAAGGTAGTTACCCATGTTGTTTCCAAGTTGTAGTAGGTTCTTTTGTTTCCTTTATTGTCCTCACTTCATGCCCCAAATAAAGTTGTATTAGACCCCTCCTCCACATGGATAAGATGTATTAGGGTCTTCTCTTGATATTCCAATGGTCCTTGCATTCAATGTCTTTGTCTTCGACTTGGTCATTGGACCATTTTGGACATGTATGGGTCCTTACTGTGGTATTTTTTAGGTTGGTCCACATTAATACCTTTCTCCTTGAAAGGATTCTACCATAAATCAAAATTTGTGTGAAGGAACATAAGATCAACAACATTAAAGGTAGTACTAACACCATACTCACTTGAAAGGTTAAATTTGTATGTGTTGTCATTGATTCTCTCTAAAACCTAAAATGGACCATCACCACAAGGCTGCAATTTTAATTTCCTTTGGCTAGGAAATTGTTCCTTACACATGTGCACCCAAATCCAATCACCAAGTTGGAAAACAACCAATTCACATCCCTTATTTGCTTTAGAAGTGTAAAGTATGTTCTTTTTCTCTATTTGCAGTCGAACTCTCTCATGGAGTTGTCTCACCATCTTTGCCTTCTTTTCACCATCTAAACTTACCATTTTTTTTTCAAAATGAGAGAGCATGGTGTAAGTTGTGGTGATAAGAAGAGCAAACCCAATAGCTGTATTGATGAGGTTAGTTATGAAGCTGGCAGAAGGTAATAATAGACCACGTTCAAAGCCTCATTTCATAGGATGAAATGATAGAACATCTGCACTAATTGAAAATAATAGGATGTGGCCAAAGCAATGCCAAGTTAATTAGTTCCTTGTGTACTTGAAAAGCACATACTCTGTTTTGCATTAAAAATCTATATTAGTGGCCTGGGAGCTACATACAAACAGAAAACAAAAAGTCAAACGCAGTACACAAATAGAAGCTGTAACAAATCAATACAAATTATCGCTTCCAAAAACATCACGTGATAAGGAAAATTGTTCACATACATGCTTCTAGAAATATTTTAAAGCAAAATTGAAAAACATAGGTAGATAAAAGAGAGTAAGCTCATAAGCAAACACTTCATCTAAGTTGCGGTCCATATGTTCCTCGATATCTTAGGGTTCTTAGAAAAACAAGCAAGCAGAATTCAGACACTAAATGGGAAAAAAAACACACACTTCTCAAAAATTAAAAAGAAATAAACAAAATGTTGAAAGAAATAAAAAAACTTCAATGGAAAGGAACAAACAAAGCTAGATCACGACAATAATAGAAAAGAAAAATGACTCCACTTTTGAAACCTTGTCCTCAACTGTAATTATTGACTTAATGCTTGATGCTATCCTAGACTCAAAAACTAAAAGATTTATGCTTCATGCCATCCCAAACTCAAATTTCCAAGGCAAGAAAGAAAGAAAAGAAGCGGATAACACAAAAAATACTAAAGTTCTCGAATGTTCCATATAACGTAGAACTCAAATGATAAGCCCATATAATTCTTATGAAAATCAACCATATAAAATTAACATTCAAACTCCTTGATCCAACTAAAAAATCTAAGTTAAAGATGGGTTGCCCGTGGTAGTCAAGTGATCAGCTCTTGAACATCTGCACTAATTGAAAAAAAAAGGATGCAGCCAAAGCATTGCCAAGTTAATCAGTTCCTTGAGTACTTGAAAAGCACATACTCTGTTTTGCATTAAAAATCTATATTAGTGGCCTGGGAGCTCCATACAAACTGAAAACAAAAAATGAAACATAGTACACAAATAGAAGCTGTAACAAATCAATACAGACTGTCGCTTCCAAAAACATCACGTGATAAGGAAAACTGTTCACATTCATGCTTATAGAAATATTTTAAAGCAAAACAGAAAAACACAGGTAGATAAAGAGAGTAAGGTAATGAATCAAACACTTCATCTAAGTTGTGGGCCATATATGTTCCTCGATAGTTTGGGGTTCCTTGAAATACAAGCAAGTAGATTTCAAACACTAGAAGGAAAAAAACACCTAGTTCTCAAAAATTAAAAGGAAATAAACAAAATGTTGAAAGAAATAAACAAACTTCAATGGAAAGGAACAAACAAAGATAGATCATGAAAATAATTGAAAAGAAAAATGACCACTTTTGAAAGCTTGTCCTGAGCTGTAATTCTTTGTTGACTTCATGGCATTCTTTGATGCTTGATGCTATCCCAGACTCAATATGTAAAAGATTAATGCTTGATACCATCCCAAACTCAGAATTCCAAGGTAAGAATGAAGCGGGTAACACTAAAAATACTAAAGTTCTCAAATGTTCCATATAGCGTAGAACATAAATGATAAGCCCATATAAATTTCATGAAAATCGACAATAGAAAATTAACATTAAAACTCCTTGATCCAACAAAAAAATCTAAGTTAAAGATGCGTTGCCCGTGGTAGTCAAGTGGTCAGCTCCAGAACATCTGCACTAATTGAAAACAAAAGGATTCGGCCAAAGCAATGCCAAGGTAATTAGTTCCTTGAGTACTTGAAAAGAACATACTTTCCAGAAATCTACAAAAGCAATTTATGAAGCAATGCAGTTAGTAACCGAAGCAATGCAGTAGCAATGCAGTTATGAAGCTGGTAGAAGGTAATAATACACCACGTCCAAAGCCTCAAATAAATACAATAGTCTTCCTTAAAATAGTCGATACTCTCTTGAAGCAATGGAACTCAAATGATAAGCCAGTATAAATTTTATGAAAATGTACAAAAGCAAATTAAAATGGAAAATCCTTTATCCAACAAAAAAATCCAGGTGAAAGATTTGTTGCTCGTGGTAGTCAAGTGATCAGCTCCTGAACATATGTACTACTTAAAAACAAAAGGATGCAGGCAAGGCAATGCCAACTTAATCACTTCCCTGAGTATTTGAAAAGCAGATTCTCTGTTTTGAATTAAAAATCTATATTAATGGCTTGTGAACTACATACAAACAGAAAATATAAAGTCAATCGTAGTACACAAATAGAAGCTATAACAAATTAACAGAAATTGTCGCTTCCAAAAACATTATGTGATAACAAAACTGTTTACATTCATGCTTTAAGAAGGATTCAAAAGCAAAATAGAAAAAAAAAACAGGTAGATAAAAGAGAGGAAGGTAATGAGTCAAACACTTGATCTATGTTGCGGTTCATATATGTTCCTCGATAGCTTGGGGTTCCCAGAAACACATGTAAGCAGAGTACAACCACTAGAAGGAAAAAAAAACATCAAGTTCTCAAAAATTAAAAGGAAATAAAAAAAATGTTGAAAGAAAGAAAGTTCAATGGAATGGAACAAACACAGATAGATCACAAAAATAATGGAAAAGAAAAGTAAATCCTCTTTTCAAAGCTTGTCCTGAGCTATAATTCTTTGTTGACTTCATGGAGTTCCTAGATGCTTGATGCTATCCTAGACTCAAAAACTAAAAGATTAATGCTTGGAACCATCCCAAACTAAGAATTCCAAGGCAAGAATGAAAGAAAAGAAGCAAGTAACACTAAAAAATACTGAAGTTCTCAAATGTTCCATATAGCGTAGAACTCTTCGAGGACCCCTGCAAAATGATCACACAAACTCAAACACCAG
Source organism: Salix exigua (assembly GCA_032356905.1). Classification (NCBI taxonomy): domain Eukaryota; kingdom Viridiplantae; phylum Streptophyta; class Magnoliopsida; order Malpighiales; family Salicaceae; genus Salix; species Salix exigua. Next base: position 15,257,851 of record CM063602.1, on the reverse strand, counting down.
GTTCCAGGAATTTTCATCCATGAGATTGATGCAGAAAAGAAAAAAATCCCATCCATTTGACAATCTTACACCTTACGATTATTCATAAAACCATAACGTCAAATGATCACTATCAAATTTTAAATTCAATATAAATAACCAGTCCAACCCATAAAAAAAGCATAGAGGAACAAAACTTAGAGTTGATGTAAGAAGTTGAAATTATTAAGTTTTCATCAAAATGAGAGAGCATGGTGTAAGTTGTGGTGAAAATCATCACCAGTTGAAGTTGAAAAGCAAATGGAGATAAGAAGAGCAAACCCAATAGCTGTATTGATTATATGAATGGTTAGTTATGCCGTTTGGACTTACAAATGCACCAAGTACGTTTATACGTTTAATGAATCATGTGTTGCGTGCATTCATTGGTAAGTTTGTGGTTGTGTATTTTTCATGACATTTTGATCTATAGCAAGAACTTAACAGAGCATTTTGATCATTTGCAGAATGTACTTAGTGTGTTGCGTAGTGAGAAATTGTATGCTAATCTTAAAAAGCGTGCCTTCTGCTTGGAAGAAATTGTAAGGACCATTGGAGTATCAAGAGGAGACCTTAGTACATCTTATCCATGTCCAGGAGGGGTCCAATACACACTTATTTGGGCCATGAAGTTAGGACAACAAAAGGATCCAAAAGAATATTACTACAACATGGAAGCATGGGATTGATGGGCTGGATGGAAGAGAATAAATAAACCTTATGGGCTTTATTTAAGTTAGTTAGCTACATCCCAAGGCTTGTTTGGGTTTAATTAAGACTTTGTTTTCAGATAGGATCCAAGACTTGCTTGGATTAAATAATGGGCTTTTTTTAATTTAGTATATTGGGTCAGTTTTCAGTGGACCTCATTTAAGTCCACATAAGAGGTCCATTAGGGTTACTTTTAAGCACTATATAAACTCATGTAACCCTTACTTCAGCAGCCATTGATGAAACTTCATTCTGAACTTTTTCAGTTTATATGTAAAAGAGATTCTTGCATTCTTTAGTTCTTGAACGAACTGAATCTGACTTATCGAAGATTAACTGGTTTCGTGGCATCATTCTACTCATTCCAATAGTGTTGGTGCCTTGGGGCAGGTTTCCATTGTGTCACACTCCTATCAGATCTTCTTTTGGCTTTCCAGGATCTTATCTCATTCTTGGTTGTGGGTTGCGTGACCACGTGATCACGAGGTTCGTATCAGGTGGTATCAGAGCTAGGCTCCGAAACAAGGTCATATCATTCTGTTATTTTCGTGATCACAAGGTTCGCATTAGGATTCGACCTCACATCATCGCCTACATCAAACAAAGTAAGATCAGAAACATTAAACACCATACTCACGTGGCAAATCAACTTTATAAGCATTGTCATTGATCCTCTCAAGGATCTGAAATGACCCATCTCTTCGTGGTTGTAGCTTTGATTTCCTATGGGCCGAAAATCTCTCCTTGCGCATATGCACCCAAACCCAATCGTCAGGCTGAAAGACAACATGTTTGCGCCCCTTATTGGGTTTGGTCGCATACACACGATTCCTCCTTTCAATCTGTTACCGCACACTCTCATGGAGTGTCTTCACCACCTGTGCTTTACGATTACCATCCAAACTAACACTTTCATCAATAGGTAAGGGAATCAAATCTATTGGAGTCAATGGGTTAAATCCATACACAATTTCAAATGCTGAAAATTCAGTAGTAGAGTGCACACTACGATTATATGCAAACTCTATAAATGGCAAACAAGCTTGCCAATTCTTTAAGTTTTTTTGAATGACACCACCTAGAAGTTGTGTTAAGCTCCTATTAACTACTTCGGTTTGTCCATCTGTTTGGAGGTGACAAGTAGTTGGAAACAACAGTTTAGTACCCAATTTTCCCCATAACACCTTTCTTTAAGATTTCTGTCATAGATACTTTATCATCTGTAACTGTCTCTACCTGAAGCAATCCTCTATTTATCATTTTCGTCACATTTTCATAGAAGCCTTGACACTGACTATTAGAATGACCTTTCTGGTTATGATATTGGCAACATCTCATATCATCATATTTAACTTTTGTCAGCATTTGATAGATTTTTTTCATCGCCACGTTTAAACTTATCGGAGGCTCGATATCCAACATATTCACTGATCCGCTGCCCGGAGTATGACTAGGTAGCGGATTGGTGCTTATATTTGGGGGATCCTCGAATGTTATCCATCCAGCTTTAATTAATTGGAAGAGCCTCCTTTTAAAAGCAATGTATGTATGGATGATGTGTCCTGCGATTCCTGCATGGTATTCGCAAGTAAGATCCGGTTTATTCCAATTGGGATAAGGTGGTTGCAAGGGTGTCAAGGGTACGGGAGCTACATGCCCAATACTTGGTAGCTCGTCCAGAGGCATTGGCAATGGGGTTAACTGTTCCTGAAGTTCTTGGTAGCTCTCTTTGGGGAACCTTCTGTTTTGGTTTTTCGATAAATTTCCAACCTGGTTCTCGGTTTTTTTGGTAGAGAATGGAGAGTTGAAGTTAATGTTGGTGACTTGAGATGATGAGGGGTTGTATTTTGGAAACTAGGTGTTCTTTCCCTTATAACCACCTTCAATATGATCAACCTCTGTTATTTTTCCTCCTAAACCCTTCTTTTCCATAGGTACAAAGATTCTCCCATTCTTTATTCCTTGCTCTATACGCTCTGCCACGGCTATGGCATCTCTAAATTGTTGTGCCGAACTTCTCATTACATGCTCGTAGTATGGTGCTCGCAGTGTATTGGCGAATAGAGTAACCATCTCTCTATCTAAAAGGGGAGGGTGCACTTGCGCAGCCAGGTCTCTCCATCTTTGAGCATATTCTCTTATGCTCTCTTTTTACCCTTTTTCCAGGTTGGACAGACTAGTTCTATCAAGAGCAATATCCATATTATACTTGTATTGCTTAACAAAAGCATCTACCAAGTCTTTCCAATTACGAACTCTAGTGTTATCAAGCTCATGTACCAACTTAAAGCTGCTCCACTCAAACTATCTAGTTCTATCAGGAGGAATATCCATATTATACTTGTATTTCTCATCATGCACCACTTCCGCTATTTTGTTACAATATGACTTTAGATGTGTGACAGGGCATTGTGTTCCAGTATACTTGATGTACTCAGGAACATGGAATTTCTTTGGTATCACCACATTTGGGACCAAACACATTTCTGCAGCTCTTACTGGATCATACAACTCTGTTCCTTCAATGGCCCTTATCCTAGCCCCCAATGCTGCCATTTTGTCTTGATCAACACCGTCAAATGACTGTGTTTTATGGGACTCATTTACAGATATTCCACCAATCGGTGTTGGTAGGGGTGCTGGTGCGGTTGCATATCCAAAAGCGGGATTTTGTTGAGGATTCTGAACCCCCTCTCAGGATTGTTTACCGCTTGTGTTTGAGTAGTTGTTGGAGGTCTAGTTGAAGGACCCTCGCTAGAGGCATTTCTTAGTGTCTGCTCTGTAGACTAGCGATGCGAGCTAAGTTGTCTTTTAAAGCATTCAACTCCTCTTGGAAGTGAGCATCTTGATGTGCACGTTCTTCATCTTCCATATTTCTTTGACGGAGTCGAGTGTTGTAAATCCTAGGAGGTGAATTTCTTTGGGGACCTATATTTCAACCTGATGATGATATGCGAGTTATTTATGATGAATGAATGTATGCATGATGATTTTTATTTTTGAAAAACCAATCCATGACTTCCAAGCCCGATAAAATCCGTAGATATCTTGTAGAAGCTTTGCCCATATACTTGAGTCAATTAAAAAATACACACTTGACAAAAGGCAAGAGGTGGAGCTTTTCCATTTCATTCATCAAAATACAAAATATTTACTCAAATGCTACTCCTCTATTAGCTACAAACTTAACAAAAGAGGAGAGTTCATCCAAGTACATTTATATTTGCGGGCACTGCCACCGATTCTAGTAGCTTTTACACATAATTCATCTGCCTTTCTGGCCACTATATTGATCAGTTTATCAGTTTGCTCTATCTTGTGATGGAATACAAGATTATCCTGGCGCAACGTTTCATTGCAAGCAGTTAATGAGTCATTGTTTTCTCTAATATTAGAACTAACTTTTCAAACTGTTGAGTTTGATCTTTAGCCCTTTGCAGCTTTGCCTTGAGCCTTACTGCCTCAGAATTCAACTGAGCCTCAATTATGGTGGTGCATTCTTGCCATTCATTTGCGTTGCTCTTGCGCTATCTTTAGTTCTTTTTCCCGAGTTTCTAATTCAGCTTTCAGAGTGGAAACATGATCTCTTAGGCCATTTGCCATGGTTAAGTATCTTTTCACGTCAGACTCGGCGATCCTTCTTGCCTCCAACTCATTTTCTCTCTAAACTCGGTACTGGGCTTTTAATTCTTTTTCTTCTTCAAGGACAAGACTAGCCACCCTTCCTTTCTCCTTCTCAGTTTCCCATTTCATCTTGTAATGCTCCCTATTTCCAGACGTTGTCTTCAAGCTGACCAATTCCTTTTTCATCATTTCATATTTACTTATCCGGTCATTATATTGAGAACTTATTTCTTCTAGCTGCTTCTTCTCTTGGATCAGCTTGGTGAGCTGCTCTTCTTTCCTTTGCAACTGACAATCCAAAGAAACCCTCATTTGTTCTTCTTCAAGTAGGTGTTTCTTGACCTTAACTTATCCAATTCTTCTTGCTGGTCCCTTTCATCAACCCTTTTTCTTTTAGTTTTAGCAAAGACGGGTGCCCTATCTTGTACCAGGCTTTGCCTTACGACGTTCTTCATGCCAGGTAACCAGTGCTAACAGAAGGCTTATTTGGATGAGACTCTCTATTAACTAACATAGGTTGCTCCTAGTCTTTTTTAATTACTTCAAGATCAACCAATGAGTTGACTTCTCTGAAAGAACCCACGTATTTAGTCAATCCTTTAGTTCTTGGCACATACTGCGTTCCCCCAAACTGCCTGGTAACTAGAGAGGGGCAGTAGCTAACATAACCGGTTAAACCAATTAACGGGACCCATGCTTTACTACCGCAACTCATTAGATAAGCTGAACTTCCTACCCAAGGTGCTTTCCATCTGAACTTACTTTCAGGCAGTGCCCGGTACTTCTCCACCCAAGCTTTTTCATCCAGGTCCTTCCATTCTTCACTTATAATCCAACCAAGACGCCTCATGTTGAACCACCAAAAGTTATTGGAAACTTCTCTTGGGGTTTCCAGATGACTAACAATCCATATAAATAATAAAGGGATACAACACCGCATTGCCCATTTTCCATGCATCCTGCAATGGTTCAAGTACAAGATAGTCTCGGCCAATATAGCTGAAGCGAGATTATTCTTTCCCTGTTCATATTCAATAAAAATACTGGCTGCTTCTATGCTAATTATCCCAACAGCATCTGAAGGAAATAAAATTAAACCAAAAATAGCCACCAACCAGTACCCCTCTTCTCCAAGTCTACCTTTATCTTTACTTGATTTCAATCGCCTTCCACTTGAAATCTCCAGAAGATGTCATATATTGGCCCACTTGATCCAAACATAGAAGCTTAGTGACCTCTTGGACTATATTCTTGATTCTCTGTCTGAAATAAACTTTGTGGGGGGGGTTGTGGGGGAAATTCAAGATTTGTGCATATTCCTCAATGGTAGGAGTCATGTCAATATCCCTAAAGGTAAAGCATCGGTAGTTAGGATCCCAAAAGTGCATAAGGGCTTTGACTGCTGATATCTGAACCAGGAATCCTCATTAGGTGACCGATTCTTCCCTATTTTACTTCAAACAATGTTTCATCTACATACCCCATAATGGGCATCAACCTTTTCACATTTTCTATGGAGCAGTGGATTTTGGTCACGTGTGGCAATCCATTGATTTTAGCTCTTAGGCAATCTCCCTTAGTAATTTGTGTCATCTCGAATTTTTCCCCGTATTCCAAAAAGCTCATGGAAGTCATAATCCCATCTCTTCTTAATTCTATTTTGACCCCTTTTTTTTTCTTTTCTTAAATTTTGTATTATAACAACATTTATTTTTTTAAATCTCCTATCTCTATGTATACTTTATTCTCATGTTTCACATTCTACATTCCTAATAAAAAATTTCATCCCCGAAAATTACACTACATACCTAACTCAAGGCATAGATGGGGGTATTTTTCTTTAATCTCTTACTCTCTCCCCCATGTTTCTTCCTCAATCCATGATCTTGACTGCCCTAGTCTCTAGTGTCAAGTCCTCTCTTACTTCAATAGAACTGCAGGTAACACTCGAGAAGGGTCTATTTTTGCCTTCCGTAATAGTGATACTTGGAATAATACATTGTGAATCTTCTCTAGGTGTGCTGATAGCTTCTAGCGATAAACCACCGGCCCTACCCTAGCTATCATCTCAAATGGGCTAATGTACCTTGGAGCAAGCTTTCCTTTCATCCCAAACCAAATGATGCCCTTCCATGGTGCCTCCTTTAAGAAGACTATCCCTTATTTGGAATTCTAAAGGTCTCCTCCACTTGTTTGCATAAGTCTTTTGTCTATCTTGGGCTTCCTTCATTCTTTGCCTAATTACCCTTACTTTATCAGTTGTTATTTGTACTAGTTCAGGACCGAGGAGTTTCCTGTGTCCAACTTCATCCCAACATATAGGAATGCAACATTTTGTCCCATAGAGGGCTTCATATGGATCCATCTCATAGAAGCGTGGTAACTATTATTATACGTGAACTCTAACACACATGACCTTAAAAGGTCTTCAAGTGTTTGGATGGTTCTTTCAGATTGGCCATCTGTCTGGGTATAGTGTTAGTGTTACCTTTAATGTTGTTGATCTTACATTGTTTGACACAAATATTGATTCGAGGTCGAATCCTTTCGAGGAGAGAGGAGATGATGCGGACCAACCCAAAAACACCAGCATGGACCCATTACATGTTCCAAATGGTCCAATCACGCGGTCTAGGACAAAGGCATGGAAAGAGGCAATGAATGTATTGGTCTTGAAAGTTTCAACCCGGTCAAAATTGCAAGGAACATTGGAGTATCAAGAGGAGACCTTAGTACATCTTATCCATGTGCAGGAGGGGTCCAATACAACCTTATTTGGGCCATGAAGTTAGGACAACAAAAGGATCTAAAAGAATCCTACTACAACATGGAAGCATGCGATTGATGGGCTGGATGGAAGAGAAAAATAAACCTTATGGGCTTTATTTAAGTAGTTAGCTACAACCCAAGGCTTGTTTGGGTTTAATTAAAACTTTATTTTTAGATCGGATCCAATGCTTGCTTGGATTAAGGAATGGGTTTTTTTTTAATTTAGAATTTTGGGTCAGTTTTCAGTGAACCTCATTTAAGTCCACATAAAAGGTCCATTAGGGTTACTTTTAAGCACTATATAAACTCATGTAACCCTTACTTCAACAGCCATTGAAGAATCTTCATTCTGAACTTTTCAGTTTATGAGTTAGAGAGATTCTTGCATTCTTTCAGTTCTTGAATGAACTGAATCTGACTTATCGAAGATTAACTGGCTTCGTGGCATCATTCTACTCATTCGAATAGTGCTGGTGTCTTGGGGCAGGTTTCCATGGTGTCACACTCGTATCAGACCTTATGTCGGCTTTCCCGGATCTTATCTCATTCTTGGCTGTGGGTTGCGTGATCACGAGGTTCGCATCAGATAATTATCAAAACATAGAAAGAAAGGTGCATAGAATCCAAATTCTATTCTAGTAGACAATTAGAGACCTGGATAATAAAAGAAACAAAGAAAATACAGCCCAGGCAACATGGATGACTAGATATTTCAACAGCGACAGCTTCATGTTAAATACAAACAATGCAAGAGATAGTCTCAAGCTCACTGCCAACCTATAACAATGCATCAAGACCATCATACAAAACAATTTATGAGCAGCAACCATGAACAATTAGAATCTCAACACCAACTTTGTTTTCAACACAAAAGCAAAGAATAATATCAAACCACATAATTTTAAAACTTCAAGCTCGCTTCAGCATCACATGTCAACAACAAACAGGTCACATCACCACAATCTAAAATGAAGAACCAAAAATCCAAGTTCACTACCAGCCAATCATACAAAGCAATTCATAAGGAGCAACAACATTAAGGATTAGAAATTACACCAATTTCATTTTCAACACAGTGAAACAGATAGTCTCAAGCTCACTCCAACTAATCATATTGCATCAATACGATCATACAAAATAATTCACAAGGAGGAGGAGCCACAAACAATTAAATATTTCAACTTTGTTTTTAACACAAATGATGCAAGAGATAAGTCAACAGATTCCAAGCGACATATTACCATCACATGACTATGCACATTTGCAAAAATTGAATGAAATAAAGGTATAATACACACACACACACACACACACACAACATAGACAGATGTAGACAAAAGCTCAGACTTGATATAAGAAGTTAAAACTATATTCTTTCTTCAAAATAGACAACATGTTTTAATTTGTCAAGAAAATCCTCCCAAGAACAGTTGTCATGGGGAGAAAATAAGATTCAGAAAAAATAATAGGTACTCGAATAGAGTTTATATTAAGATAGAAGAAATACCATGTCAAGAAAAAGAATTTCTCATGGTATCCTCATAAAACTCTATTTCACAAATGATCACCCTACTTTTGTGAGTTCATTCATAGCTTATAACATGTGATAGGATATCCTTGAGAAAAGGCACAACATACTTTTAACGAATAATAATTATATAAAATGAAAATTACAAGTCATTTGGTGCTCTTATAACTGTGGAGACCATCATCATTTGGTTGTCCTTGGAAAGAAATAACTTAACCCTTGAAGATAAAAACATTAAAGCACAATCAACTGTGGAGACCATCATCATTTGGTGCTCGTAAATTGGTTGTTTTCCAACCCGGTGATTGGGTTTGGGTGCACATGCGGAAGGAATGGTTTCCTAACCAAAGGAAATCAAAATTACAGCTTCCTAGTGATGGTCCATTTCAGGTTTGGGAGAGAATAAATGACAACGCATACAAAATCGATCTTCCAAGTGAGTACAGTGTTAGTGCTACCTTTAATGTTGCTGATCTTACATTGTTTGACACAGATATTGATTTGAGGTCGAATCCTGTCAAGGAGAGAGGGGATGATGCGGACCAGTTTAAAAACACCAGCAAGGAAGGACCCATTACATGTTCCAAATGGTCCATTCACGCGGTCTAGGACAAAGGCATTGAAAGAGGCAATGAAAGCATTGGTCTTGAAGCTTTCAACCCGATCAGAATTGTAAAGACCATTGGAGTATCAAGAGGAGACCTTAGTACATCTTATCCATGTGCAGGAGAGGTCCAATACAACCTTATTTGGGCCATGAAGTTAGGACAACAAAAGGATCCAAAAGAATCCTACTACAACATGGAAGCATGGGATTGATGGGGTTGGATGGAAGAGAATAAATAAACCTTATGGGCTTTATTTAAGTTAGTTACCTACAGCCCAATGCTTGTTTGGGTTTAATTAAGACTTTGTTTTCAGATAGGATCCAAGGCTTGCTTGGATTACGTAATGGGCTTTTTTTAATTTAGGATGTTGGGTCAGTTTTCAGTGGACCTCATTTAAGTCCACATAAGAGGTCCATTAGGGTTACTTTTAAGCACTATATAAACTCATGTAACCCTTACTTCAGCAGCCATTGATGAAACATCATTCTGAACTTTTCAGTTTATGTGTGAGAGAGATTCTTGCATTCTTTAGTTCTTGAATGAACTGAATCTGACTTATCGAAGATTAACTGGCTTCGTGGCGTCATTCTACTCATTCCAATAGTGCTGGTACCTTGGGGCAGGTTTCGATTGTGTCACACTCCTATCAGATCTTATTTCGGCTTTCCGGGATCTTATCTCATTCTTGGTTGTGGGTTGCGTGACCACGTGATCACGAGGTTCGCATCATATGGGAGGACAGGATAAAATCTCATCCCAACATGCATCTTGGGCTCCATATTTACAACAAATTACTTTTGTCATCAAACATAAAGCAGGAACACTGATCCTTATTTTGCTGCTGTATTAGGGAAGATCCATAACAACCAACAAAGTGACTTTGTTCTCCAAGATGGGTTTCTTTTCAAAGGCACACAACTGAGTATCCTTGAGTGTAGCCTCCGGACCAAGATCGTACAAAAACTACACCAAGAAGTACATGTGGGCAAGGATCGGACTTATTTGTTAGTGGCTACATCTTACTTCTGGCCATCCATGAGCAAGGAGGTTAGTCGTTTTGTGGAGTGATGTAGGGTCTATCATGTGGCCAAGGGAGGAGCCACCCATGTTGCCTCCCGCGAACACAACGGGGATTCGACTCCATCTTTGTGGTAGTAGACAAGTTTTCAAAAATGTTTCATTTTATACCATGCAAGAAAACGACAGATGCTTTTAGCGTGGTTGATTTGTTCTTAGGGACACTCGTTTCTTAAGCCATTTTTGGCGAAGTTTATGGAAGATGGTTAATACCCACCTGAATTTCAGCAGTGCTTATCATCCCAATCCGATGGAGAAACCGAGGTGGTGAATCGATCAGTGGGTATCTCCTTCACAGCTTGGTGGGTGATCAAATAAAATCATGGGACAAGAAACTTGGTCAGGCCGAATTTGCTCATAACCATGCAGTCAATCGTAGCACCAAATTCAGCCCCTTTAAAATTATGTATGGGTTTCTCCCACGATGTCCTCTACACCTGGATAATCTCCCGAGCAATTCCAAAGTTAACCACAAGGCAGAAGTCCTTATCACGCAGCTGCAGGACATCCATAACCTCACCCGACAGAATTTGTTGGAATTTGTTACCAAGTTCAAGCACGATGCGGACCGCAAATGGCGGATGGTCGATTTTTAAAGTGGGTGACTTCATTTGGGCTGTGTTAACAAAAGATCGCTTCCCCGTCGGCAAGTACAATAAATTGTCCACACAGAAGATTGTTCCAGTGGAGGTCATATTCGCCCAGCAGATGTATTTAATGTCAAGTGCCTACTTCCTTTTCACGGTGACTCATCATCAGAGGAAGATCTCCCTAATTCATGGTTGAATTTTTCTCAGCAAGGGGAGGATGATGCGGAGAGGATAGGAATCACATATTTGGAACATTTAATGCAACCCAAAGCAGCAGGCATTTTAAGTTTCTTTCACAACAGCTTCCTCCCGCTCTGTTATTTTTAGTTTTTATTTCCCCATTGATTCTGGAATGATAATGCGGACAGAATAGCAAACACATATTTGGAACATTTAATGCACCCAAAGCAGCAGGCATTTTAAGTTTCTTTCACAACAGCTAGACTTCCTCCCGTTCTCTTATTTAGTTTTTATTTCCCCATTAATTGTGGACTGTTTCCAGATTTAATGGACTTCTTATGAGTCTAAATAGTTATTGTTGTAGGAGTCTAATAGTTACATTTTTGGGTTGTTATGGGAGTCTAAGAGTTACATTTTCTTTGTATTTAATGGCTTGTATTTTATGGGAGTCAAGAAAACTTCTTTGAGTAGTTAACTCAAAACACCTCTCTTTCTTCTATTCTTCTATGGCATTATAGATCAAAGAAAACCTTGTGTGCTATATAACTGTGAGTTCCGTTTTAGACTGCATCAGTGTGCTGGGATATGAATGTAGCTTATGCATCCAAACACTTTCAAGTGTTCGATGCCTGGTTTTCTTCCAGTAAAGACCTCAAATGGAGTCTTGTTGAATACTTAAGAAGCGTAGCTTCTGTTCTGCAGGTATACACCTGTCTTGACAGCCTCATCCCAGAAACTTAGAGGTAAACTCTTCTCTATCAACATTGACCTTACACTTTCAATGATAGTTCTGTTTTTCCTCTCAGCCACTCCATTTTATTCAGGAGAATAGGCTACTGTCATCTGCTTTTTGATGCCAATTTCAGTACAAAATTCCTCAAATTCTTGTGAAGTATATTCTCCCCCTCTATCACTTCTTAGCTTCTTCACTTTGTATCCACTCTACAGTTCAACTAGTGCTTTGTATTTCTTAAACACAGTCAATGCATTAGACTTGTTCCTCAAAAAATACACCCAACACATTATAGAGTAGTCATCAATAAAAATGATGAAATACCTATTACCCCCATTAGACTCATGTTGCATAGGTGCACACAAATCTGTGTACCAACAGCATTGGATAGCTTGATCTCCATGCTTCTCCCTTATCAAACTTCTTCCTATGGTGTTTCCCTGTCACACACCCTTATCAAACTTCTTTGATTTCTTTACTTTGCATTTTCTTCATCCTAGCAAAGTTTAGATGGCCTAGTCTTCTATGCCATACCCTAGAATCCTTAACTGATGCCTTCCTTGCTACAGACATTAAGGATTCTAACATAGGATATAGTATCCATGCTCCATCATTTTCCCAACACTTCACTTATATACCTTCTTCCCCTTCTTGTTTCAACCATCAAAGTACCCTTTCCATTGTCTTGAACTAAGTCACCCGAGCCCATTTTCACCTTACATTTAATTTATCTGTCATATGGTTACCATATGCACTATCTACAAACCATTCATCATTGTTCTTTATACTTGCATATGACAAGCATAGAAGAGATTTCCAGTGGACACTTGATGCGAACCTCGTGATCACGTGGTCACGCAACCCACAACCAAGAATGAGATAAGATCATGGAAAACCGAAATAAGGTCTGATAGGAGTGTGACACAATGGAAACCTTCCCCAAGGCACCAGCACTATTGGAATGAGTAGAATGACGCCACGAAGCCAGTTAATCTTCGATAAGTCAGATTCAGTTCATTCAAGAACTAAAGAATGCAAGAATCTCTCTCACACTTAAACTGAAAAGTTCAGAATAAAGTTTCATCAATGGCTGCTGAAGTAAGGGTTACATGAGTTTATATAGTGCTTAAAAGTAACCCTAATGGACCTCTTATGTGGACTTAAATGAGGTCCACTGAAAACTGACCCAAAATTGCAATCTTGTTACTATTCTTGCACTTGCGATTGCTACCAACAGGTTTTTGGCGCCGTTGTCGGGCATTTTAGATAAAATTGTTCAAAATATCAGTACTTGTTGAATTCAGTGGCCGTTTGGTTCCGCGGTTCACGCTGCGTATGGGTGAACCGCGGAGCTGAAATTTATTTTCACCAAACGGGACCCTAGCGTTGGGCGGAGATGAAAGCGTTAATGAGGAGACTATTTGTACCAAACCACTATTATAGAGACCTATACCTGAAGCTCCAAGGTCTGAATCAAGGCTATAAGACAGTAGATGAATATCACAAAGAGATGGAGATAGCAATGATTCGTGCCAATGTTGTTGAGGATAGAGAAGCCACCATGGCTAGATTTCTTAATGGGTTGAATCGTGACATTGCCAATGTGGTTGAGCTACAGCACTATGTGGAGCTAGAGGACATGGTTCACATGGCTACGAAGGTGGAGAGACAACTCAGGAAAGGACATGTTTGGCTGGGATCTAATCCGGTTTATTCATCATTGTCGAAAATGAATCTGAAGAGAGAGGGTACTATCCAGCCAAGATCTTTTGTTCCTTCTAAAACTGAACGAACAACGGCTAAGGTTGATGTCCCTACTGGTGCCAAAGGTAAATCTGAAACTCAACCTAAACGTACTGAAAGTGATTAGAGATGATGGTGATATGGAATCTGAAAGTGACCAATCTGATTGCGAAGGCATGCCACCATTGGAGGATATTGATGAGGATGAGTTAGCATTACCTGTTGCGGGGTCCTTGGTTATAAGGCGCACACTTCAGGTTCAAGTGAAGGACGATGAGTCTCATCAACAAAGAGAGAATATCTTCCATACGCATTGTTAGGTACAAAGCAAGGCGTGTGGTTTAATTATTGATAGTGGAAGTTGTGTTAATGTTTGCAGTACCACCCTTGTTAGTAAACTGAATTTGAGTACTGTTAAGCATGCGAAACCATATAGATTGCAATGGCTGAATGATAGTGGTGAAGTGAAAGTGACTAAGCAGGTTGTGGTCTCATTCTCAATTGGGAAATATGTTGATGAAGTTCTTTGCGATGTGGTACCAATGCAAGCAAGTCACATCTTGTTGGGGAGGTCATGGCAATATGATAGGAAGGCAGTTCATGATGGGGTTAAGAATAGGTATACTATTGTAAATGATGGTAAAACCATCACTCTTGTACCTCTTGTAATACCCAAACAGGTGTATGATGATCAAATAAAGAGGAGACCTTAGTACATTTTATCCATGTGCAGCAGGGGTCCAATACAACCTTATTTGGGCCATGAAGTTAGGACAACAAAAGGATCCAAAAGAGTCCTACTACAACATGGAAACATGGGATTGATGGGCTGGATGGAAGAGAATAAATAAACCTTATGGGCTTTATTTAAGTTAGTTAGCTACAGCCCAAGGCTTGTTTGGGCTTAATTAAGACTTTGTTTTCAGATAGGGTCTAAGGCTTGCTTGGATTAAGTAATGGGCTTTTTAATTTAGGATTTTGGGTCAGTTTTCAGTGGACCTCATTTAAAGTCCATATAAGAGGTCCATTAGGGTTACTTTTAACGACTATTTAAACTCATGTAACCTTTACTTCAGCAGCCATTGATGAAACTTCATTCTGAACTTTTCAGTTTATATGTGAGAGAGATTCTTGCATTCTTCAGTTCTTGAATGAACTGAATCTGACTAATCGAAGATTAACTGGCTTCGTGGCGTCATTCCATTGTGTCACACTCCTATCAGTCCGTATTTTGGCTTTCCGGGATCTCATCTCATTCTTGGTTGTGGGTTGCATGACCACGTGATCACGAGGTTCGCATCATGGTGCCTTGGGGCAGGTTTCCATTGTGTCACACTCCTATCAGACTTTTTTTTGGCTTTCTGGGATCTTATCTCATTCTTGGTTATGGGTTGCGTGACCACGTGATCACGAGGTTCGCATCACATTTTGTTACTATAATTATTAATAAATATAAAAAAATATTCCAACAAAATATCTATACATAGTAATTTCACAAGTTGATAGCAATATGAAAAGCATAGTAACCAAACACACAAAACTGTTTTCCATTAAACTTAACATAAACCACAGTTTTAACCAAACACAAATTTTAGTTACGATCTGCATCTAAAAGCGCTTTTCATAAACCTGCTTTTTTTCAAACGCAACCGCAACAGCAGCAGCTATGCCAAACAGGCCCTCAATCTCATTTGATTTATTTCTGTTTCTAATGCATGATAAACAACAAAAAGCAATCGTTGTTGCCTTAAAATATAAAGATTGAGAGAACTGCAAGGAGATTAAGAAAGAAAATCCTGAGTATGACACACGGGCATTGAGAAATTTTGATCTCCCACAGGTAATAGAAATCGGTTTTTTATAAGGAAACCAAGGAATGAGGCCACTAAATTTGAGATTAAACCAATAATACTACAAATGATTCAGACTTCAGTTCAGTTATATGGGTTGCCAAGTAATGATCTTAACTCCTATATTGCAATGTTGTTGGAGATCTGTGACATATTTAAACTTAAGGGTGTTATTGATGATATCATTCGCCTCAAATTGTTTTTGTTTTCTCTGTAAGTTAGAGCGAAGAATTGGTTAAACTCCATGCCTTTAGACTTGGTCATTAGTGGGGAAGATTTAGCTTAGAGAAAATTCCTTGCTAAATTTTTCCCACTAGCCAAGACATCAAAGATGCATATTGAAATCTCCAATATTGCCCAACTTGAGAGTGAACCTGATGCGAACCTCCTGATCACGTGGTCACACAACCCACAACTAAGAATGAAATCTGATCCCGGAAAGCTAAAATAAGGCTGGAAAGAGTAGAATGATGCCACGAAACTAGTTAATGTTCGATAAGTCAGATTCAATTCTTTCAAGAACTAAAGAATGCAAGAATCACTCTCACACATAAACTGAAAAGTTCATAATTAAAATTAATCAATCGCTGCTAAAATTAGGGTTACATGAGTTTAAATAGTTCTGAAAAAGTAACGCTAATGAACCCCTTATGTGGACTTAAATGAGGTCTACTCAAAACTGACCTAAAATCCTAAAATGAAAGCCATAACTTAATCCAAGCAAGCCTTGGATCCTAGCTTATGTGAACCTCGTTATCACGTGGTCACGCAACCCAAAACCAAGAATGAGATAAGATCCTGGAAAGCCAAAACAAGCCTTGAGCTGTAGCTAACTAACTTAAATAAAGCCCATAAGGTTTATTTATTCTCTTCCATCTAGCCCATCAATCCCATACTTCCAAGTTGTAGTAGGATTCTTTTGTTGTTCTAACTTCATGACCCAAATAAGGTTGTATTGGACCCAAATAAGAACATGGATAGCATGTACTAAGGTCTCCTCATTATACTCCAATGGTCCTTGCAATTCTGACGGGTTGAAACCTTCAAAACCAATGCATTCATTCCCTCTTTCAATGCCTTTGTCCTAGATCGCGTGATTGGACCTTTGGAACATGTAATGGGTCCATGCTGGTCCGCATCAGCTACCATGTTTCGAGTGCTCTTACCAAGGCATAAAGTTCTTTGTCGTAAGTGGGATAGTTCAAGGTCGCTCCACTTAACTTCTCCCTAAAATATGCAATAGGTCTCCGATCTTGCATCAAAACAGCACCTATTTCCATTTCAGAGGCATCACACTCTATTTCAAATGCTTTTGTAAAGTCAGGAATTCCCCATGCCACGGAAATTCACATTCCACCTAGCTCTGCTTGGTCCAGAACTGATTCCTTGGCCAACAGATGCAAAATCATAGTCATCTTCGCCCATATCTGTGTTTTCATCAACATACTCTTCAAAATCAGATTTGTTATTCCGTACGGTCATACGGATCGTATTTCCTCGCCGATCAGCCCCACTATTCTGTTGCTTTAATGAATTCACCTCATCTTTCAGATCTTTGTATGCCCTTGACATCAACTTGCCCCCTGTACTCAAGTTGCTGACCCATGGCTCGTAATTGGAACGCCATGTCAACATTTTGTGTCCCTGATTCGTTGTTTTCAGACATCCTTTGCATCTGCAAAATTTGGTTAGTAGCAAAAAAAATAAAGATATTCTCACAAGTCTCGTGTATCACACAAAAAAAATCAAGGCTTTTCACTCTAATAAGCTCACTACGCCTTTTACCTCACAACTTGTTGTCTTTTGGTTCTTTCATAACTAAAATCAACAAATCAAAGTTAGTAGCCTTCGCAGCACAATCTAATTATAATTTTCAGACTCAAGAAGCAATAAAAATACTGAAAACAAAGCAAAACAAAACTACGATTACGATTTCGCGAGTAGCATTGCAAATTCGTATGAATTATGGATGATACGAAGACAGAAATAAAACAGAAGCAAAAACTAGAGCAAAACAATTACTTGACTCGTAGATAGCTGACAATAGAATAAAAACAGAGAATTGGACAAAATTAATGATTTATGAGAATTTTTTGTAATTGTAGGAGGGACCACGAGTGTGGTGCAACACCAACAACAAGGGACCACGAGCAGAGCATCCACAATAGGCAGGTGATTCGTGCCTATGTTTTTTATTTAATTTTCATAATGAAAATGTGTGAATTATGCTTAAAGATTTGGTGGAAGTTTGAAAAAAAAATATGATTTGTTGTATTTAGTATCGGTAATACTTAGTATGGAGAGTACATAGTATCGACAATATGTAAGTGGGGAAGTTAATTTGTGTTTCAAATAGCTATGTTGATTTTTCTAATTATGTATCATTGAATACCGCAAATTTAATAACTTTAATATTATTTTTTTCAAATTTTCTTTATGGAATTATCTTATATTTTTGTTTTATGTCCATTATCTTTACGTCCGGAATAAAGGTATTTTTGGCCTCAATTCTTGGTTTCCTAATAACATAACGGATTCTTGTTACCTGTGGGAGAAAAAAATCTCTCAATGCTCGTGTGTCATACTCAGGATTCTCATTGTCTGCCATGATGCTTAAGTTGTTTTGACTCTCTCGCGTTTTCTTTCTTAATCCCGTTGCAGTTCTCTCGATCTCCAAATTTTAAGGCAACAACGACTGCATTTTGTTGTTTCTCATGCATAAGAAAAAAGGGAGAGAGATGGGGTCAAAATGGAATTAAGAAGAGATGGGACTATAATACCCATCCCTTCTCTCATCCATGGGGGGTTGATAACAAGGAGAGGGGAAAATTTCAGATTTTTCCTTCATCAAACTAGGAATAAACACCTAAAATTAGTAAACCCATATATAAGCATTGGACTTTTTAAATGGAGGAACACAATCGGGTGGAGAATTAACAAGAAGAAAAGTGAAGAATTGGCTATATACAAGGGGAAGAATGCTAAGATTCTTCTAAAATTTGAAAGTAAAGTTTAGATTCCATCCAAGTAAGGAGTTCTAAGTCCAATTTCTATGAAATTAACTTCAATTTCATTAAAGGTTCATGATTATCATGAATGTGCAATTAGGGTTCTTTAACACAAAATATTGGGAAAATGCAGAAAGAAGTGAGACTAAATGGACTAGAATAATCTATGTGCCTTGAAGAAGAACAAGAAGAAATGAGTGCATAAAAGAGAGGAAGGGAGTGTTAAAGGATAATAATGAGGAATGCAAGTGAAAAAGAAAAGATTGGTAACAGAGAAATGAATATAATTGATGTTGTTGTTGTTGTTGTTGTTGTTGTTGTGTGTGATATATTGACTAATATGAAATAATGATGGGTGTTTATAATTTCAGGAGAAACTGTAGGAGGAGTACAACAACAGCAGGGCAACGCAAGTCGAGCCACAACTAAGAATGAGATAAGATCCTGGAAGACGAAATAAGATCTGATAGGAGTGTGACACAATGGAAACCTGCCCCAAGACACCAGCACTATTGGAATGAGTAGAATGACGCCTGCTTTGTACGTAACAGCGCCTATGGAAGATATTCTCTCTTTGTTAATGAGACTCATCATCCTTGACTTGAACCTGAAGTGTGCGCCTTATAACCAAGGACCCCGCAACCGGTAATGCTAACTCATCCTCATCAATATCTTCCAATGGTGGCATGCCTTCGCAATCAGATTGGTCACTTTCAGATTCCATATCACCATCATCTCTAATCATCATGATTCTCTTGTTTGGACACTCTGAAGCATAATGCCCATGCCCTTGACACCTAAAACATTTAACATCACGAGTACGTTTAGGTTGAGTTTCAGATTTACCTTTGGCACCAGTAGGGACATCAACCTTAGCCGTTGTTCGTTCAGTTTTAGAAGGAACAAACGATTTTGGCTGGACAGTACCCTCTCTCTTCAGATTCGTTTTCCACGATGATGAAGAACCCGGATTAGATCCTAGCCGAACATGTCCCTTCCTTAGTTGTCTCTCCACCTTCGTAGCTATGCGAACCATGTCCTCTAGCTCCACATAGCATACTTCTGAATCCCGTTCTATTCCGGCCGGAACGGCCGATTCCACTTCAAATCCAGGACCAAAACTCGTTCCACTTCAAAATCTAGGACAAAACGACGACGTTTTTGTCCCGGTAAAAATCTAGGCCCGATCCGGCAAATCCGACCACTTCAAATTGGAACGCCCCAATTTCGTACCGGGCGTTCTGTTCCGAGTTCAAAATAAAAAAAATTCAAAAAAAAAAGAAAAACTCAACCCATAAATTATATATTAGTAAAAATAAAAAATTAAAATCAAGAGATAAAGTCCGGCATCAATGTAGGAAGAGGTAGTGAGAATATGTTACTTAATTAGTTTCCTTAATTGTTTTTATTCAAATGAAGGGGACAAACGGGTGGGGTAGTTTTTATAGTAACTGATTATTGGTTTTTATACTAATTATTATATAATTAATTATTAATTATAATAATAGGGGTATTAATTTGTAATTAATTTGATTGAATTATTTGTAATAGAATGTAATTTAATTAATTATGTTTGAACTTATTGATTATGATGCGGATCAACCCAACACCAAGCGTAATCATGCCAACGATCCATTGGAGGTGCCAATTGGGCCAATCACATGAGCTAGGGCAAAGAAGCTTAAAGAAGCATTGAATGGGCTTGTTCAAAACTTATGGAGCAAGATGGACCTAGAAGGGCTTGGTACATTTAAGGAGCATGAAGGACAACCCTTAATTCATCTAATTCAGGTCCAAGAAGAGCCCAATTCATGTGGAACAAGGGGTTGATATGTCCGGCCCAATACCAGCCTTGTTAGGCTTGTTTTATTTCCTAATGCTACAAGGATAAAAAGCCAGCAATTTATTCTCCTAATTAAGTAAGGACGTTGGCCATATCTTATTCCTAAAGAGGGGAGGATTATTTAATGCTTTTCCTAACATAGTAAGGAAAGTAATTAAATCAGCAACAAAGGAGGAAATTTATCCAAGCTAATCGAGAACATCAAAGGAAAGGGGGCAGCAACACAAATTTGATTCTAGCATATTTAGGATGGTAATATTCGGATTTTTATTATTTTTATTATTTTTTTCCTAGTTTTTGGGCTATTATCCTTATACTTCTCGTTCGCGAATCTATATTCAGAGTGAAGAAAGTAAGCTTGTGTGATCATAGTAGTGTGGAAAAATTAAAGAAACAACCTAATTTTTATGCAAAAGGATCTCAAATCAGATCTGCGTTTTGCACTAATAAGCCAATGATCTTACTTGTGTATAAGGAGGCTTATTTTAACACTAACGATCTTGATTCTGCTATTCCTAGTGTGGCTGTTTCTTTGATGCAGGAGTTTGATGATGTATTTCCTGAAGACATCCCTAATGGATTACCACCATTAAGGGGGATTGAACATCAAATTGACCTTGTGCCCGGAGCTTCGATTCCTAACCGCCCAGCCTATAGAAGCAACCCCGACGAGACAAAGGAGCTTCAAAGGCAAGTAGATGAGTTGATGATGAAGGGTTACATTCGTGAGAGTATGAGTCCTTGTGCTGTGCCAGTGCTACTTGTGCCTAAAAATGATGGAACATGGAGGATGTGTGTTGATTGTCATGCCGTCAATAACATAACGGTAAAGTATCGACATTCTATTGACATGCTAGATGAGTTACATGGATTATGTATTTTCTCTAAAAAGTGGGTACCATCAGAATAGGAAGAAAAAGGGTGATGAGTGGAAAACTGCATTTAAGACTAAGCAGGGGTTGTATGAATGGTTAGTCATGCCGTTTGGACTTACGAACGCGCCTAGCACGTTTATGCGTTTAATGAATCATGTATTGCGTGCGTTTATAGGTAAGTTTGTTGTGTATTTTTTATGACATTTTGATCTATAGTAAGAACTTAAATGAGCATCTTGATAATTTGCGTAATGTACTTAGTGTGTTGCGTAGTGAGCAATTATATGCTAATCTTAAGAAGTGTACCTTTTGTATCGGAAAAATTGTGTTTCTTGGCTATGTCGTAATCACAGCAGGTATCGAGATGGACAAGGAGAAAGTTAAGGCCATCCGAGATTGGCCTACACCAAAATCGGTAAGTGAGGTAAGGCGTTTTCATGGACTTGCGAGTTCTTATAGAAGGTTTGTGAAGGATTTTAGTACTATTGCTGCACCTTTAATCGAAATTCTTAAAAAGTCTGTTGGATTCAAATGGAATGATGAACAGGATAAGGCTTTTAATTTGTTGAAAGATAAACTTTGTTCGGCACCTGTTTTAGCTTTGCCAGACTTTACGAGAGCTTTTGAAGTTGAATGTGATGCGTCAGGAATTGGTATAGGAACTGTGTTAATGCAGGATAAAAGGCCCATTGCGTATTTCAGCGAAAAACTTAATGGAGCAGCTTTGAATTACCCTACATATGACAAGGAGCTCTATGCCTTGGTAAGAACTCTAGAGACGTGGCAGCATTACCTGTGGCCTAAGGAGTTTGTGATACATTCTGATCATGAATCATTGAAGCATTTGAAAGGGCAAGGTAAGTTGAGTAGGAGACATGCCAAATGGGTGGAATTTATTGAAACCTTTCCGTATGTGATCAAGTACAAGCAAGGAAAAGAAAACATTGTGGTTGATGCACTTTCGCGCAGGTATGTTCTTTTATCTACTTTGGATGCTAGATTTCTAGGATTTGAACACACAAAAGAATTGTACAAGGATGATAGTGATTTTGCTAATGTTTACAATGCTTGCGAAACTTCGGCTTTTGGGAAGTTTTATAGACTTGATGGATATTTGTTTAAAGAGAGTCGATTGTGTGTTCCATTAAGTTCTATGCGTGAATTGCTTGTACGTGAAGACATGGGGGCGGGTTGATGGGGCATTTTGGTGTTGTTAAGACTTTGGATGTGTTGCATGAGCATTTTTATTGGCCTAAAATGGAAAAAGATGTGCAGCGCATATGTGACAAATGCATAACTTGTAGGAAAGCAAAGTCTAGGACTCAACCTTATGGCTTGTACACCCCTTTACCTGTACCTAAGGAGCCGTGGGTAGACATTTCGATGGATTTCGTCTTAGGTTTACCTAGGTCAAAACGGGGTAGGGACTCAATCTTTGTAGTTGTTGATAGGTTTTCAAAGATGGCACACTTTATTCCATGTCATAAAACCGATGATGCCACTAACATTGCTGATTTGTTCTTTAAGGAGATAGTATGACTTCACGGGGTCCCTAAGATCACTGTTTCCGATAGAGATGTGAAGTTCCTTAGCTATTTTTGGAAGGTGTTATGGGGAAAATTGGATACTAAACTGTTGTTTTCAACTACTTGTCACCCCCAAATAGATGGACAAACCGAAGTAGTTAATAGGACCTTAACACAACTTCTGTGTGCTGTCATTCAAAAGAACTTAAAGAATTGGGAAGATTGTTTGCCATTTATAGAGTTTGCATATAATCATAGTGTGCACTCTACTACTGAATTTTCACCATTTGAAATTGTGTATGGATTTAACCCATTAACTCCAATGGATTTGATTCTTTTACCTATTGATGAAAGGGTTAGTTTGGATGATAATCGTAAAGCACAGGTGGTGAAGACACTCCATGAGAGTGTGCGGCAACAGATTGAAAGGAGGAATCGTGTGTATGCGACTAAAGCCAATAAGGGGCGCAAACATGTTGTCTTTCAGCCTGGCGATTGGGTTTGGGTGCATATGCGCAATGAGAGATTTCCGGCCCATAGGAAATCAAAGCTACAACCACGAGGAGATGGGCCATTTCAGATCCTTGAGAGGATCAATGACAATGCTTATAAAGTTGATTTGACAAGTGAGTATGGTGTTAGTGCTACCTTTAATGTTTCTGATCTTACTTTGTTTGATGTAGGCGATGATTCGAGGTCGACTCCTTTTCAAGAGAGAGGGGATGATGCGGATCAGCCCAACACCAAGCGTAATCATGCCAATGATCCATTGGAGGTGCCAATTTGGCCAATCACAGGAGCTAGGGCAAAGAAGCTTAAAGAAGCATTGAATGGGCTTGTTCAGAACTTATGGAGCAAGATGGACCTAGAAAGGCTTGGTACATTTAAGGAGCATGAAGGACAACCTTTAATTCATCTAATTCAGGTCCAAGAAGAGCCCAATTCATGTGGAACAAGGGGTTGATATGTCCGACCCAATACCAGCCTTGTTAGGCTTGTTTTATTTCCTAATGCTACAAGAATAAAAAGCCAGCAATTTCTTCTCCTAATTAAGTAAGGAAGTTGGCCATATCTTATTCCTAATTTTTTTGGGTTATTATTGCTTATTTGGATCAATTGTCAGTGGGCTTTATATAAGTCCACCTAAAGGGGGTCCATTAGGGTTTCTTTAAGTCTAGAGTCAGTATAAATAGAGGCATAACCAAACATGTAAGGTTATGCAATTTTCAGATCAATAAACTTCTTTGCAGCACTTGTGTGTTAGTGGGATAATCTCCCTTCCTTGGTTCTCTAAAGAACTGAAAACGACTTATCGAAGAACAACTGACTTCGTGGCGTCATCCTTATACTTCTCGTTCGCGAATCTATATTCGTTGGGTGGGGGGTTTCGTTTCTAATAGTGTTGGTGCCTAGGTACAAGTTATCTTTGTGTCACACTCCTATCAAACCTGATTTACTTGGCTTTCCGGGAATTGGTGTCTTTGCGTGTGGGTTGCGTGACCACGTGATCTCGAGGTTCGCATCCACATCTTCATTGATTGAATTTTAGAGATTTAAACACATAAAATCTAAACACATGAGTGTTGGAGTGTATATCAAAGAAAAAAAAGAAATAGAAAAGAGCTTGAAATTGAAAGAAGCTAAGCATTGGTGCTCGAAGATTGAAAATTGATGTGTTTTGAGGGAATATCTTGGTTGAAATATGTTTTTCCATATGCTCTACTTTCTTTGGTTTGAACCTTTTCTTCTACTCTCTTTTACCTCACCTTAACCCTAGAACCATTACAACCGGAAAATAAGACCTTTTGATTCATGCATTGTTTGTATTATTTTAGTAATGAAGATGAGATTGAAGAGCAAGCTTATTGTAGAACATCTTCATTGATTGAATTTGAGAGATTTAAAAACACAAAACCTAAACACATGAGTATTGGAGTGTATATCAATGAGAGTACCTATCACTTTGGCATGGCATAGATTTCTTTTAAATCCCGAAGAGTAATTGAGTTTTGAAGTTTGCATGTAAACAAAATTCATGAAGATTTATGTTCTTTATCCTTCTCGATTGTATTCTTATTTATAATGCTTGAATTCTTGGATATTGATGGGAGATTAAGAGATTGGTCATAGTTATTTTTTTATTAATTTTTTTTTACCTATCCTTTCTCGAGGACGAGCAAGAGCTAAGTGTAAGGGTATTTGATGCGATCATATTATTTGATAATTTCATCCATATTTACCTAGTGTTTTGCATCTGTTTTGTGTATAAAATGCCTTGATATTCTTTTTTTATATATTTTGAAGGTATTTTTGGATGAAAGATGCAAAAAGGAAGTAATTGGGGGTGATTGACAGATTTGACCTTCAGTTGGTGTTTTTGTAGAGTGGAAGCTCTAGAGATCAAAATGAAGTGATTCCAGTGATATTCAAAAGCTAACATCCATAAATTTATGTAAATATAAGGAAAAAGAAATAGAATAAGGAATATCATGTAAATCTTAGCCTTCAAAGTCAAATCATGTAATCTGCTGATATCGACCTTCAATATCTCGAGCTACAAAAGTCCGATTGATGCAAACTCAATTGGCATGGATTTAGGACTTAAAGACCTATAAACGCTCTAAATTTAAACTCAAAATGATGTCATATTAAGAAGATATGAATTTTATAAGGAACAACTAAATTCTGTCAACTTAAGGAAGGACTATTTTGTATGGGAGACATTAGGGTTTCTAAGCATGTATAAAGGAGAAGAGGAACAAGGTAGTGGGGGCTAGCACCAGAGAAAACACAAAATATTCCTCTTCCATACCCTAAATCATGTGTTCTTTAATCTTTTTATGTAGTTGTTCAATAAACATCAAGGCTATACTCTTTTGCTCGGTTGCAAGGACACGAAAACCTTCAGATTTCAAGAACTGTGAGATCTATTTTTACCTCAATTTTTCAGTTTATATGATGAATATGTTTGCTCTCCTATGCTTATTTTCCTATGATTGTTTATTTAATTGCTAAGAGCGGACTCGAAGTTATTTTTGTAGACAATCGATTGCTAAGTTTGATATCAAAACTGGAGTTGTATATGAACTTGTGAATCAACTAAGTTAATAATTGTAGCGGATCTATGTTATTAATCTTAGGGAGAACATTCAATCGAACTAAACATATATTGTGGACAATTATGTTTCTTACTTGATCAATTTATCTAGATTTTAATGTTGTCATTATATCAAATTACTACTGCGGACACTATGGTTGTTTGATGGTTAGGGTAAGTTATATGGCAGATCCGTTAACGAACCAATTTTAAGAAGAGGTAAATATTCAGAATACAAATTAATTTGTTGTTTCCGTGATCAGTTCTGATTTCTGTAGGTGGATGTTGATTTGCAACCAAGGTTTGCTTTATTGATAAATTTCAGTTTTATATAATTTTCACTTAGTTTGCTTTAGCCTAGTCTAGACAACTTCCAACCCCCCGAATTGCATTACATATAGCACGAAAATCTGAACTAAATCGTCCTCGTGGGATTGACCCCTTGCTTGCTATATACTATCTTGTGTGTTTTAAACTAGGGAAATTAATTTGTGCGATCGCGACATCGTAACAAATTTTCCACTTAATTATGTTCCTCCACTTAATAATTCCAATGCTTATATGAGTTTACTAATTGTAGGTGTTTATTCCTAGTTTGATGAAGGAAAAATTTGAAATCCCCCCCCCCTTGTTCTTGTTGTTATCAGCCACCCATGGATGAGAGAAGGAATAAGTATTATAGTCCCATCTTTTTTTAATTCCATTTTGGCGCCATCTATCTCTCTTTTTCCTATTTTCAGTCCCTTTTGTTTCCTTTTGATCACAAGTTACCTTACTATTTGAAGTTGTTTTCCTCAAAAGTAACACATATCAAAATGTTTTGGCAAAGCATTCATGAATGCTATGCTATTAGATATTTTTTAGACAAATATATTTTCATTACTTTGAATGGATTTGGAATTTGACTTTCTTTTCCTTTGATGTGTCTATCTTATTTTCTCTTTATTATAGTGGACCTAGAAAAAAATAACTAACATCATACTAATAGCTACTCACTTTGAAACATTATATTTTCTCCAACATAACAAAATTTAATACATTAAGTTGTTGAAAATAAGTGATCAAAATTAGAAAAAAAAATGTTTTGCTTATTTATTCTTAATATTTATTTTCTTAATAAGTTGTTTGCAATGTTTTTTTTTTATCAAATTTCTTAGTTATCAAACAACTGATTTATTGACATCATTTTATATCTAAAATCTTGTCCATATTTTATTAAAGTAACTATACTTAAGTAATGAAAATCAAAATACCTATAACTAATCATATCTCTCAATCCGACCATTAGATTGATATCAAATTTTGTGAAGAGTCTCTTCACATATTTCTATACATTAGCTTAAAATTTAAAAGCAATAAGAGAATATAAAAACCTTGTGATACTGATAGTGACATTCTCGCAATATTTTAATCCCATCATTTCATAAGTTTTACCTTAAAATAATGATTATGATGGGGAAAACAAAATTCTGGCCTCATTTTTAGTGGATGCACCATAATGATCACAAGTTACCTTACTATTTGAAGTTGTTTTCCTCAAAAGTAACACATATCAAAATGTTTTGGCAAAGCATTCATGAATGCTATGCTATTAGATATTTTTTAGACAAATATATTTTCATTACTTTGAATGGATTTGGAATTTGACTTTCTTTTCCTTTGGTGTGTCTATCTTATTTTCTCTTTATTATAGTGGACCTAGAAAAAAATAACTAACATCATACTAATAGCTACTCACTTTGAAACATTATATTTTCTCCAACATAACAAAATTTAATACATTAAGTTGTTGAAAATAAGTGATCAAAATTAGAAAAAAAAATGTTTTGTTTTTTATTCTTAATATTTATTTTCTTAATAAGTTCTTTGCAATGTTTTTTTTATCAAATTTCTTAGTTATCAAACAACTGATTTATTGACATCATTTTATATCTAAAATCTTGTCCATAATTTGTAATTAACCTACTAAATTGAAGAGCCTATTAAAATTTAAAGTAACTATACTTAAGTAACGAAAATCAAAATACCTATAACTAATCATTTTTATTTATAACTATGATAATTGCTAGTTAACAGATTATTTCAAGGTGTTTGTTGAAATTTAAAATGACTATAATTAATTTTTTTCATTAATTATTATTATAATATTGAGAATAGAATAACATTAATAAAATAATTGTTTGATGTAAAAATCATTTTCATATAAATCATTATATATATATATATATAAAGCTATTTTCACAATGAAATCTATTAACTGAGATATTTCTATATTTATTTTTTCAATTGTTCCTGCTAGATTTTTTTTATGTTGTGCATTATATTCTATAATATGGAGTAACTACTAACATACTAGTAGTTCTTATATGTAGTTTCTATTTTGAAGAAATAAACTTACACAAGTAGTAAATTATTGGAAATAGGAACTTTGAGGAACATATTGAACCATCAAAACATTTCCATAAGCCATTCATATTAACGTGTGGATCAACAATGGAGCCTAAAATATTGAAAAACTCATAATTTAAGTTTCACTT
Source organism: Salix exigua (assembly GCA_032356905.1). NCBI lineage: Eukaryota > Viridiplantae > Streptophyta > Magnoliopsida > Malpighiales > Salicaceae > Salix > Salix exigua. The sequence goes on along the minus strand of CM063602.1, from coordinate 15,229,534 downwards.
TAAAATAATGATTATGATGGGGAAGAAAATTGTAGCCTCATTTTTAGTGGATGCACCATAATGATTGTCATCACTCAACTATTGGGTTATTCCCCAAATCTACCAAAAAATAACAAAAATAAAATAAAACGGGTCGACATTGGTAAAAAATTCAAACTGAAAATTTGGTTGTTTTTGAGTCCGATCGCATCTCTTGTGTGTTGGTGGGATAATCTCCCTTCCTTGGTTCTCTAAAGAACTGAAAACGACTTATCGAAGAACAACTGACTTCGTGGCGTCATCCTTATACTTCTCGTTCGCGAGTCTATATTCGTTGGGTGGGGGTTTTCGTTTCCAATAGTGCTGGTGCCTATGTACAAGTTATCTTTGTGTCACACTCCTATCAAACTTGATTTACTCGGCTTTCCGGGAATTGGTGTCTTTGCGTGTGGGTTGCATGACCAAGTGATCTCGAGGTTCGCATCAGATTATTTCTTAATGTGTTCAATTTGTTTTTTTTAAGTTTTTCTAACATTAAAAAACAATAAGTAACATTAGTTAATTTCAAATACAACAACCATAAAAAAAAAACATAGAATTACTTGAAAAACATACAATAATTAGCTTAAATTTCAAATTTCAAATATTTTGGATCTTTTAATTATAATTAAATTCATTCTTTATGTTTTATTTTAAAAAAATAATTTTATTGTTGGAATTTTAGAGATGTTTCTGATTTTGAGATTATGTTTGTTTGACTGTGTTTGTATTATATAATTTAAAGTTAAAATACAACAACCATAAAAAAAAACATAGAATTACTTGAAAAACATACAATAATTAGCTTAAATTTCAAATTTCAAATATTTTGGATCTTTTAATTATAATTAAATTCATTCTTTATGTTTTATTTTAAAAAAATAATTTTATTGTTGGAATTTTAGAGATGTTTCTGATTTTGAGATTATGTTTGTTTGACTTTGTGTTTGTATTATATAATTTAAAGTTATATGAATAGTATGACACCGAAACGAAACGCCGGAACGCTCCAAAACAATCAAAACACCGGAACGGCGACCAGAACGGCACCGGAACGGTATTGACAACTTTGCCACATCGTGCTGTAGCGCAACTACATTGGCAATGTCACGATTCAACCCATTAAGAAATCTAGCCATGGTGGCTTTTCTATCATCTACAACATTGGCACGAATCATTGCTATCTCCATCTCTTTGTGATATTCATCTACTGTCTTATAGCCTTGATTTAGACCTTGGAGGTTCAGGTATAGGTCTCTATAATAGTAGTTTGGAACAAATCGTCTCCTCATTAACGCTTTCATCTCCCCCCAACTCTAAACGGGTCGCTCTCCATTCCTCCTTCTACCGATCACAATCTGGTCCCACCAAATCATTGCATACGCTGTAAACTCAATCATCACCAATTTCATTTTTTTGTTCAGAATAGCTATGACAATCAAAAATCCAATCTACTTTTTTCTCCCACTCCAAATAAGCCTCGGGATCATTTTTACCTTCGAAGTTACGAATTTTCAGTTTGATGTTGTCCCCATTCATATCTTCATAATTCCCCATGCCATGGAAATTCATATTTCGCCTAGCTCTGCTCGGTCTAGACCTTATTCCCTATCCAACATATGCAAAATCCTAGTCATCTTCGCCCATATTTGCGTTTGCATCAACATACTCTTCAAAATCAAATCTGTTATTCCATACGGCCATACGGACTGTATTTCCTCGGTGATCAGCCCCACTATTTTGTTGCTTTATTGAATTCATCTCATCTTTCAGATCTTTGTATACCCTCGACATCAACATTTTGTAATTGGAGAACGCCACGTCAATATTTTGTGTCCCTAATTCGTTGTTTTCAGACATCCTTTGAATCTGCAAAATTTGGTTAGTAGCAAAAAATATATATAGATATCCTCACAACTCTCGTGTATCACACACAAAAAAAATCAAAGCTTTTCACTCTAATAATTTCACTACTCTTACCTGACAACTTGCTTTCTTTTGGTTCTTTCAGAACTAATATCATCAAATCAAAGTTAGTAGCCGTAGCAGCACACTCTAATTATGATTTTTAGACTCAAGAAGCAATAAAAAACTACGAGTACCAATGCAAATTCATACGAATTGTGGACGATACGAAGACACGATATAAAACAGAAGCAAATACTAGAGAAAACAATTACTTGACTCCTAGATAGCTGAAAATAGAACAAAAACAGAGAATTGGACAAAACAAAACAAAAGCAGAATTTAACCTCTAACGCAATATTTATGTAACAGAATTTCGAAACGACCTCATAATCCATATTTAGTATTTTTGTGCTAAATAAAAAAATAACACCCAATTTATAGGCCTTTCTCATACTTGTAGGCATTCAAACCCTTATGTAACGAATTTGCGGCAAAAATGAATCTCCAATTGAAACCTCTAGTATACGATATCGAAATAAGCCCCAATTTAATATATTATGCGATATCAACCCCAAGACACGTAATGTAAAGATTCAATTGATTCTAAGGTGTTTTTATATGGGTTCACTAGGTAGTGTTTCACGCAGTAAATGAATATCAAAATAACCCTCAAGAAATCAATATCGAATAAGCCCAAATTTGAATATGATACTATCTTAACCCCAATAGACGGAATATAAAATTTCAACCGATTCGATGTGATTTGCTTATGTTTTCCCGAGTAGTGTTTTCAGTAGCAAGATTTCAACTAATGCCTCTATCTCTCTTTCTTTTCTTTTCTTTTTTCTGTTTTTAATATACTGAAATGAAGAGACAGAAAATAATGAAATATAACTTCTTTTTAAGATGACACCGACACGATGAACACCAACACTGGAAAACTTAAAGGAACACTAAAAAAGGCACGAAAATAACGAGAATGATATGAGCTTCTTTCTGAGCCTAGCTCGATACCACCCGATGCGAACCTCGTGATCACGTGGTCACACAACCCACAACTAAGAATGAGATAAGATCCGGAAAGCCGAAATAAGGTCCGATAGGAGTGTGACACAATGGAAACCCGCCCCATGGCATCAACACTATTGAAATATAACTTCTTTTTTAAGATGACACCGACACGATGAACACCAACACCTGGAAAACTTAAAGGAACACTAAAAAAGGCACGAAAATAACGAATGATATGAGCTTCTTTCGAGCCTAGCTCGATACCACCGATGCGAACCTCGTGATCACGTGGTCACACAACCCACAACTAAGAATGAGATAAGATCCCGGAAAGCCGAAATAAGGTCCGATAGGAGTGTGACACAATGGAAACCCGCCCCATAGCCGATCAATCTTCGATAAGTCGGATTCAGTTCGTTCAAGAACTAAAGAATGCAAGAAACAGTCTCACACATAAACTGAAAAGGTTCAGAATTAAGTTTCATCAATCGCTGCCGAAATTAGGGTCACATGAGTTTAAGTAGTTCTTAAAAAGTAACCCTAATGGGCCTCTTATGTGGACTTAAAGGAGGTCCACTGAAAACTGACCCAAAATCCTAAATTAAAAGGCCCATTACTTAATCCAAGCAACCCTTGGAGCCTATCTTCTCTGAAAACAAATCCCTAGGACTAGTTAAGCCCAAACAAGACTTGGGCTGTCGCTAACTAACTTAAATAAAGCCCATGAGGTTTATTTGTTCTCTTCCATCCAGCCCATCAATCCCATGTTGTAGTAGGATCCTTTTGTTGTCCTAACTTCATGACCCAAATAAGATTGTATTGGACCCCTCCTGCACATGGATAAGATTCACTAAGGTCTCCTCTTGATACTCCAATGGCCCTTGCAATTCTGATCGGGTTGAAACCTTCAAGACCAATGCATTCATTGCCTCTTTCAATGCCTTTTGTCCTAGACCGCGTGATTGGACCATTTGGAACATGTAATGGGTCCTTGCTGGTGTTTTTAGTTTTAAAAATAGTTTAAAAATAGTTAAACATTTATGAAACTAATTAGTTGTTTCCAAGATGGGCAACTAAAGACATTAATGGAGGTCATTAGTGTTGACGATAGTCTTTTCAATGTGGAGGGTGGAGAAAAGTCAAAAGAAACAAAAAATTTAACCTTTAAAAGGGGTTATGGTTGTATTTAGAATCTCACATGACTTAAGTACATAGATATACTATTTAATTTTTCTTCTATAAATTGCTTGTATTTTAAGCATTTATTTTTAATTATATGGAAAATTTATATTTTGCGAGTCCCTCCCATTCATGTCGGGAATAGAATTGAAGTTCTTTGATCCCTTTTGTATAAGTTAGGAACTTAGGGATTTGTGGTGAAATTTTGTTATGCGGTGACCATGTAACATGAATAGAATATTAGACCTCGTTTATTTGTCTGGAAAGTGGTTTCCTTTTGGAAAGTGAATTCGATGTTTGGCGATGTTATGGAAAATGAATTCGATAATTTATTAATAATTTTCTTTTCAAGTTTATCTATTATATATAAAATATTTAATATACAATATTTAATCACTTAAATTAAAAAAATGAAATCTAAAAAGTATAATGATGAAATTTTTTATTATATCCTATATTCATACATAGCTTATTTTATAAAATATATCAATATATGTCATATTATATTATAGAGAAATAAGATTGTGAAATATTTTATACGTAAAACTTATTCAATTTTAAAAGCTTAAAAATAAAAATTAAGTGGAAATTGCAATTTTTAATTTTGAGAAAGCCTCAGTAAAACTACATTTTCTCATCCACAAACTTAAAATACTTTTGTACATATTTCTTTCTAACATTTAATTAAGTGATTAATAGCTAATCTTAAAATCGTTACACTTTACATGGAAAACTATTACAACTATGAAAGTATGTAATTGTTTTCGAGTTAAAACTCAAATAAATTTAAAAATATATGAACATTATTGATAAACTCAAATGTTTATTTTTGATCACCCCTACTTCCATTTACGCTATGTGTGAAGCCCCTATAAAAACCAAGATTAAATATGTTTGACCGGAGCGGAACTAGATTGCTTGTATGCGGGGTGACCATGGTACCATATCACGGGCAATTCTCCAAAGTATAGAATAGCCATAGCTATGAGTAGAAAAGCTTTTCGTTGAATACCGCGATTAACATGTATAGTTGTGCAAACCAGCACATTTAGAAATCCACACAATATCTACTTTTTACCATGCTATCAACATTCTACTACATGAATATGCAAACTAACATTCATCTACGTTTGTCTTTGAAGTTTGAAGGGCACATCCGAACTTGATTTTGTTGCCACAAATTTCAGCAAGCCCTTCTTCCTTCTCTCTATAGATAAAACTTGGCTTATCTTGACTCGTTTAATTTACAAAGGATCACTTTCTCCTGGCAGTAGATTGCGTCTAATGTCCAGAGAGGTGCAGTCATGGCAATTTTAAACAATCTCTGTTTCAAGGCTCTCCATTTTTAACTTCTTCGGGCAAAGATGGTGAGGATCCCCCGCTCAATTTGCTTGGTACTGGTGTATTTCTTCGTGATTGGCGTTTTGTAGGTACCAGGACACTCTTAGTTTCCATCTTTCCGCTCGAAGGTTGTCTTCGTCGTCCTCGTTGTCATCTTCATTGTCACCTTTGAAAACCGGATGAACATACGCACTCTAAATGTAGGTTTTCAGATTAAAGTTTGGATCCCTTACTCGTTCCAGGTATCTTTCATCATTACTTCATGGAAACCATGGTTCAAGACAAGATTAGTAGTCTGCAGGGTGCAGCTTTTGAGTCATTTTGCTGAAATCTAAATAAACTATTCATTAGCAATTCAATCAATCAAATAACTTGAATTTACATGAAAGGCATCTCGTTAATAAAGCTAAACTTCTTCATAGTATCAACTACCATAATTAGTCATGCGAGAAAACATAACCTGCGTTTGTAACAAACATTTTCAAGCATATACAGATTGATATACTATAATTTATAATTGCATATAAGTTCTTAGAATTATGCGAGCAAATCAATCGAGAGCAAACAAGCAAGGAAGTAAAGAAAAATCAACACAAACAAAAAGCATCAACTATGCAATATGCAGACAGACATCACACCTGTAATGGATATTTGACAAATGCAGATTTGTGGCGTCCATTGCGTAACACTGTGGAACCATACAGTGAGGACAAGGAGATTTTTCAGATCACTAGTTCTCAAGAATTTGTGGTATCGCATTCGAATACTGAGCAACTACAAAGATTAATCTAGCTGTTGATAAACTCCCCAATTTCAATGCTCGCAAGTTGAATCATCCTAATCTTGGGCCAACATTTTCTAGTTTTACGCTAGTGATCTCGGTTTAGGGGACACTAGAACTTGCATCAACATCTAAAACATCTTTCTAAACTTAATAATATTCATCTAAAAATCAATATCTAAAACATTTTTCATCTAAAAATTACATCTAAAACACAGTATAATATTATTAGGTCTAAAGCCACAACTCACGAGTATAATTAATACTTAAATACATCAATTAATCAATAATCATAGTCTCGATGAGAACAATCACAAAAGCGGACCAAATCAGCTAAAAGCAATGAACATAATCCACTTTATACTACTTTGATTCAAACAAGAAAATTTCAACTGTGGGGTTCTTAAATGATTGTTCAAATACCAGCAACTCACAGCAATTAAATGAAACAAACGGGGCCTAAATCAGCTATTACAAAACAGATACCATAATATTAATTAATTACAATTAATAAAACAAAGGTTACCTTTTGCAAAAGGGACGAAGATTAACGATGCAGAGGGAGGCGAGAGGGTTAATTGCAAAGCAGCGAGGGACCGAGGGAGGCGAGAGGGTTTTGTAAGCAGAGGGTCAGGGACTGAGAGGGAGGCGAGAGGAGGCGAGAGACGAGAGGGTGTTGTGCTGGGTTTGGAAGAAATGTGGGGAAGTGATGCGAACCAGCTCAAAAACACCAACATCGACCCATTACAGGTTCCAAATGGTCCAATCACGCGGTCTAGGACAAAGGATTGAAAGAGGCAATGAATGCATTGGTCTTGAAGGTTTCATCCCGGGTAGAATTGCAAGGACCGTTAGAGTATCAAGAGGAGACCCTAGTACATCTTATCCATGTGCAGGAGGGGTCCAATACAACCTTATTTGGGCCATGAAATTAGGACAACAAAAGGATCCAAAAGAGCCCTACTACAACTTGGAAACATGGGATTGATGGGCTGGATGGAAGAGAATAAATAAACCTTATGGGCTCTATTTAAGTTAGTTAGCTACAACCCAAGGCTTGTTTGGGCTTAATTAAGACTTTGTTTTCAGATAGGATCCAAGGCTTGCTTGGATTAAGTAATGGGCTCTTTAATTTAGCATTTTGGGTCTGTTTTCAGTGGACCTCATTTAAGTCCACATAAGAGGTCCATTAGGGTTACTTTTAAGGACTATATAAACTCATGTAACCCTTTAGCAGCCATTTTTATTGATGAAACTTCATTCTGAACTCTTCAGTTTCTGTGTAAGAGAGATTCTTGCATTCTTCGATTCTTAAATGAACCGAATCGACTTATCGAAGATTAATCGGCTTCGTGGCGTCATTCTACTCATTCCAATAGTGTTGGTGCCTTGAGGCGGGTTTCCATTGTGTCACACTCCTATCGGACCTTCTTTTGGCTTTACGGGATCTTATCTCATTCTTGGTTATGGGTTGCGTGACCACGTGATCACGAAGGTCGCATCAGGTGGTATCGAGCTAAGCTCGAAACAAGGTCATATTATTACTGTTTTTAGTGCTTTTTTTTCTGTGTTCCTTGAAGTTTTCCAGTGTATGTGTTCTTCTCTTTGTTCTTCGTGTCAGCGTCATCTTAAAAAAAAAAGAATGAATTTATATTTCATCATTTTCTGTCTCTTTGTTTCATTATATTAAAAACAAAACAAAAAGAAGTAAAGAAAAGAAAGAGAGATAGAGGCATTAGTTGAAATCTTGCTGCAGAAAACATTAGTATGGGGAAACACAAGCAAATCACATCGGAATCAGTTGTAATTTCACATTGGGTCTATTGAGGATAAGATAGTATCATATGTCAAATTTCGGCTTATTCTGATATTGATTTCTTGAGGGGTTATTTCGAAATTCATTTCACGCATGAAACACTACCTTAGTGAACCAGTATAAAAACACCTTAAAATCCATTGAAACTTTATATTCTGTGTCTAGGGGTTGATATCGCATGATATATTATATTAAGGCTTATTTCGATATCGTATACTAGAGGTTTCAATTGGAGGTTCATTTCTGCCGCAAATTCATCACATAAGGGTTTGTGTACCTAGAAGTACGAGAAAGGCATATAAATTGAGTGTTATGTTTTACTTAGCACTAAAATACTAAATATTGATTTTAAGGTCGTTTCAAAATTGGTTGGTCTTGGTTTCAATTCTATTACGTAAAAATTGCGTAAGAGGTTACATTCTGCTATAGTCTCAAAACATGATCCCTACTGTTTAATTTTGTCCATTTCTCTGTTTTCATTCTACTGTCAGCCATCTAGGAGTCAAGTAATTGTTTTTTTTCTAGTATTTGCTTCTCTTTTATTTCGTGTCTTCGTATCGTCCACGATTACATGCAATTTGCTTTGCTACTCGCGAAATCGTAATCGTAGTTTTGTTTTGTTTTATTTTTAGTATTTTTATTGCTTCTTAAGTCTGAAAATCATAATTAGAGTGCGCTGTGAAGGCTACTAACTTTGATTTGTTGATTTTAGTTCGAAAGAACCAAAAGACAGACAAGTTGTAAGGTAAAAGGTGTAGTGAGCTTATTAGAGAGAAAAACCTTGATTTTGTTTTGGTGTGATACACGAGAGTTGTGAGGATATCTATATCTATATATTTTTTGCTACTAACCAAATTTTGCAGATTCAAAGGATGTCTGAAAACAACGAATCAGGGACACAAAATGTTGACGTGGCGTTCCAATTACGAGCTATGTGTCAACAACTTGAGTTGATATCGAGGGCATTCAAAGATCTGAAAGATGAGGTAAATTCAATAAAGCAACAGAATAGTGGGGCTGATCGCCGAGGAAATACAGTCCGTATGGCCGTAAGGAATAACAGATCTGATTTTGAAGAGGATGTTGATGAAAACGCAGATATGGGCGAAGATGACTATGATTTTGCATCTGTTGGCCAAGGAGTCAGGCCTGGACCGAGTAGAGCTAGGAGGAATATGAATTTCCATGGCATGGGGAATTATGAAGATATGGATGGGGACAACATCAAACTGAAAATTCCTAACTTTGAAGGTAAAAATGATCCCGAGGCTTATTTAGAGTGGGAGAAGAAAGTAGATTGGATTTTTGATTGTCATAGTTATTCTGAACAAAAAAAAAATGAAATTGGTGATGATTGAGTTTACAACGTATGCAATGATTTGGTGGGACCAAATTGTGATCGGTAGGAGGAGGAAGGGGGAGCGACCCGTTCAGAGTTGGGGGGAGATGAAAGCGTTAATGAGGAGATGATTTGTGCCAAACAACTATTATAGAGACCTATACCTGAAGCTCCAAGGTCTGAATCAAGGCTATAAGACAGTAGATGAATATCACAAAGAGATGGAAATAGCAATGATTCGTGCCAATGTTGTTGAGGATAGAGAAGCCACCATGGCTAGATTTCTTAATGGGTTGAATCGTGACATTGCCAATGTGGTTGAGCTACAACACTATGTGGAGGTAGAGGACATGGTTCACATGGCTACGAAGGTAGAGAGACAACTCAGGAAGGGACATGTTCGGCCAGGATCTAATCCGGGTTCTTCATCATCGTGGAAAACGAATCATGATGATTAGAGATGATGGTGATATGGAATCTGAAAGTGACCAATATGATTGCGAAGGCATGCCACCATTGGAGGATATTGATGAGGATGAGTTAGCATTACTGGTTGCGGGGTCCTTGGTTATAAGGCGCACACTTCAGGTTCAAGTCAAGGATGATGAGTCTCATCAACAAAGAGAGAATATCTTCCATACGCGCTGTTACATACAAAGCAAGGTGTGTGGTTTAATTATTGATAGTGGAAGCTGTGTTAATGTTTGCAGTACCACCCTTGTTAGTAAACTGAATTTGAGAACTGTTAAGCATGCGAAACCATATAGATTGCAATGGCTGAACGATAGTGGTGAAGTGAAAGTGACTAAGCAGGTTGTGGTCCCATTTTCGATTGGGAAGTATGTTGATGAAGTTATGTGCGATGTGGTACCAATGCAAGCAAGTCACATCTTGTTGGGGAGGCCATGGCAATATGATAGGAAGGCAGTTCATGATGGGGTTAAGAATAGGTATACCATTGTAAAAGATGGTAAAACCATCACTCTTGTACCTCTTACACCCAAACAGGTGTATGACGATCAAATAAAGCTAAAAAGAGAGCATGAGGCGATGGGGAGAGAAAATCAAGGCGAGGAACATGGAGAGAAAAAACCATCAGATTCGGCCAGAACACAAACCTCTACAACCCCTTCAGCCACCCATCCAAACAAAAACAAATGTTTGGCCGACACTCCCAACAATGACCATTCGACCACTCAAAAACACCCAAATCTAGCTGAGAGTGGAGGTAAGACAAGAGGAGAGAAGAAAGTCAAGAAGTGTAATGAGAATTGTGTGGAAAAACTAGAGAAACAACCTAATTTTTATGCTAGAAAGGGTGAGGTCAGATCTGCATATTTCGCTAACAAGCCAATGATTTTACTTGTGTACAAGGAGGCTTACTTTAACACTAATGATCTTGATCATATTGTGCCTAGTGCTACTATTTCTTTGTTGCAGGAGTTTGATGATGTGTTCCCCGACGATACCCCAAGTGGATTACCTCCATTGCGAGGGATAGAGCATCAGATTGATTTTGTACCCGGAGCTTCAATTCCTAACCGGCCAGCATATAGAAGCAATCCCGAGGAGACGAAAGAGCTTCAAAGGCAAGTTGATGAGCTGATGGAAAAGGGCTACATTCGTGAGAGTATGAGCCCATGTTCCTAAGAAGGATGGAACATGGAGGATGTTCGTTGACTGCCAAGCAATCAACAACATAACGGTAAAGTATAGACACCCTATTCCTAGGCTTGATGACATGTTAGATGAGTTACATGGATCTTGCATTTTCTCTAAAATTGACTTGAAAAGTGGGTACCATCAGATTAGGATGAAAGAGGGTGATGAGTGGAAAACTGCATTTAAGACTAAGTATGGTTTATATGAATGGTTAGTGATGCCGTTCGGACTTACAAATGCACCAAGTACATTTATGCGTTTGATGAATCATGTGTTGCGTGCATTCATAGGTAAGTTTGTGGTTGTGTATTTTGATGACATTTTGATCTATAGCAAGAACTTAACAGAGCATTTTGATCATTTGCGGAATGTACTTAGTGTGTTGCGTAGTGAGAAATTGTATGCTAATCTTAAAAGTGTGCCTTCGCTCGAAGAAATTGTGTTTCTTGGCTATGTGGTAACTGCAAAGGGTATCTTGATGGACGAGGAGAAAGTTAAGGCCATCCGGGATTGACCTACACCCAAATCGGTAAGGAGTTTTCACGGGTTAGCTAGTTTTTACAGGCATTTTGTGAAAGACTTCAGTACAATAGGTGCACCCTTGAATGAAGTTGTTAAAAAGTCAGTTGTGTTTAAATGGGGGGAGGAACAAGAATTGGCTTTTGTTCTATTGAAAGAAAAATTATGTTCTGCACCTGTTTTATCCTTACCTGACTTTACAAAGGCATTTGAAATAGAGTGTGATGCGTCTGGAATGGGAATAGGTGCTGTTTTGATGCAGGATCGGAGACCTATTACATATTTTAGTGAGAAGTTAAGTGGAGCGACCTTGAACTATCCCACTTACGACAAAGAACTCTATGCCTTAGTAAGAGCACTCGAAACATGGCAGCATTACTTGTGGCCAAAAGAGTTCGTCATCCATTCAGATCATGAGTCCTTGAAACATCTGAAAGGACAAGGTAAGTTGAATAGGAGACATGCGAAATGGGTTGAATTCATTGAAACTTTTCCGTACGTGATCAAGTATAAGCAAGGGAAAGAGAACATCGTAGCCGATGCACTTTCGCGCAGGTATGTTTTTTTACACACCATGAATACTCGATTGCTAGGCTTTGAATATGTGAAGGAATTGTATGGTAATGATTCTGATTTTGCTGAGATTTTTAATGCATGTGGAAATTCGGCTTTTGATAAGTTCTATTTGATGGATGGTTATTTGTTCAAAGAGAATAGAATGTGTGTTCCTGCTAGTTCTTTGCGTGAATTACTTGTTCGTGAAGCACATGGGGGTGGTTTAATGGGTCACTTTGGGGTTGCGAAAACCTTGGATATATTGCATGAGCATTTCTATTGGCCAAAAATAAAAAGAGATGTGCAACGAATTTGTGAACAATGCATCGCTTGTCGGAAGGCAAAATCTAGAGTACAACCACATGGTGTCTATACACCATTACCTGTGCCTACTGAACCGTGGGTAGATATCTCTATGGACTTTGTTTTAGGTTTACCTAGGTCAAAAAAAGGTAGAGACTCCATTTTTGTTGTGGTTGATAGGTTTTCTAAAATGGCTCATTTCATTGCATGTCATAAAACAGATGATGCATCTCATATTGCAGACTTGTTCTTTAGGGAGATTGTATGTTTGCATGGCATTCCTAAGAGTATTATGTCAGATCGTGATGTTAAATTCCTTAGTTACTTTTGGAAGACCTTGTGGGGAAAATTGGGAACCAAACTTTTATTTTCGACAACATGTCATCCTTAAACAGATGGGCAAACTGAGGTAGTCAATAGAACATTATCTCAACTTTTGCGTGTTGTAATACAAAAGAATTTGAAAAGTTGGGAAGAATGTTTGCCTTTTGTTGAACTTGCTTATAATAGAACTGTGCATTCGACAACTAGTTTTTCTCCTTTTGAGGTTGCTTATGGTTTTAATCCGCTAACTCGTATGGACTTAATTCCTTTACCTTGTGAAGAAAGGATAAGTTTAGATGGTGAACAGAAGGCAAAGATGGTGAGACAACTCCATGAAGGAGTTCGACTGCAAATAGAGAAAAGGAACAGACTTTACGCTTCTAAAGCAAATAAGGGACGTAAACTGGTTGTTTTCCAACCCGGTGATTGGGTTTGGGTGCACATGCGGAAGGAACGGTTTCCTAACCACGGAAATCAAAATTACGACCTCGTGGTGATGGTCCATTTCGGGTTTTGGAGAGAATAAATGACAACGCATACAAAATTGATCTTTCAAGTGAGTATAGTGTTAGTGTTACCTTTAATGTTGATGATCTCACATTGTTTGACTACGGATATTGATTCGAGGTCGAATCCTTTCGAGGAGAGAGGGATGATGCGAACCAGCCCAAAAACACCAACATCGACCCATTACAGGTTCCAAATGGTCCAATCACGCGGTCTAGGACAAAGGCATTGAAAGAGGCAATGAATGCATTGGTCTTGAAGGTTTCAACCCGGCGAATTGCAAGGACCGTTGGAGTATCAAGAGGAGACCTTAGTACATCTTATCCATGTGCAGGAGGGGTCCAATACAACCTTATTTGGGCCATGAAATTAGGACAACAAAAGGATCCAAAAGAGCCCTACTACAACTTGGAAACATGGGATTGATGGGCTGGATGGAAGAGAATAAATAAACCTTATGGGCTCTATTTAAGTTAGTTAGCTACAACCCAAGGCTGGTTTGGGCTTAATTAAGACTTTGTTCAGATAGGATCCAAGGCTTGCTTGGATTAAGTAATGGGCTCTTTAATTTAGCATTTTGGGTCTGTTTTCAGTGGACCTCATTTAAGTCCACATAAGAGGTCCATTAGGGTTACTTTTAAGGACTATATAAACTCATGTAACCCTTTAGCAGCCATTTTTATTGATGAAACTTCATTCTGAACTCTTCAGTTTCTGTGTAAGAGAGATTCTTGCATTCTTCAGTTCTTGAATGAACTGAATCTGACTTATCGAATATTAACTGGCTTCGTGGCGTCATTCTACTCATTCCAATAGTGCTGGTGCCTTGGGGCAGGTTTCCATTGTGTCACACTCCTATCAGACCTTCTTTTGGCTTTCCGGGATCTTATCTCATTCTTGGTTGTGGGTTGCGTGACCACGTGATCACGAGGTTCGCATCAGGAAGAGGGTGTTGGGTTACTGAGAGGGTTTTCTAAGCAAATATGAGGGGCTGAGAGGGAGGTGAGAGACGAGAGGGTGCTGGGTTTGAAAGAAATGTTTGCTAGAGGGTGCTGGTTTACTGAGAGGGAGTTGAGAGGCGAGAGGGTTTTTTAAGCAGAGATGAAGGACTAAGAGGGAGGCGAGAGACGAGAGGGTGTTGTGCTGGGTTTGAGAAATGTTTGCTAGAAAAGGGTGCTGGGTTACAGAGAGATGAGGGAAAGAGACGAAAGGGAGATGATGGAATGAAAGGAAAGTGTTTTCCTTTTGTGCAGGAAAGGAAAACACTTTCCGCGGGTGAAGGGAAATTTTAGGGTTGACCGGGAAAGTTAAGGAAAACACTTTTTCTTTGACTAACTTTCCCAAGTGTTGCCAAACACTGCAAGTCAAGGAAACTGAATTCCTGGAATTCAATTTCCTCACAACAAACCGGGCCTTATATTCATAATATTTTGTTTCTAAAATATTAAATTTATTAACCTGTGTTTGGGATATTAGAATGTATTATATTATGTTAGAATATTAAATTGTGATGTGTTATATGAAATCTCTGTGCTCAAAATGGCTCTTTATTTATTAATTTAAGATGGAGTTTGAGAATGAATATGGTCTTGAGCATAATCTAGAATGAATTATGCAGTTGATTGTACTAAACATGGATGTGATTGTGGATGAGATGTGATTCTAAATGTGTACAGGATACATTATCGATAACTTGGGATCTCCCGATATAGGGGAGACTCTACCGAAATTTTGTTAGAAATTAACAAAATTTTGATGAGTACAAAAATATTATGCTTCATGTACTCTTTATGGGGGGAAAGATTAACTAATAAACTAATAGTAAACATTTTGATGATTCTAAATGTTTGTCTTGTTTTTTAAATTAGAATGAGATATACAAGTCAAACCTGATGGAATGAAATTGACAACCTTGATCTGAACTCAATCACGAGTAGTTGATTAGCCAGCTCATCCAAGTTTTATACATATCTATTCTGTACTTTTTTTTAAAACAAGCTTACCTAGGTAAAAAGCAACTCTAACACACAAGCAACTTCGATTTATAAGCTATTTGAAACATCAAAGTTAAAAACTTATATTTTTAGCTTTTATTTTAACTTTTGACATGGAATAACTATTTCAATAGCTAAAATAGCTTTATTGCTCTCGAGTTGTTATTTCTACACATTTCGATAGAAAAACCAAAAGATAAAAAAATACATATACATGTTGGAATACCATTTATATTTGTGAATTAAAACACAGAATAAGAGAACAATAGAAGAAGAATTGTTTCTTCTTCCGAAAACCAAATAAAACAAGAAAAAACCCTAACTTTTCTCTTCATGTTCTTCTCCTTCGTCTTAACAAATTCAATCTTCCTTGGCAAACCACCTGCATACACAGACCCATGAAAACATCCCACTAGACCCATCATTATGACCACCGAACATCCTTGTTTTGTCCTCTCTCTTTGTATATTGGTTAGGCTTTGCATTTTTCTTCCTCATCTCCATCTCACTTGCCTTAAACTCAAGAACGCAGGTAACAATTTTTTTTCGGGTCAACTCTTAAATCAATTAGATCATAAATTTATTGTGGTATTAGACACATATTATTGTGGATTGTAATAGTATAATCACTTATTTACCTCTTAGTGCACCTCAATTTTAGCCTTGGACTTAGGGGTATTTTCAGCTCTTTCAAGGGACCGATTGGCATTACCTGAATGATTGGGGGTGTTTTCATCTTTTCTGTCTCATGCTCCCTTAAGGCAACATATGCGGCGTCTTTCAATGGTGAAACGTGTTCATCCAGCATCTCATGTCATGTCCTCTTTCTCATGGTGGTGCTCGTGGCGTCCCACGGTGGTTGGTTGATATTTCCCCCCCTTTTGTTTCTCTTGCAAACTAAATTACACGGAACTCCATTTTTTATGGTGTTTTCATTTTAGCCCCTAATCTTTTGATTGTTTTGTATGGTCTTGATTTCTGTGATATAAGTTTTGATCTATTTCAATTGAAATTGATTTTATATTTCAATTTCATTTCAGTCCCTCTTCTTTTAATTTTGGGATTAGTTTTAAATCTCTTAATATTTTCCGCATAGAAGTTTGGGTTCAATTTTGGCCTTCGATTAAAATTGATCATATATTTTGTTTTCATTTGGGTCCTTATACTTTTCAATCTTTGATTTCATTTTAATTCCTTTATTTGTTTATATATATATATATATCCAAAATAGTCCTTTTCCCCATGTTTATATTTTATATGTATATGCTCTTAGTTTTTGTTTGTCACTTTTATTATTTTCTCTTTTGTTGAGATTATATTTCTTTTAATTTTGTCCTTAAATTTTAATGTGTTGGTGATCCTTTGTAAAATTGATATTTCTTATTTTTTACCATTTGTTCTGTTTTTTATTGTTCAAGTCAAATGATTTTCCTAAGCTAATAATATTTATTTTTGTCTTGTCATTTATTTTATTTTTTGCTTGATCTTTTGTTAAAGTTTTTAGGTCTTTATTTTTATTTTTCGACTTAATTTTGTTTTTTTCTATGATTTATGCAATAATAATAATTTTAGTTTTTTTTCTTGCTTGCCCTTTTGTTAAAGTTTTTGCGTTCTTTTATTCCTCGTGATAATTTAATATTTTGTATTGTTTTAGTAGTAATAGTAATAATAATTTTAGGTGTTCTAATCATGATAATAATAGTGACATTATTAATCATAATAATAATAGCAATTGTAATTTATTGTGATGTTTATAGTGCTTATGGTGTTAATAATTATGACTTTGATGGTAATAATAACAATATCTCATAAAATAATATAAAGAATATCAACAATGACAAAAACAATTGAAATAATGATAATAATACTAATTATAATTTAAATGATATTAATAAAAATAATAATGGTGGTATCATAATGATTATTGTCGTAATAATGACAATGATTATAATAATAATGATGGTGGTAGAAATAATATTGCCAATAATAATTCGAATATTAATTATTTGCAAAAATAGCTATAATGTTGACTTCAATCATTGTGACAATTTAACAATCATGATAATAACAATGAGAATAATAATTGAAATAATTCATTAATAGATGTTTTTTGTTCAAAATTGACTTGTATGGCTTATTTATATATGATATTTTAGATCTAATATCATGTAAACAAAAAATATACAAAGCCACATGTAGACAAAATGGGTGGAAAAATTGGGTCAAATTATCCATAATGAAAAAATATACGAGGCACTTGCCCTGTGCTTCGTCGCAACTAGAACCAAATTTTTTAATATGTAAGAAAAATATTAATGGTCCTAGATTTTTTTTGATGATGTTATACATTTAAGGGAAATAATCAACCTACAAAACTTTTGATTATTTATCTTTTTTATATACTCATTTTGTTATGGATAAGGCAATTAAAATAATGATAAAGATTAATTCAAAGGTATTTTTTTCTTAAGAATATATAAGACTGATTATATATTTTGATATTTATTTAATATTAACGCCTTAATATATGTATAAATGAACAAAGGTTGTTTTAAAAATATCAAATTAGTTTAATCTCAGTGTTCTAAAATACTTTTAATATAATGATTCAACAATAAATCTTAAGAAAATAAAAATAATTTAATCTATTTTTAAATAAAAATCACTTTAAACTAAAAATATACCAAGTCACTCATAGATAAAAAAAAGAAGAAAAAAAACACAAAGATAACAAATTACTAACATACATAAGAGAGAGAGAGAGTTTCATTCTCATTTCACGCCACCAAAGATAAATATACTATGTTTTTTAATGCAAATCGCATTTAATACAAAGATAAATAATAATAAAAATTAAAAGTTAGAATTAAGAGTATAGAGATATAGAAGGAATAAAAAAATAACAAGATTGAAACTAAACAAAAAAATAAAAGAATAAAAGATGAAATCCAATGAAAAAAATTACAGATGAGATAAAAAAAAAATTCCCAAGGAGCGCAGGCTAATTGCTCTTTTTAATTATTTAGCACGCGCGAAGCAACAGAAAACCATCTTTATTTATTTGACCGTAGATCTAGTTAATAAACAATCAATCCTAGACATTGATCTTCTAGTCGTTCAAAAGCTAAAGGTGGCATACACGAGCACGTTCAAGTTATTTATTCTCTCTCTCTTGATCTTGAGAGAGAGTGAGTAGACTTAAAACACAGCAGATTGTTGAAAAAGAAGAAGGGCCAAATTCTTGATGATAACCAAATCCCTCTGTCGGGATTGGTGTCGAGTCCGTTGTGAGAAGCTCTTAAAAGAAAAGGCCGTTAAGGCATTGGTGAAACCACAGGGAGGAGGTTGCTTCCTAAAAACAACTGGGTTTGGCTCGTTGCCTTTGATTCCTTACCCATAGCATAGGATAAAAGGTGCGTGCTTCAACATCTGACATCTTCACCGTCAGAAAGATGGACAAATACGAGAGAAGAGAAAATGGAGGCAAAACATATAGTAAGTGACGGTAACAACACGGTTTTCACTTGCTCAGATTGGCCAAACTTGCGAGGAAAAGGTGAGGATGTAAGAGACCAATATGGGTATGTTTATGAATGTTGTCTTTGTTGATAAACCTTGAACAGGGTTTGTTTACAAGATTCATAGTCTTTAGATTTCTTATGATTTCTATAACAATTCTCTTTTGATAGAATTTCTTAACTCATACATTCTGTGCAAATTGATGGTGAGTGGCCAGCACAGACTGCAAGTTTGGCAGATGATGGATTCGGTCCTACTGTTGCAGATTTAGTCGCTCCGTATTGGGAGCGTCCAGCCGGCCCTACTTGGTGGTGTCATGTCGCTGCAGGTCACACTTCTGTCCAGGCCTGGCTCAACAATGCTAAGTGGTTACATCCTGCCAAACCAGGTTTAATGATATTACTCCAAACACAAATAACAAATCTAAAAAATACCTTTTCTCCTTCTCTCCCTCTGAAGATAACAGACCAAAGAATTCGTAGAGAGAGAAACTATATCTAGAGAGAGAAATAAAAAGAAATGGACGGGAGCAGCAGCGGAGGAGGAAACGGTCACAGAGTAGAAGCAGAACGGTGGTTATCTGTATCAGAGAAACTCTTATCCGCACCAGCAATTGCAGTTCACTCAAGTAAATATGGGCAACAAGAGTGTTTTGGGATCTTTTTGCAATTACGTGACGAGGTTCTGCCACCAAATCTTGATATATATTGTGCTTTCTTTTGCGACCCGGCTTCCAATATGGGTATGTTTATGAATGTTGTCTTTCTTGATAAATCTTGAGCTGGGTTTGTTTACAAGATTCTATTTCTATAAAAGTACGCAATAGGGTGGAATGTGCTTCCACGGTGCTAGAAAGAAAACAATAAGATTCAACTCTAGTATATGAAATTATGTTTGACGAACAACAGAGATCATCACTGCCATTTACTTTTAGTGTCCGTTCACTTCTCAATGGCTTCAGTTTTATTTCATGTATATGGATTTCTTAAAGCCTGATATTTTTCTGTTTTTTTTTGGTTTAATTCTATTTATTATTTTTGGATCCATCACCCTCTGCAGTGTATCTGCCTTGTTTCCCGCTCTCCTAGTTTTGGTATTCTTAGAACTGCACTGGAGGAGTTATTTGCTCTTTGCTTTTCCCCTGCAGGAAGTAGGTAAGTATCTTTAGTTATGGAAGGTTCTCTGATACGGTCAGCTATAGGTGATGATTGGGACTTTAATAACTTTTTGGCTTTTTCCTGGTATACATGCACGCATGACTCTACCTTTACAGCATCAAAATATTAATTAATAGTTATTAGATGTTATGGTATGGATAAGTTTATCATTTCATTATAAAATTGGAATTCCATTCTAGCTTATCATTTCATTAATGGTGTCAGCTCTATCAAAATTTCAGCAAGCCATTATGGGATGTTATATTATACATGGTCTCTGATGTACCTTTACATACTCCTGGAAAGGACCTGGTCTTGTTTGCCATTGAGAATTGCTTGCTTTCCGTTGAGGCTCCACCCAAAGATGGAATCCCCCATGTTGAGGTATGACTTCCTGTCCCTTCGGTTTTGTTAGCTGGATTCTGCCTTTGCTGATTGTTTGGTGTAGTGGAGGGTTAACAAAAATTCACATTATTATACAGTAAATGAGTTTAGATTTTGCTGAATGCAAATATCATTTCAGCCATTGGTACAGAGTTTGGATGTGGACAACTTTCTCAAACTTCTTACTACTGTGTTACACGAAAGGAGAATTTTACTTCATTCCAACAAGTATCTCTCTGAACGTTGCATAGATAATAGTTGTTTAAGAGAAGTAATCAAATCTAATTACATTTATTTGATTCTCTTATCTATTCTCACTACACTGAAAATTTTCAGAAGTCATCAGGGGTGTGTTTGCATGCTTATTAAAACTTGTGCATTGGTATGATTGGTCAAGTTTCTGAATCATCATTTGCTCAACTTCAAGTTCCTGATTATATATTAATAGCCTTGAATTTTGCTTCAACTTTGTTATGTTATGCATACAAGAATGATGCGGTGAATTTCAGTTAGTGATGGTGGGTATGTAATATCTATTTAAATGCACACTAATTCGCAGAGATGACTTGGATTTGTTCAAGGCTCCAGGGTGTGTATTATTAGAGTTGAAGTGTATTGTTGATTTGATTATTATTTTAGTTGAACCTATCTTGTTTGCAAGTTTACAATTAACAGGAGATGGTTTGAATTTGATTTCTCGGAAATGTTAGAGGAGTCAACATCCAATTATGTTATTGATAGCTGGCGTGGTCTTCATTTAGATGTATTTATTTGCTGCTCTAGCCACTAGCTCCCATTGTTTGATTTCCCTCTTTCCAATTGTTAATCCCTGTGGATCTGTTTTTGTCTAGAGCACTGGTTTTCAATTATCATGATCTGAAATTTCTACTCAGCAGTCTTTCTGAAGATGGAATTAAATCGATGCAAATGCTTTTCTTATATACATGCTCTCTTTCTCAAGGTCACTGGCTATGCTAAAATGCTCTTTGCATTCTTTACCAAAACAACTGTTTATCCGCAAATTCTTGATTTATATTATCAGGAATCTCACTATATTCTTAGTAAAATTATTTCAAGTAATAGTTGCTAATACCTTTTAAGTTTTAATTTTATTATTTTGTTGCGACGTGGGTATTCACTTTTAACCCTAGCATTGGAGGCCATATGTCATTTGATTTATCCCTTTAGGTGGTAAGTGAGTTTAATTATTTGTACGTTCACTGCTCATTTACCAGACTAGAATATCACTTCTAGGTTTGTCTTTTTATGCTGGAACCTTTTTTCATCTTCCTAGATGAAAATTGCAGCTAAAATGTTTTTCTTTCTCTGGATAGGCTGATCGAATATTCATATCTTCATGTGATTCTCTTATTAGCTCACTTCTAATTATTTATATGTTTGTTGTGCTAAGGCATGTCTACATTCCATTACTATTTTTCATTGGAGTTGACCATATTGATGCTCCTACACCTTATATGATTGGTCTCCTTCATCTGTTGATACACCTTGCAATGTATGGTGTAAGTTTTTTGCTTAAAATTATGGTTGAATCACTTGTCTGGCTTAATAAATGATATCTTGGTAATATTTTATCATGCCTTATTCTTTATTGTTTGTGTTTATATTTTATTTTTCTTTAGCAGGAATTTGGCAGTGTTTTCTCTATCAGCTCATTTGCGTCAGGGAAAGCTCAACTGAGTAGAATAATATGAAAATGCTATGGTATGGTTTCTAGTTTTGCTCTATAGAATGCATAGCATGAACTAATCCATGTGCTTTAAACTTCTTGGAAAGAACAATTAATATACACATTCTACTCAATAGAGATCACTGAGTTTTTGTTTGCCAGGTTACACCCTTGACAAATGAACTAGTACCTGTTTTCTAGTCATTTATGTTTTTATAGCCTCTATCCATGCCTTTTACTTTTGTGTGGCCATCCTTGAGTTGGTCTACGTAGAGGGCTTGATATTTATGTTGGTTGTTAGTTAGTAGCCAGGAAACAGGAGTGAGTGCTTAGTGAAGGAGCAAGGTGTGCACAATTCAAAACAATAATGTATGCATTCATCATCCGAAATGAATAGAATTGTGATTTCCATGTTGAGCAAACTGTGGATGGATTCTCCTGAAAAAATGGTTTAAAATAGTGTAGGGTTATTGACAACATACAATGCATAAGTAGAAGCTCAAATGCAGAATGTGGGTAGGATCCTACCTGCTAAAATACTTCATAAGAGTTTCATATTACTCTTGAATTGTTTTTTGGTTGGCAACCTAAGATTTATCATGTTTGCATAGGGATCACTTTTATAGTTTAAGATCAAAGTATATCACATTTTAGGTTAGTGATATAAGTCCTGAATTTCTTAGCTGATAAAAGGCTATTTTTAATGTTTTTTTTTCACTTCTTATTTCTTTGTTATAAATAGAAAAAAATAGAAAGAAGTTAAAAAGCTCTCTTTTCTTCTTCTAATTTCTATGTATTTCAAATGAAAGATCTTTCATGGGTCTTAAATATGCAATCACAAATCATACTCTGATTTCCTATGCTATGTTGGTGGTTGGCTTGTTTGGTATTTAGACATCTAAGGGAATTGTTTACAATAGATCCAATATGTTATATGCTAGTTATTTGGAGATGTGACGTGTCTAAGAAATTTTAACTACAATATACAAATCAGATGACTTTGTTCCTAACTTTGGTTTTTTCTGCCATAAAAAGTTTAAATGTTGGGACCCCTCATTGTATGGCATCTTCTTTTATACTAGGCATGTGACACATGTATTAACATTACTTATTTATGGATTCATAGTTTGGTTTTGGAAAGCGATGAAGAATGCTTATGTCTTAAATTGCTTACCCTCTTGTACACCTCATTATTGCTCATATTCCTTCTAGATGCTTTATTTCCCAATTGCCTTGCTAGGCATGTAACTCATTATTGTTCACATTCATTAATTCAATCATCTTCTTTTATACTAGGCATGTGACACATGTTTTAACTTTAGTTATTTATGGATTGATAGTATGTTTTTGGAAAGGAATGAAGACTGCCTTGTCTTAAAATGCTTACCCTCCTGTATACCTCAATATTGTTCACATTCATTCTAGATTCTTTCTTCCCCAATTGCCTTACATATATGCAGGCTTTGATGATTTTGATCCATGGAATATTTTTAACTCAACTTAAGCATGTTGGTTACATTTACATTTACACGAGTTTTGAAAGGTTTTCGATGGCTTGGACATCATATTCTTCTACAAACAATAACTTTTTTCTCTACTTGTTTTAATAGAGCAGGGTTTGAGTTGTAATCGCTACTTTTTTAGGATCACATACTTTGAATGATAAGATATGTGTAAGGGATGCTTTTGAAACTTGTGTTGTATATTTTAATAAAATTTATATTGGTTTATTAGCTAGCATTTGAGATCAATTGTCTATACTTTTAGGAGTCTATCAACTGCTTTAAGAAGACTGTTGTAGTTCTTTGAGGCTTTGGAAGTGGTTTATTAATACGGCTGATAGGTTTGCTCTTATAACTCCATGTACTTTTCAACGTCAATCAGCTCTTATGCAATTGGTTATTTTGTTTTAATTTGTCTAGATGATTGTGTTTTCAACAAGATTACATGAAGTGTTTCCTAGCTGGCCTTTTGATTTTCCATCAAGACAAGTGTTTTTTTACTTTTCTATTTCATTCTAGTCAATAAAGAATAATTTCCTAAATTATAACGACTGTCTGAATTACCCTTTCATGTTTTTCTAGGAAAATGCCAATTTACCAGGAATCATTTTCAGACTTCAATTTCCTTGGATTGTTTGATTAATTACCAACTCTTTCCCGTTACTACATATGTCTCTCTGTCATGAGAATTTATGTGCTTAGTCTAAGATATCGATACTGCCTTTGCCTTTCTAGGAGCTTGAATCTGAGCAGTGGTCTTCACTACATCATGCTTTGGAATCCTATGTCTCTGTATTTGATTACTACACAACTTCAAATTTAAGGTCACATATTTTTAACGATAAGATCTATGCATAAGATATTTTTGAAACTTGCATGGGAGATAATGTTCCGCTTAATTCCTTTCGTATATCTTGTATTATTTATGTTGGTTAATTGGCTAGCATCCAAATTTAATTTCATGTTCTTCTAGGAGCCTATGAACTGCTTTAGGTATCACACGACATGATTTTTTATTTGGTAATTTTTGGGATCTATTGATGGTGATAAAGAGTTAGGTAATCTTGTGAAATGTCATTTTAATGCTCTATTCCATGCTAGAAGTACTTGGTTTTTTCAATGATAGTTGGCTAAATATATTTGATGCATGAGCAGCCTTTGCTTCATGATCTCTTTATGAGAATTTTTACGATAAATTATAACATGCTCTCTCATTTCAAAGAAATTTTATAGTCTTAACTTCTTATCTCATGTCTAAGCATTTGTCTATGTCTATATTGTTTTTTTTATATATAATTAGATAGATTATACCGTTCCATATGTAATGTGCAATGTAGCTTTGCTTATGTCCTTTTTAGGGATCGTTACGTGATTTTTTGCCTTCTGATTTTAGACAATTATATTTTCAATCGTAGTGTTTATCAACTTTTCTTTTACATTCTAGTCAACAAGTTTAAGTTTGTTCTTTGAGCTTGTTCAATAGACCTCCTAGGGTTTGAGCTCAAATTTTTTGACTCTAGGATAGCATCAAGCATCAAGGAATGCCATAAAGTCCACAAGGAAATATAGCTCAAGAGAAGCTTTATCTTCATTATTTTTCTTATCCATTATTTTCATGATCCATCCTTCTTGTTCCTTTCCATTAAACTTTCTTTCTTTCAACATCTTGTTTATTTCTTTTATTTTGCGTGGATGTTTCAGAAGTAATGTTTGCAAGAATGTTGTGCCAGATGTTCTGTAATTTTATTTTTACAATTTAGTCCTTATAAAAGATATGATATTTATCTTCTCCTTTCTCTGTATTTTCCATGATCCTTCATGTTTATCAAGGGATACGTGAATGAGTGCCAAGCTAGGTAGTGGTTGATGTATTGCCTAACTATTCTGTGCTAATTGGTGAAATTTTATTTTTTAGGTTGTCATGCCAGGAATAATGAGTTTTGATTGAATCTTCTTGCCTTGATCCTCATGAATTTGCAAGAACTAAGTATCTATATTATATACTTTGTTGAAGTCACATTCATCATGTTGTTATTTCCTCACCTTTTTTTGTTAGCTATTTCTCATTTACAATTGTTTTCTCTGAACTAAGCATAGTCTACCATGTCGGTGATTTCTTTTAATCGTTTTTTCCGTTTCAAGCCTAAGCTTTTACCAAAATTGGCAATTGGTGATATGCTCGTGTTGTTTCAACTCGGCACAGTGGTCTACTCACTTTAACCATTATTGACTATGTCTCCTCGCTTATTTTACTCTAACCAGTCTCTTGGGTTCTTTTAATTAAATACATTTTGGTTAATCTACTAATCTTCCAACTTTTGATTTTTGTTGTTATTTGTATTGGCTGTTGTAGCTTGTTCTTTGATTTATTTTTCTTTTGTCTTCAAGGTTTAAGTTATTTCTTTCCTAGGACAATGAAATGATGATGGTTAATGCTTATGTCATTTTATCTTCATTTAAATTGATGGCGCCACTCCTTTGGTGGATTGTTTTTTATATGATACTCTTTTCATATATTATGTGTCATGGAGCTTTGCTTATGTCCTTTTCAGGTATTGTTACGTGACTTTGCCTTTAAAAATGCTTATCAATTTGGTGAACTTTTTGGTTAGTGTGATTTTTGTATTTTGGCTGAGCTTCTGAAGTGATTTCTTATGTGATAATAGTTGTATTGGGACGTGGTTTGTGTTGAGATTGCTCTAGATTGGAAACGATGATACCAGCATGGTGGTCAATCCAATTTGTTAAATCATTTATGCAAATGTGCGCAGTCATGTGATTTGTTGCAGTGAGCCTGAGACTATCTCTTGCACTGTCTGTGTTGAAAATGAAATTGTTGTAATTTCTAATCATCAACGTTGTTGCTTCTTATGAATGCTTTGTATGATTTGTTGGCAGTGAGCTTGGATTTTGTTCCTTTGTTTTAGATTGTGGTGATGTTACATGTTATTTGTCCACGTGTGATTCTGTAGCGAGCTAGAAGTTTTAAAATTACGCGGTTTGAAATTATTCTTTGATTTGGTGCTGAAAACAAAGTTGTTGGTGTTGAGATTTCTAATTGTCCATGGCTTTTGCTCTGTATGAATTGTTTTGTATGATGGTCTTAATGCAATATGATAGGTTTGCAGTGAGCTTGAGACTATCTCTTGCATTGTCTGTGTTTAAAATGAAGCTTTCGGTGTTGAGATATCTAATCATCCATGCTGTATTTTTTTCAGATGATTGATTGTTGCCTGGGCTGTATTTTATTTGTTTCTTTTATCATCCACATCTTCAGTTGTCTACTATAGTTTGAATTCTATGCACCTTTCTTTTAGTGTGGTTGTAGACAAATAAGTAACTGCCTTTGTTAATGTTGCCTTCATCATGCAGGTATGTCATCACACACTTGCTCTATGTGTGTGATTTAGCTGTGTGTGGTTGCGTACATGTAACTCTATTTGTTGTGCATCATGTGCAGCTCCCAGCTGCTGTCGAGCCCAAGGGAAATCGGAGCAATGCTTGTGATGAGCAGTTAAGTGCCTTTGTTCAACTCACATTTATCATGTAGCTATTTTTCTATGCTGATAACTTAATTCTCTTCCACTATGTTACTATTCTTGGAATCCATGATAAACTTTCCTTGCATGCTTTTCAAAAAAATGTTTTTTCCCTATTATTTATTGTTTTTATTTACAATGGGTTCATTTAGTCTAGCGGAGACATAAAAGTTGAATTTGCATGTTCCTCCTCTCCTCACAAACATATGAGATGGTTCTGTGTACAAACGAGGAGTCGTTTTATGAATCTTTCAACTCGTAATTCATCTTATAAAAACACATGTAGATTGTTCCTTCAATTAATTTTTTGTTTATTCCTCTTTATGTTTTTTTGGCTATTATGTTTTGTTGGAATAGATGGACACATCTTGCTGGTGGGGATACTCACTACCAAATTGGCAGGAGCTGACTTTTACATCATGCACTGTGCTGCTTCATTTTTTGATTTCTAAGGACCAGTAGATACTGGTTGAATTTCATATACTCTTCATGTAATGATAAATATTAATAATTTGTCTTAGTTTCAACCTCCTTTCTTCAATTTAAATTAAAATTTCCTCTCTCTTAACGTTTAATTCCCTAAAGAAAAGTTGCGGGAAAGAAAGCAGCAGCGCATGATGAGATGAGATGATCCTGCAATTCAAAACAATAGGTATATATGATCTTGTCCTCATTGCTGCTATTTTTTTGCTCTAATTGGCTTGGCATGAAGGGTTTTGCTGTTCAAGCATGCCTAACATGGAAGGGTTTTGTTCTTCAAGCATGCCCAAATGGAAGGGTGGAGCAACAATATGAGGAGAATGACCAATTAACTGAAAGTTTGTGCTTGTCTTGTTCACATAATTATATTTCCAGAAGGTTACTGGTGAAGTTAATCAACTCTGTCGCTTCCTTTCCCTGCTTATTATATTTTAATCTAAAGTTTGTGCTCTTCATTTCCTATTTATCTGTCTTTCATCATTTTATGTAATTTCTACTTATTCAATAGACCTAGGGTTTGCGATTTAATTTTGTGTTCTTTAGGATGGCATCAAACATCAAGTAATGCGTCAAAAAGTCAACAAGAAGTTATAGCTCAATAAAGTCTTTTTATTGTTGTGTTCTATGAGCTTCAAAGTGAACAAGCTTTACAAGGAGTCATTTTTCTTTTCCATTATTTTACTTATCCAACCAACTTGTTGGTTCCGTTTTATTAAACCTCATTTATTTTAACATTCTGTTTACTTAATTTCATTTTGTGCAGACATTTCTGAACTGATGTTTCCAAGAACATTTCACCAGTTGTTTTGTAATTTTATTTAACAATTTAATTCTCGATTCTAATAAATGTGATGAGTGTTTGCTCTTTTTTGTGTATTTTCACCAAGATCCTTCATGTTTGTCGAGGGATATAAGTGAATGAAGGTTAAACCAAGGAGTGGTTGATATATTTACCCTCCTATTCCTTTACTTGCTTTTTATATTTTAAGTCTTATGTTCCAGTTTCAGGCTGAAACACAATGATGACTATTTCTCATATGTTCATGCTTTCTTCATAGATATATTGCTTTTTTCTGTTGATCAATCTACTGGGTTCTTTAAATTAAATAAATACAGGGTAAGAGAGTGCTCTTGTAGCTTTAAATTGTTTTATGTTAATTATATTTTCTACTGCAATTTGTACTTTGACTGTGCTTTGATTGTTTTTTCTTGTTCAATGATTAAGTTATTTGTTTACAGGGGCAATCAAATGATGACGGTCTCCACAACGATATGATCACCAAATGTCTCTGTCTTTATTTTACATCATTATTATCAGATAGAGGTATGTTTGCATATTTTTTTCTAGGAGATAATATCAAGTACTATATAAGCAAAGAATGAACTAACAAAACCTTGGAGATTATTTGTGAAAAAGAGTCATATAAGCAAATATGATTGTGCTTTCTCATTTTGTTGAAAACTTATTGTTTCAACTTCTTACATAAAGTCTAAACTTTTCTCTCCATCAATGCTTTTTTTATAGGTTATGCCTATATTTTTTATTTAATTATGAACTGATATTGATGTTGTTTCATTATGGTATCATAAATACTCACATGTAGTAAGAATGTCAAATTGATTCGGACTTTCATTTTTTACAAGGAACTAAGTATATGTATTAGATAAATATTTTATTTTAGTTGAGCTATAGTAAAAGTTTATTTATGCATCCAATGAATGACCTTCTAGACAAGGTTTTCTTAGTATTTATTCATTATACAGATAAATGCATTTCGTTTACAATTAATATGTTTCCTGCTTCAATTTTTTTTTCCTTTTGTTCCTTGTGTTGTATAAAAATGAGTGTTAAGTATAATATCCTAATTTTTCGTACATGTGAAGTTACAAAAATTTTCATTGCTCTAAATTTTTCTTTAACCATGTTTATTTCCTGTCATAGAAATCCTCTACTTATTCAAATGTGTTTGGGTTCTAATTGCATGATTTTTTGGATCCCATCAAACATTCTAGGGGATGGTCTAAAATTGGACAAGGAATTTCAGTTGTTAGAGCCAGGGTTTGAGTTCTAATTTCTTCATAACAATTGCATTTTTCTATAAATCAATCTCTTAGGTGCTTTTATAATAATAAAATATGCGCAAGAGAGTGGCCTACTAGCTTTTGATTTTCTTTATTGTTATTTGTAGTGTCTACAACAGTTTGTACTTCCATTGTGCTTCGGATGTGTGTTTCTTTTCTTCTTCAAGGATCATGTTATTTGTTTCTATAGGCAATCAAGTGATAAAAACAGTCTCAACGACTATCTCAGCACCAAACATCTCGTCCTTTTCATTTTATGTGATTATTCTTGGATATATATGTGTGTGTGTGTGTTTCCAAGGAGATCCTGTCAAGTGTTAAATATGAACTAATTGAAGCAGGATGATTATTTCTTAAATAGAGTTTTATAAGGCTTCCTATGAAAA
Source organism: Salix exigua (assembly GCA_032356905.1). Classification (NCBI taxonomy): domain Eukaryota; kingdom Viridiplantae; phylum Streptophyta; class Magnoliopsida; order Malpighiales; family Salicaceae; genus Salix; species Salix exigua. The sequence goes on along the minus strand of CM063602.1, from coordinate 15,199,541 downwards.
TCTCTTTCTGTATATTTTTCTTGACTTGTTATTCCTCCTGTCCATGTAAAATTAACTATCAGTTTTTTTTCTACACATTTTTGCTTTTGATTATTACAAATGTTTTTTAAGATATTCTTGACAACTTACAACATATTGTCTCTTTAAGTTTTATAAGTTTAATTTTGATGAAAATTTCTAGTTTCAACTCTTACATCAAGTCTGAGATTTTCTTTGCGCACTAGCATTCCTTAAATTGAAGAATCTTCTGGTTCTTCAATGTATGACTGTGAATTTTCAATAAATCTTTAAATCATTATTGATCTAACATGGTCCATCTGATCATACCAAATAATAAAATTATTTGGTTCATTGACCTTATGGCTCATTATTGCATTGACTTCAATTGTATTAATACTTGTATATAATAATCAATACGTCAATATGAAAGAAAGAAAACAAAATACATAAAAATATACTAGTTTAAAGAAACACACTTAAAAGATGAACATAATCTTGAACTAATTATTATCATTATAATAAATATCAACTTTTTCATCAATTTAGCCAAAAACAAATTAGCGAGATGTCAAGTTGTGTCATATTTGAAAGGTTAAGACAACTATCATCATTATCTTGGTTGATGTGGGTGAGAAACAAAAATTACTTCTATGATTTTCTCTTTTTCTTTCAAGGATGATTGATATAAATCAGCAAGATGTTTGGTCATATGATAAGCACGAGACCAATGCCTTTTAATAACAGTAGAGATTATGATAATGGAGACAAGACACTCTAATTTCATAAAACTTTATAATCATATATCACTTACCCATTCTCTCAACAATGCACCTATATATAGGCAGATGTACATAAATATTTATCTCTAAAGTCATAATAAATATAGATTAAGATGACTTGGATATATTCAAATGAACTTAAAATAATAGTGAATGAATGTAAAAAGAGATGTATCTAGGCATCTACATATCTAATGTATAGTTTTATAACATACATTTACTTTGACTGGAATTAAAATGAATTGTTAATGTATGAATGACTAACAAGCCAATATGATGACATGTTGATTTTATAGCCACATAAATTTGTGTTTAAGAAAATCTAAAAGAAACACTTAATTAGAAAAGATATTAAAAAAAGTTCACATATTTTTTTTGGTATAAACCATTCGGTACTCCGGCTACTGCCGACTAATCCGGATTCGAGCCGGGTAGGACCCTTACGGGCGGCAAAGCTCTTCCAAACAAGTTTTAAAGCAGCTGCATACCCAAGGCTCGAACTCGAGAACTTGGTTAAGCTGGGACGACCCCTCACCAGTCGACCCACGTCCCCGTTGGTTAAAAGTTCACATATTGCAAAAAAAAAATACATTCAAATTGAATATTCATGAAAATTCATTCATCAAAAACATTATCAACTCTTTTATCTAAGTTTGGTAACATAGAAAGAAAGCTTTCATTTCACCTCGAAGACAAAACTTATAAGGACTCAAGAAAGCGTGGCATGAACATATAACTTGTATTACTCGTGCTTCAATTTAAACCATCCTAATTTTTGGTAAGATAGTCAGGTGAAAAACACATAAATTTAACGGTATAACTAGTAATATTATAGTCATTATTTTATTAAGCAAATATAAAAAGAAGAGAGAATTAAATTATGACATATCAAAACTATAACAATATCTTTAGAATTTTGTCCCTACTACTTGTGTTAGTTTCTTTATTCAAAATAGAAACTCCATATAAGAACTACTAGTATGTCATTAGTTACTCCATATGCATTATAAAGTAACTAGTAGAGTTTCATTGTGGAAATAACTTTTTATATATATAAATAATTACTTGTATGAAAATGATACTTTAGTTAAATTTAAAATGATAATTACATCAAAACAATTATTTTATCGATGTTATTCTATTATTAATTATTATAATAATAATAAATGGAAAAAAATAATTATAGTCACTTTAAATTTCAACAAATTCCTTGAAATAATAAGTTTGCTAGTAATTATAATAGTTATCAATGTAAATGATTAGTTATAGTCATTTTAATTTTCAATACTTAATTATAGCCAATTTAAATTTTAATAGGCTTCTTCAATTTAGTACGTTAATTACAAATTATGGACAATATTTTAGATATAAAATAATGCCAATAAATCAATAAATATTAAGAGTATAAAAACAAAACATTTTTCTTTTAATTTTGATCACTTATTTTCAATAACTTAATGCATTGAATTTTGTTGTGTTGGAGAAAATATAATGTTGCAAAATGAGTAGCTAGTAGCAAGATGTTAGTTATTTTTCTAGGTCCACTAGAATAAAGAGAAAAGAAGATAGACACATAAAAGGTAAAATAATCCAAAACCCATTAAAAATAATAAAAATATATTTGCCTAAAAAATAACTAATACATACCATTTGTAAATGATTTGTAAAATCATTTTTTTATATGCGTTCCTTTTGAGGAAAAAAACTTCAAATACCATGGTAACTTGTGATCATTATGGTGCATCTACTAAAATGAGGCTACAATCTTGTGTTCCCCGTCATAGTCATTATTTTAAAGTGAAACTTAAGTTATGAGTTTTTCACTATGTTAGGCTCCATTGTGCATCCTCTCACACGTTTTTGATTATTCGATATGTTCCTCAAAGTTTCTATTTCCAATAATTTAGTCCTAATTGAAAATCAATTAGTTTTGATTTCTTATGAAATGATGGGAATGAAATTAAAAGGGCGCCAAACACAGGTGACATACCATAAAATTTGCAAAAGATTCATTTTGGTCCTTGAACTTTAAAAACCATGCAAATTATATAATTTTGGTATCTAAATATTTTTCAACTTAGTTTTGGTATAAAAAGTTTATTTATTTTTTATTTTTTAGTCCTTAGTGTGTGATACTAGTGGTAGAGAAAGAAAAATGTCATTACCATCGATTTGTGCAACCAAAACTATAACGTCCATGTCTCTAGTAGACAAAACAAATAATCTTACTAATACACATTTCCAAAAAAGAAAAGAAAATGTAATATATATATATATATATATATGGTTTCACCAAAATTTCTATCAAAATTTCAGTAGAGCCTCCCCTGTATAGATAGATCTCAAGTTATTGATATATAACATAACCTTTAATTCAATCTTGACCCAATCATTCTAGGCTATAAAACCACAAACATCATCCTCATCAAAATCACAATAAATAAACCATACATTTAACAACAATCAACATTTTGCACCACAATCAAGATAATTTTAGTCACATTTAATAGAATATGACAAAAATATTTAATTTTTTTACACAAATCTTTTCCAAAATAGTGATCATATATATCAGTTTATAAACATTTAATTTATACAAAATACTACTAGATACAAAAAGCTAAGAAACAACAAATTTACTCCTTACATGCACATGATGGACTTGAAAAGGAAATACAAGCTAATTCCATAAAAAAATTAGAAAAATAATATTAAAGTTATTAAACCCAGGGTATGCAATCATATATAATTATAATAATCAACATAGTTATTTGAAACACAAACTAACTTCCCCATTTACGTAATGCCAATACTAAGTAGTGCGATACCCTCGTCACCCTACCGACATTATAAATTAGAGAAGACCCCTTCCCAGGTCCCTCCTGCAATTACAGGAAATTCTCATACATCATTTTCAGCCAAAGATATACTTCAACATAACCACATGAAAACAATCCAATAAAACTTTAAATTTGTTATTCTTTTATTTTTATTTTTATAACATTTGCCAATAAAAATATCATTATAAACACTTATTTTAAAAAAATAACTTGTTTTGTTTCCTTTAATGCATCTAACTTCCTCACTTCACGACCTCCCATTTCTTCTTATTCTCTCTCTCAAAGCTGCTAGCCAAGATCACATTCCCATCTATGCCTAGATTTCTCACTATAATAGGAGTTCTAGAACTCTTCTTTGTACAAAACTAATCTCGTTGGAAAGCTAACATACAGGGCTACAACTCTTCTAGAGGGAGGGAAACCCAATCCATCCCCCAAAATTCATGAAAGGCATCATAGATGTGATAAACCTCCTTCTCTCCAGAGTCTGCCCTACATAGTCACGTTCGGTGACCTTTAAATAGATTTATAAAATTCCAAATTACATGAAGCTACTTTCCTTGGATGTTACACAACCAGAAATGCAACTCCTACGAAAATAACCAACCCTAATTCTCTTATTTTCCTACTCAGATTCTATCTAAAAGTCAAGAGATGAATCTGCCCATTAATTAACTTCAACATCATATACATTTGGCCAAAAATTGTCCTACAAAAACAAGACTTCCTGCTTGACCGCTATTTATGATCGGCTTGTTTTAACTCACAAGTGCATGAGTGTGCGATGTAGCAATTAACTCGGTAAGATCGAGGTCATATCCACAGAGAGCTAGATTTATAAATTAAGCTAGGTAACAACAAAAATATTTTAGGAGAATGATGAATGAATTTGTTTTCTAAGATAAAAGAGAGTAATTAGATTTAAATGATAAGAAAAGGTAAGTCTTGGTTCCAAATCAATTTTGATGGTGATGTATTGGTGAATCCTTCAACATATATAAGATAACTTAACCTAATATCAACGATGGTGATATTAGGTCGGAAGATATTACAATGAAGATCTAAAACATGAAGATGATTATTGCTTAAGAATAAACGAGTGTTTTCATATTAAGTAAGACATTGAATCAAGCAATCTCTATACCAAAACTAAGTTTTGTTCATAAAAATTCAAGATTATAACATTACTTAGATGATTTCTAAAATTTCTTTGCAATAACAAAACATTCATGAAGAAAAAGTGAAGATAGACATTAAGATTCATTCATATCTTAAAGAACTCACCTCAATCACCATCATCCTTGATTTGGATCCAAGAAAGAGATTAGCCAACCATAATTATATATAAAAACACTTTAATAAACATGAAATAACCTGAATCAAATTGGAATAATAAGTTTTACAACTAAAATAAAACTGAAATCTAAAACAAGAAGAACAAAACACAATCTCGGAAAATATTGCAAGACAGATTTGAAGCTAACTTGGACTGCAATTTAACCCTATTTCTGAGCGTTTTTTGGAGAAGGCTATTAGACACATATTTATATCTCTTTCTGTTAGCTTTCCAGAACATTAAAAATCATATAATTTGGATCTCTGAGTCAAAAGATATGACCGACACGCCGAAAGGTGTTCTGGAAAACTCATTATGTTGGCAACTTGGAGCATATTCTTGTGCCTGATTTGATGCCAACTTTGTACTGCACTTTACCCCACTTTAGAAGCGTTTTCTGGAGACAGCTATTAGACACATAGTTGTAGGCCTTTCTGTTAGCTTTCCAGAACATCAACAACCATACAATTTGGATCTCGGAGTCAAAAGTTATGACTGAAACTCCGAAAGGTGTTCTGAAAAACTTATTATTTCGGCAACTTGTAGAAGATTTTTGTGTCCGATTTTCTTCCTCATTTTTAGCTGAATCTTTCTTCTTTTTGACCCAAGATAAAGTAACAATCTTTCCTCTAGCTTTCCATAGATTTCTCCTCCAATTCTTTCTTCCAAATTTCGACATTTAAATTTCCTGAAATAATTCATTTAAGCTCAAAAAAACTTGTCGAAACATTAAGAGAAATTCATTACTAAAAAGCACATCAATTATTATAAAATCCCAAATAAAACTAATAAATACATATGTAAAATAAGAGATTTAACAATACTTTTGATGCACAATCACACCCCCCAACTTAGATTTTGCTAGTCCTCAAGCAAAACAAAACATAAAACCGTTGAAATAAAAATAATAATAACCATAATTAGATTCGACTCATTACACTTAAAGGACCTATCATGCAAACATTGGTATCTTCAACTTGGTGTGTACACAATAGCGAATAAAGAAAAATAAACATACTCACATTCTCTAAATCAAATATCCATACAAAATTCCAAATTCAATCGTATTTATCATGCAACCAACATAATTAATTCATGCGAAAACTCGACTTGTAATCTTCCCTTCTTTCCACTACAAACAAGGTAGCAAACTAGAGAAATAACTATCTATATATATATTTTTCTTTTTTTCTTTTTTTCTTTTGTGTGAACTTTATTTGTTCTTTTTCTTTAAGTGGTCACTTCCTTTTGACGTGAATACAAACATTTGTGATGAATGCACCGGTTACTCACAAAGTCACACACTTAAAGTGCTTTGCATACTCATATTTCAAGTTGCCGTTTGACGTAAAGATAAACATTTGTGATGAATACCCCTAGTTACTTGAGCAACTCAAAACATTGGAGTAGGTTGAACTTTGCACACATCTATTTATTTAATTATTACTCTATTTACTTAAACCTTGTTTAGGACTAGATTAAAAGGGATGATCACAAGTAAAGCATCACACTCATCTTTTATGCATAATCACACAACTCACACAATTTTTTAAGGAAAGATGTACTTCAATAATCTTAAAGAAAAACAAAATATGTTATATCTTGCTTTATAAGATATTATCTATCCCAAATTAAAGCATGCAATGTTCAACACAATAATGAATCCAAAAATGTAATGTTGATCCTAATTAAGTCTCACTCACATACAAATGCATTTTTTTTCTTTCAAACAAGCATGGCCATCTCAAACATTCAACACAATCAAATATCCAAAATTAAGTTTTAAATTATCCTTAATTAAAAAAAAATAAGAATAAAGATTAGAAAACTGTTACTCCCTTTTTTTTTCAAGGATGAATGTCTGATTGAATTGGACATGAGCTGACTTCTTGCTTGAGCTTTTTTTTTCTTCTTTTTTTTAACCTGCATATCACAACTAAAAGAAAATATCAAACCAATTTTTTTTTTTTTTAAACAAAACCTCATACCCCCCAACTTAAATAATGCATTGTCCCTAATGCATGAACAAGTAAACAAGAGTTGGAAGAATAAGAGAGAGAGAAAAAAAACAAAAAAAACAAAAAAACAAAAAAACAAAAAAAAATAAAAACACATTAATTCTGATACTGCAATGGCATTGGATCATCAAGATCCAATGTCTCAACTTCAGCCACAAAGTTTTCAAGATAAGGTTTCAATCGATGACCATTTACTGTGAAAACATTTCCATTCTTATGATTTTCTACCTCAACAGCACCATGCTCAGAGATGGATTTAATCACAAATGGACCAATCCATTTTGTTCTCAACTTCCCAGGAAAAAGATGTAATCGTGAATTATACAAGAGAACCTTTTGACCAACATGAAAGGATTTTCTAAGAATATGTTTATCATGCAAAGTTTTCATCTTATGTTTTGAAATTTTTGCATTTTCGAATGCATCATTTCTCAACTCCTCTAATTCATCCAATTGAAGTTTTCTATTTTTTCCAATCTCATTTTCATTGTCATTGAATTGCCGAATGGCCCAATATGCACGGTGCTCAATCTCAACGAGGAGATGACAAGGCTTTCCATAAACTAGCCTATAAGGAGACATTCCTAAAGAGGTCTTGTAAGCGATGCGATATGCCCACAAAGCATCGACTAGTCGTAAGGACCAATCTTTACGGTTTAGGTTGATTGTTTTCTCTAAAATGTTCTTGATTTCCCTATTTGCCAACTCGGCTTGGCCATTAGTCCATGGGTGATAAGGGTACTCGACCTTGTGAATCACACCATATTTTCTCATCAAAATCCCAACAGGCTTGTTACAAAAATGTTTTCCCCATCACTAATCATAGCCCTGGGCATGCCAAAGCGAGAAAATATGTTCTTGCAAGAATTTGACCACAACTCGATGGTCATTGGTTCGAGATGCAATGGCCTCCACCCATTTAGACACATAATCAACAGCAACCAGGATGAATTGGTAACCAAATGAACTTGGAAAAGGTCTCATGAAATCAATCCCCCAACAATCAAATATTTCCAAAACAAGAATGGGGTTAAGGGGCATCATGTTATGCCGAGTGAGATTACCTAGGCGTTGGCATCGATCACATGCAACACAGAACGCATGGACATCTTTAAACATGGTGGGCCAATAAAAACCACACTGCAAGATCTTGGGAGTGGTTTTCTTGGAAGAGAAATGCCCACCACAGGCTAATGCATGACAAAAATTAATGACACTTGGAATTTCATGATCAGGGATGCACCGCCTAACAATTTGGTCAGGGCAGTATTTAAATAGGTAGGGGTCATCCCAAAAAAAGGTACACACGTTGCGCAAGAATTTATGTTTGTCAAGTTTAGACCAATGAGAAGGAATCTAACTTGTGGCTAGGTAATTTGCTATGTCAGCATACCATTGAGAGCCAATGTTGGAGACATTATCTGCAAAAAATAAATTTTCATCAACAAAGAATTCATTTATTGGAGATTCATCTACTATGTTCTCATAGCTTGAAAGACGGGATAAATGATCAGCCACTACATTCTCTACTCCCTTTTTATCTCGAATTTCAAGGTTAAACTCTTGGAGTAGGAGGATCCATCGCATCAAACGTGGCTTGGAATCTTGTTTTGTGAGCAAGTATTTCAATGTTGCATGATCAGTGAAAACAATAACAAGAGATCCAACCAAATAAGACCGAAACTTGTCTAAAGCAAATACCACAACTAAGAGTTCTTTTTTAGTTGTAGTGTAATTCAATTGAGCATCATTCAAAGTCTTGCTAGCATAATAAATTACATGAGGTTTCTTATCTTTTCTTTGCCCTAAAACAGCACCTATTGCAAAATCACTAGCATCACACATCAATTCAAATGGTAAAGACCAATCAGGAGCTTGCATAATTGGTGTAGTGGTCAACAACCCTTTAAGCTTTTCAAAAGCTTCTTGACATTTTGATGTCCAATCAAATTGGGCATCTTGTGACAACAAGTTACACAATGGTTTGGCAATGGTACTGAATGAATGAATGAATCTTCGATAAAAACCAGCATGTCCTAAAAAGGATCTCACATCTTTCACAGTCCTGGGGGTAGGTAATTTTTGAATGACTTCAAGTTTTGACTTATCTACCTCTATCCCTTTTGAAGAGACAATGTGACCTAAGACAATGCCATGTGTCACCATAAAATGACATTTCTCCCAATTAAGTACAAGATTGCTCTCCTCACACCTTTCAAGAACTTTTTCTAAATGCATTAGACACAACTCATAAGAATCCCCATAAACTGAAAAATCATCCATGAAAACTTCCAAAAAATTTTCCACCATGTCACTAAAGATACTCATCATACACCTTTGAAAAGTGGCTGGTGCATTACACAAGCCAAAGGGCATTCTTCTATAAGCATAGGTACCAAAAGGACAAGTGAACGTGGTTTTTTCTTGGTCTTCTAATGAAATCTCAATTTGATTGTAACCTGAGTATCCATCAAGAAAACAATAGAAAGCTCTTCCTGCTACTCTTTCAAGCACTTGGTCTAAAAATGGAAGAGGAAAATGGTCCTTCCTAGTCACCATGTTCAACTTACGGTAATCAATGCACATACGCCATCCAGTTTGGATTCTAGTTGGCACTAGCTCATTATTTGCATTCTTCACTACCGTGACTCCAGATTTCTTAGGGACAACTTGGGTTGGACTAACCCATTTTGAGTTTGCAATGGGATAAATGATACCTGCATCAAGTAACTTAAGAACTTCTCCTCTCACTACTTCCTTCATGGTTGGGTTCAATCGTCTTTGCATTTGCCTCACAGATTTAGCCTCTTTTTCAAGATAGATTCTATGTGTACATAAAAGAGGGCTAATTCCTTTCAAGTCAGTAATTGTCCACCCAATTGCTTTCTTGTGTTTTCGACCACTTTCAAAAGCTTTTGTTCCTGCTCTATGCTAAGTTTTGATGAAATCACAATAGGATATGATTCATCTTCCCTAGAAATGCATACTTAAGATCACTCAGTAAAGGCTTCCTTTCGGCTTATAAGGTTGAACAAGAGATGTCTCAACTTTCACTTGAGCTGAAATCAAAGGCTCAAACAATGGAGTCCATTGACCTGTTGACATAATAGGCATTGGATCTAGATATGTCTCGAGTTCTCTTACTTCCTCATCAACACATTCCAAAGAACAAAATCTTTCATCATGAATTAAAGTTCTCTCTAATGGATCCTTTATCCCTTCTCTCTCAAAGTGTTCTTGACAAGCAGTTTGAATCAAATCCACCTCTCTAATGTCCTCATGTTCACCAATTTGTTTGGAAATATTGAAAATATTCATCTCCAATGTCATATTCCCAAAAGACAATTTCATCACCCAATTCCTACAGTTAATTAAAGCATTGGATGTAGCTAGGAAAGGTCTACCTAAGATGACTGGGATGGGAGCATTAGAACCTTGAACAGGTGAGGTGTCTAACACTACAAAATCAACAGGAAAGTAGAATTTATCTACTTGGATCAATATCCTCAACAACACCCCTAGGAATCTTGATTGACCTATCAGCTAATTGAAGGGTGATTCGAGTAGGCTTGATTTGCCCTAGACCTAATTGTTTGTAAACAGTGTAGGGTATTAAATTCACACTTTCTCCTAAATCCAACAAAGCTTGGTCTATCTTATGACTTCCAATAATGCATGAAATGGTGGGACAACCAGGATCTTTGTATTTGGGAGGGGTCTTAAACTGGATGATGGCACTGGCATGTTCAGTTAGAAAGGCTTTTTCTTTCACATTCAATCTTCTTTTGACTGTGCATAAGTCCTTAAGGAGCTTTGCATAAGATGGGACTTGTTTAATTGCATCAAGGAGTGGAATGTTTACCTTTAGTTGTTTGAACAATTCATAGATTTCCGAGTTCATAAGATCATGTTTAGATTTTCCTAACCTTTGTGGAAATGGTGGTCTAGGAACAAATTCTAAATCAATCACTCACTTTGCCTTCTCATTTATCTCACCTTCTTTCTCACTCAAGCTCTCATTTGTCACTTGTGTTTTGATTCCTTCTTCACTTTCCCTGGATTTCTCCTCCACAATTCCTTTAGGAATCCCAAAACCTATAGCTTTGTCAATAATCTTTCCACTTCTGAGGGTGGTGATGGCTTGGATTTGTTCATGGTTTGAGGATTCACCGGGTGAGGATTCACTTATATGCATCTGACCTCTAGGATTTGGCATTGGCTGAGCTGGGATTTTTCCCTTCTCTTGAATGCTTAGTGATTGAGTCAACTTGGTTAGTTGACTTTGAATACCATCTAAGGTCCTATTGGTCTGATCTTGAAATTTGTTAACTTGGTTGTTGATTCCTCCTTGTGTTTGCATGAACTGTTGAAGAGTATCCTCTAGGGATCTCTTATGAGGGGGTTGGTATGTGTTATGTGTGGGAGCATGAAATGGTTGGGGTGGAGGTTGAAATGTTTGAGGTACTGAAGAGCCCTCATTTCTCCATCCAAAATTTGGGTGATTCCTCCATTCAGGCTTATAAGTATCAGAGTAGGGATTGCCTACTTGGTTTGAAAATGGCTTTCTAACATTACTTGAATCAGAAGTTTGGCCATATAACACCTCCTTGAAAGCTGGAATAGTAGGGCACTCAGTTGTCCTATGCCCTTTACCCTCACAAACAATACAACTTTCCTCTTGTTGTTCACTTATGACATGCATTTTTTTAATCTCAAGAGACTCTACTTTTCTAGCCAATGAGGCTAATCTAGCATTAAGGTCATCAGTCTCTTTCAATTGGAACCTCCCACTTGAATGAGAAACGGTGTTTCTAGATTCAACTTGAAGTGGGAGAGAAGTTTCCCATTGCTTTGTGTTTTCAGCCAATTGATCAAAAAAATCAAAGGCTTCACTTGGTTCTTTGTCATAAAACTCACCATTACACATGGTTGACACTAGCTTTTTAAAATCTGCGGTAAGAGAGTCATAGAAGAAACTCACTAACCTCCACATCTCAAAACCATGGTGGGGACAAGCATTCAACAAGTCTTTAAACTTTTCCCAAGCTTGGTGAAATGACTCATTTGGACTACAAGAAAAATTCATCATTTGACATTGTAAGGCTGCTGTCCTATGAGTGGGGAAGTATTTTTTTCAAAAATTCAGCTCGCATTTCCCTCCATGTACCTATAGACCTAGGACGCAAGGAGTTTAGCCAAAGCTTGGCTTTATCCTTTAGAGAGAATGGGAACAATTTAAGCCGAATGGTTTCCTCCGTGCATGTTCTATCAATAAAGGTATTGCATACCTCTTCAAACTCCTTAATGTGTATGTATGGATTTTCAGAATCCATACCATGAAATGTGGGAAGAAGTTGAATCATGCCCGGTTTCAAATTGAAAGCTTGTTGGTTAAGAGGCAATATAATACACGAAGGTGTACTTTGTCTTGCCGGGTGAAGATACTCTCGAAGGGTTCGGAAATTAGGTTGATCATTGAATTGTGGAGGTCTATTACCTTGAACACTCCCCTCACCCTCTATATCTTCAACATTAGCCATGATGGAATATAACATAACAGTTATATGAATATGAAAGGAAAAGAGAAAGAAAAACAAGATTGCAAATAAAAGTAAATGAAACGTAAAAGATAAAGTAATAGCTGAAAAAAAATACAACAAATTAGGAAATACACACTAACTAATAAGCAATATTAACAACAATAAACATTAAAAGATAATAGTAACAAGCATGAATAAAAAGGCGGTAATACCGGCCAAGAACTTAAAACAGTAAATATTAGATAAAAAAGCATAATAAAATAAAATAAAATAAACAAGAGGCGATTGAACCAGCCATAATCCAAGAATTAGTAGTCCAGTCCACAGTCCAATCCGTCCACAGTCCAATATCCAAAAAGCTAAGGTCAATTTTTTTTTACTTTTTTTTAGGAGGTAAGACCAGCCATTTGAATTTTTTTTATTTTGTATATTTTTCTCCATGAATCAAAACTAATTTTTTTCCCTTTGCTTGCTAGCTCCCCGGCAACGGCGCCAAAATTGCTTGACTGCTATTTATGATCGGCTTGTTTTAACTCACAAGTGCATGAGTGTGCGATGTAGCAATTAACTCGGTAAGATCGAGGTCATATCCACAGAGAGCTAGATTTATAAATTAAGCTAGGTAACAACAAAAATATTTTAGGAGAATGATGAATGAATTTGTTTTCTAAGATAAAAGAGAGTAATTAGATTTAAATGATAAGAAAAGGTAAGTCTTGGTTCCAAATCAATTTTGATGGTGATGTATTGGTGAATCCTTCAACATATATAAGATAACTTAACCTAATATCAACGATGGTGATATTAGGTCGGAAGATATTACAATGAAGATCTAAAACATGAAGATGATTATTGCTTATGAATAAACGAGTGTTTTCATATTAAGTAAGACATTGAATCAAGCAATCTCTATACCAAAACTAAGTTTTGTTCATAAAAATTCAAGATTATAACATTACTTAGATGATTTCTAAAATTTCTTTGCAATAACAAAACATTCATGAAGAAAAAGTGAAGATAGACATTAAGATTCATTCATATCTTAAAGAACTCACCTCAATCACCATCATCCTTGATTTGGATCCAAGAAAGAGATTAGCCAACCATAATTATATATAAAAACACTTTAATAAACATGAAATAACCTGAATCAAATTGGAATAATAAGTTTTACAACTAAAATAAAACTGAAATCTAAAACAAGAAGAACAAAACACAATCTCGGAAAATATTGCAAGACAGATTTGAAGCTAACTTGGACTGCAATTTAACCCTATTTCTGAGCGTTTTTTGGAGAAGGCTATTAGAAACATATTTATATCCCTTTCTGTTAGCTTTCCAGAACATTAAAAAACCATATAATTTGGATCTCTGAGTCAAAAGATATGACCGACACGCAGAAAGGTGTTCTGGAAAACTCATTATGTTGGCAACTTGGAGCATATTCTTGTGCCTGATTTGATGCCAACTTTGTACTGCACTTTACCCCACTTTAGAAGCGTTTTCTGGAGACAGCTATTAGACACATAGTTGTAGGCCTTTCTGTTAGCTTTCCAGAACATCAACAACCATACAATTTGGATCTCGGAGTCAAAAGTTATGACTGAAACTCCGAAAGGTGTTCTGAAAAACTTATTATTTCGGCAACTTGTAGAAGATTTTTGTGTCCGATTTTCTTCCTCATTTTTAGCTGAATCTTTCTTCTTTTTGACCCAAGATAAAGTAACAATCTTTCCTCTAGCTTTCCATAGATTTCTCCTCCAATTCTTTCTTCCAAATTTCGACATTTAAATTTCCTGAAATAATTCATTTAAGCTCAAAAAAACTTGTCGAAACATTAAGAGAAATTCATTACTAAAAAGCACATCAATTATTATAAAATCCCAAATAAAACTAATAAATACATATGTAAAATAAGAGATTTAACAATACTTTTGATGCACAATCACTTCCCTCATTCTTTTCATGCTCAATTAATTTATTATACAAACATTCACGTCCAGCATAACATATACAATAATTAATTTGCAAAACACATAATCTTTCCAAAATAATTACTACCCTCAATGGCAAGTCATGGCCTTTTCTAGGGCCTTCCCTTTTTCTTTTCATTTGTCTTGCAAACTAGCTCTCATTTTATCTCGTATTCATCAATTACACACGATTCCACATTTCTTCGAAATTTGTTCCAATAACCTAACCCAAATCTCATAAGCAAATCATGAAATTTAACAATTAAGTCTAGAATTTTATATGCATATAAAAAACAATATACCATGGAGGATTTAAAATTCTAATTGCTTGTGAAATCAAAATCTAATCCACTCTTTTTTTCCTACTACTGTTAGCCGAATACTCTTTTTTTTCTCTTCCAATAATACTTCAAAACCTTGTATTTTTTATGTTTTGATGTTTCGGTAACACTTAATCTCTCTCTTACTTTGAAATTATTTTTCAATTGGGTAAGAAAAAGTCAAAATCTCCCTCCATTTATTCCCCTCACTCTACTAGACATAAGAGGAGAAAAGAGGTGTATTTATACCTCTCAATTTTTCTTATTCGCACTTAGGCCTTCATTTTCTTTAAATGTTTTCTTTTTTACTCATCTTCTCTTCTTATAATTAAATCCTACTCTTTAACCCAATTCTTCTATTTCTCATAACATCTTAGTGAATTGAGAGAGTTTGCATAAGAGTGTTCGAGAAGTCTTGTTATTTCCAACCTTTTTATATTATAATGACTAGAAGGTTCAACTTGCATATTTATATCTTCAACATGAAAAATGAAATTCTTGGTACAAGAACTATAACCGCAACAACTCTCGTAAGTAAAAAATTTGACTAGGCTTCTCTTTACAAAGTCAACAAATTATGTATCATTGTAAAAGCTTATTAATTTGATAGCTCCACTCCACTAAGGTTTTAGCAAACAAAAAAAGTTTGACTAGAAATAGTCCAACTTTAATTAAGCCCATAACAACATTATCAAGGCTTTGGTCACATTTTATAACACTACTTTTATCAATTAACTCAGATAATGTGTGTAGCAATACCTGATGCATCACGGTGCAACCCTGACATATTTTGCAAGACCTGAGTAAACAATACACTAGGTCCTAACCTAGCCTTCGGTTATTAGACAACCATTTTTGTGCTCACAAAAGTTTTGAAAATCAGAATTCAAGGTGAGGATTACTGTGCATTATTTCATAATCTCGTCATAATTGACAAAAATAAATGTTATTAAGGGATTGAGTGGTAACAACTATCAATCTTTATAATGCACCAGCTATTATTTATTATATACACATAATACCACACATGCAATAATTGGCTTGAACATTTTTAAAAACTATGAAGTTGGAACTAATCTCATACTTAAATTAAGTCAACATGCCTTTTGCTACCAGAGCTCTTCCTAAAACTACCTTATATATTTCCTCTTCTTTTCTTTCTACTTGGATATTTATTATGCGCTTTGCTTTCTAATAGTATGCTGGTAAGATCTAAAGAAAATTATTGGACATTTTTTTTGAGAAAAATGGTTGAATAATAGTATTATGGTTCATCAAATACTTCTCTAGAATATCAAAACCGCTATATAATTTGCTTCTAAAAGACACAAAGTTTCATTTTGATGAAGATTGCAAGACAACCTTTTTTCTATTGAAAAAGAAGTTGGTGACAACTCCTACTATAATTGCATCGGATTGGGAGCAACCATTTGAGTTGATGTCTGATCTAAGTGATTATGCAATTGGGGTAGGACTGGGGCATCAAAAAAAAACAATGTGTTTAACACCATATAGGGTGTGTTTGGTATTGTTTTTGCTTTTGTGGTTGAGGTTGAGGTTTTTAAAAAACAGTTCCATAAAAAATAAGTTTTGAAATGTTTGGTTAAAACTGCTTTTGAGTTTGAGATTAATAAAAACAGTTTCATGTGTTTGGTTACCGAGCTTTTCATATTGCTTTTAACTTGTGAAATTACTTTAAAGGGTATGTATATATAATTTTTTTTATAATATTGTAAATTTAATAATTATAATAATATAATGTAATTAATAATTAATGAAAAAACAAAATTTTCTTTTATTCTCCCATCAAACTACTTGCAATTTTATCACGAACAAATATTTATATATATATATATATATATATATATATATATATAAATCGTTTTTTTAATTTTGTAGATTAAAAATCATAAAAATAAAATGTAATTAATAATTCATGAAAAAAACATAATTTTTTTATTCTCCCATCAAACTACTTGTAATTTCATCCAAACATATATTTCCCTTCCATTAGTACCGATCTTCATCTACATATTTTTTTAATTTTTTAAAAATATATATTTCAAAAAGGGATTGGGCTGAGAGCAGGCCTAGCCAAATTGGGCCTAAGCCCATCTCTACTAGACTTGAGTTGGGCCTGCGCAACTTAAGACCAACTTAAAAGCTGAAGACATGAAATGGTGCACTGCACTATTCATGTCTTGTTCACATGACAATGCAGTGCTACTATGCATGTGAATTAAGATGCATAGCAGCTACCGACTGACCACGATCATAGCTTCAACAGACGATGCTGATGGGTAAAGGAGGCCAAGGTGGTTCTTCTTGTGGTAGTTTCGTCGGGAGATGGTGGCCAATGATAGCATTGGAAGGTGTTGTTGTGGAGAGAGAGAGAGAGAGGGAACTTTTGTCTTCTTCCATGGTTGTTTTGGAGAGAGAGAGAGAGCTTCTAGTGATCTTCTTCCATGGCACTGAATCTCTTCTCTCAACATGGGCATAGTCCAATTCTCTGAATCTCTTCTTCCATAGTTGTTGCTACCTTCAGCTTTATAATTAAAGCATGAGAAGAAGAAGCTATTTTTTTTCGTGTAAAGAGTAAGGACTGAGTATTTCATTCACGTGAAATTATATTTTGGCAGAGACATGAGTCAATCACTGTAGTGGTTTGATGCCTGATTCATCAAACGCAGGCAAAGCATAAAAAACCCGCTTCTCGTGAACCATGGTTGGAGTTATTTTTTGATGGGGCCCACGTTAATTAACCTGTGTTTTGTACATTACCAAATACTATAAACTTGCTTATTTTGTAACCATTGTTTGAAACACCAGTTGGAATACATTACCAAATGCCTTCATACTATGTTAGGAGAACACTCAATGATGCCCAACTCAATTATGTCACAACCAAGGAAGCGATGATTGTTGTTGTCTATGCCTTTGCTATGTTAATGCGAACCTCGTGATCACGTCGTCACACAACCCACAACCAAGGAAGCGATGATTGTTGTTGTCTATGCCTTTGCTAAGTTGATGTGAACCTCGTGATCACGTCGTCACGCAACGCACAACCAAGAATGAGATAAGATCCCGGAAAGCCGAAATAAGTTCTGATAGGAGTGTGACACAATAGAAACCATCCCCAAGGCACCAACACTATTGTAATGAGTAGAATGACATCACGAAGCCAGTTAATCTTCGATAAGTCAGATTCAGTTCGTTCAAGAACTAAAGAATGCAAGAATCACTATCACATATAAACTGAAAAGTTCAGAATTAAGTTTCATCAAATGCCTGCCGAAATTAGGGTTACATGAGTTTAAATAGTTCTTAAATAGTAACCCTAATGGACCTCTTATGTGGACTTAAATGAGGTCCACTGAAAACTGACCCAAAATCCTAAATTAAAAAGCCCATTACTTAATTCAAGCAAGCCTTGGATCCTATCTGAAAACAAAGTCTTAATTAAGCCCAAACAAGCCTTGGGCTGTAGCTAACTAACTTAAATAAAGCCCATAAGTTTTATTTATTCTCTTCCATCCAGCCCATCAATCCCATGTTTTCATGTTGTAGTGGGATTCTTTTGGATCCTTTTGTTGTCCTAACTTCATGGCCCAAATAAAGTTGTATTGGACCCCTCCTGCACATGGATAAGATGTACTAAGGTCTCCTCTTGATATTCCAATGGTCCTTGCAATTCTGACCGGGTTGAAACCTTCAAGACCAATGCATTCATTGCCTCTTTCAATGCCTTTGTCCTAGACCGCATGATTGGACCATTTGGAGCATGTAATGGGTCCTTGTTGGTGTTTTTGGGCTGGTCCACATCATATGTTTTGGCCTTATTTGATGGGAAACAAGGTGGTGGTGTATACTGATCATGTTGCAATTAGACAAATAGTGTTCAATAAAGATGCCAAGCCTAGACTCATCTATTGGGTCGTGATACTTTCAAGGCTGGAACTAACATAACAACTAGAGCCTAAATTCACTGTTATAAATGAAAACTTTCCTGATGAAATAATTTTAGCAATTTCCATTAACATTTTCATTCCTTGGTATACAGATTATATTAGCTTTCTTGTAGGTAAGATCACCTTTTCAAATTTTTCTTACCAACAAAAGAAGAAATTTCTTGTCGAAGTCAAACACTATTTATGGGAGGAGTCGATACTCTATCGGCAGTGTGCAGATCAAGTCATTAGGAGGTGCATCCTAGAAGAGAAAATGACAAGCATATTGAAGCATTACCACACACTTGAATATGAGGGGGACTTTGGAGTGCAATGCGATGTAGTAAAAGTTTTACAGCTTGATTTTTTTTGGCGCACCATGTTTAAAGATGCTCATGCTTTTGTTACTGCTTGTGATAGATGTCAGCATACTGGGAATATATCTCTATGAAATGAAATGCCACTGCAAAATATCCTAGAAGTTGAATTATTTGATGTGTAGGGCACTAATTTCATGGGACCTTTTCCATCATCCAACAACAACAAATACATTATCTTAGTAGTGGATTATGTATCAAAGTGGATAGAAGCAATTGCAACACCTACAAATGATGGAAAGGTTGTACTTAATTTTCTATAAAAGAACATCTTTACTAGATTTGGTACTCTTAGAGCCATCATCAGTGATGAAGGAACTCATTTTTTGCAACAATCAGTTTTAAGCACTTTTGTTTAAATATGGAGTCAGACACAAAAGAGCATTGACTTATCATCCGCAAAAAATGGCCAATAGAGGTATCAAATAGGGAGGTGAAGCGAATTCTAGAGAAAATAGTTAGTAACTCCCAAAAGGACTGGCCAAGAAAGCTAGATGATGCATTGTGGGCTTATAGGACAATATTGAAAACACCATTAGGAATGTCTCCATATCCCTTAGTCTTTGGGAAAGCATACCATCTCCCTGTTGAATTAGAGCATAAGGCGTATTGGGCAATGAGGTAGCTAAACATGGATCTACAAACTGCATGTGAGAAACAAATTTTGTAAATCAATGAGATGGATGAATTCCACAATGATTCTTAAGAGAATACGTAAATCTACAAAAAAAAAATAAGGCATGGCATGACAAGCATATCACACATAAAAAATATTTCCCTCGTCAACAAGTGTTGCTCTTCAATTGATGGCTTCTCTTGTTTCCTAGTAAGCTTAAATCCCAATGGTCAGGGCCATTCATAGTTGTTAAGGTGTTTCCTTATGGAGCAGTGGAAGTCACTCATGATGAGAAGAGAACATTCATGGTAAATGGGCAACGTCTAAAGCATTATGTGAATGAGCAATTAATTGGTAAGAAGGATGCCATCCGTCTTGCCCTAGCATAGCCATGTGAAGGGTCAAGCTAATGACTATAACCAAGCGCTGATTGGGAGGCCACCAACTTTTTTTTTTAATTAAATTCACCTAAGGTCGTTCGATTGTGTTGCGTAGGATTGAACATTCACACAAACATTTAATTTGCAAGTAGCACTACATGCTTGCTGAGCAAAAAGGAAAGTGCTCGTTTACCATTCTCTTTATTTATTTCTTCTCTTTTCCCTTTCCCATTAAGGACAGCATGAAATTTAAGTTTGGGGGGGATGCATGCATATTTACCTATGGCTAAATTTTGGTTGAAATATTTTTTTCAAAACGGAGGGTGAGTTTAAGATGAACTTAGGATCGACATTAACACTTTGAGGTTCTTCATTATTTTAAGCATGACATTCCTTGGCTTACTCTTATAAAGCAAGTTTAATTATACTCATTTTTCTTAGGAATTATTGAAGTACATCTTTTCTTGCATAATTCTATAAGTTGTGTGGTTTCAAAGATAAGTGTGATGTTTTTCTTGATATTATCCCCTTTGATCTAGTCCTAAACAAGGTTTAAGTAAATAAGAGTGATAGCAATTAAGAAATTGAATGAATACATATATTTGAAATTTGAATCAAATTAATCATGAATCAAATTAATCACAACTTGCTTCTCGTTATTTAAAATCATATTGAAGTTCATTACTCATGTATCTTGAAGAAGTCCATTGAAAACCTCTTTAAGCCTCTTAGCTCTAAGCCTTATAACTAGACAAACCAGAAACTCCAATGGATATGTTGGTGCTTGGATCACATCATTTTGTATCGTTAATGTAGGAGGATATACTTTACATCATAATTTTATACCCTCGCATAATAAAATCTACAACCTATTCCTAAAGTTTAATTCTATGAATTCATTTAATTTAATATTGACAATATGATGCAAACCTTTTCATTACGCAGTCAAGCAACTCACATATAACATCACCAATTCCTAGAAAGTCAAGTAAATCAGGTTTGATAGGAATGTGACATAAAAATAACTTGTATTTAGGCACAAACACTATTGCATTCGAACCCTCGACTAACAAATAGAGTTAGTTGAGGCTCGATAAGTTATTTTTAGTCCTTTGAAGAATTAAGGAAGAGATAATTCTCACCTAATAAGCACTCAAAGTCTTAGCTGTAATCTCAATGTCATTAAGCCAAAAAAACATAATCTAAAACTTAGGTTACATATATGTTTTTAACCAAAGCTAAACCCTATAATACCCAAAGATGTGGATTTCTATAAAGCCCACCTACAATTAGACCCAAATCCCCAAGTATCTACGCCTAATTAATGTTTATTAATTATAAAACATAAAATACAAATTTGAAATAAAAAATTAAGTTCAGCCATATAAAAAATAAGATAAAGAAGATTTATTTAGGTTTCCTTCCTAGACTAGGAATCTTCTTCTTTTGAAAGCTGGAAATCCTCGATTCTTTAGAAAATAATCTTGACTTTGACTCTATGTCATATTAAAAAAAAAGCTCAAATAAAGGTTGTCATACAATCTAACACATCAGTTCTATTCAAAACTTGAATGAGACCTTTCTTGGACTTGAATTAAATGAATTAAAGGGTGCCTTTTAAGCTCTATTGGTGTCCTTTGTCCCTCTAGGTCCATCTTACTCCATGTTCTATGAACTAGCCCATTCAATCTCTTTATGTTTTTTTTTTTTGCTATAGCTCTTGTAATAGGCCCTCTTGGCACCACCAGTGGATCATTAACATGATTATGCTTGGTGTTGTGTTGATCCTCATCATCCCCTCTCTCTTTAAAAGAATTCTACCTCGAATAATCACCACCTACATCAAACAAACTAAAATTAGAAACATTAAAGGTAGTACTAATACCATACTCATATGGCAAATCAATTTTATATGCATTGCCATTTATCTTTTCCAAGATTTGAAAAGGTCTATCTCCTCATGAATGTAACTTGGACTTCCTTTGGGCCAGAAATCTTTCCTTGAACTCATGCACCCAAACCCAATCACCGTTATAAAGAAAACTTGTTTGTGCCCCTTATTAGATTTATTTGCATACACACAGTTCTTTTCAATTTGTTGTTGTACATTCTCATGGAGTTTGTTCACCACCTGTGCTTTACAATTTTTATCTAAACTAACCCTTTCATCAACAAGTAAAGGAATAAAATCCATGAGTTAAAGGGTTGAATTCTCACACAAATTCAAGTGGTGAAAAAATCAGTAGTAGAATGCACGTTATAATTATATGCAAACTCTATGAATGCAAATAGATTTCCCAGTTTTTCATGTTCTTTTGAATGACAACACATAATTGTAGTGTATGAAGTCATATTAAATATTTTGGCTTGTCCATTTGTTTAGGAATGACATGTAGTTGAAAATAACAACTCAGTACCTAATTTTCCCCACAACACCTCTGAAAAGTAACAGAACTTAACATCTTTACAAGAAACAATGCTTCTAGGAAATCCTTGAATCCGTACTCTCTTAAAAGAACAAATCAACAATAGAAGTAGCATCATTAGTTTTATGACAAGGTATAAAATGTGTCATCTTTAAAAACCTATCTACAATTAAGAAATTAAGTCTCTACCCTGTTTTGACCTGGGTAAATCTAATACAAAGTCCATTGAAATGTCTACCTATGGTTCTTTATGTACAAGCAAAGGGGTATACAAGTCATGCAGATGAGTCTTAGACTTTGTGTTTTCTACATGTTATGCATTTATCGCATATGCGTTGCACTTCTTTTTTCATAGTTTTACAATAAAAATGCTCATGCAACACACCTAAAGTCTTAGTAACACCAAAATGTTGCATCAACCAACCCTATGTGCTTCACATACAATCAATTCACATATAAAACTTAATGAAACAAACAAGCGATATTCTTAAAACAAGTATCCATCAGCCTGTAATACTTTCCAAAGGTGGAAACCTTACATGCATAAAAAATAGTAGCAAAAATTATCATCCTTGTACAATTCCTTTTTGTTCAAATCCTAACAATATAGCATCTAAAGTGGATGAAAGAACATACTTGCACGAAAGAGCATCAATCACAATGTTTTTTCCCTTGCTTATACTTGATCACATATGGAATGGTTTCAATAAATTCGACCCATTTGGCATGTCTCATACTTACATACTCAAGGAATCATGATTTGAATGTTTCACAAGCTCCTCGGGTTGTAGATAATGCTGCAACATCTAAAGTTCTTACCAAGGCGTAAAGCTCTTTGTCACATGTAGAGAAATTCAAGGCTACCCCATTAAGTTTCTCACTGCAATACACGATGGGCCTATTTTCTTGCATTAACACAATTCCTATATTTATACCTGAGGCATCATATTTGTCGCACCCCAACACGAGAGCGCGATGTCGTGACGACCCTCCCCGAGAGCGAGAGTTTCAAATGTTTGGCATATCATTTTTATTTTTCATGAGAAAAAGGGAGTCACCACCTAGTATTATGGTTGCTAGGAAACCTAAACTGGTCTTTCAGAGATTCTAGGGTAAGGGACAAGTTTCGTAAAGGGAAAGTTTTAGCACTCCTAGTACGCCCTATATAAGGTAAGTTGCTTGATATATTTTTTTTCTTATGGTTCGTTATGATTTTGATCTTTTAAAGAGTGCGTTGATTAAATGATGAATGGGATATTATTCGGCCGAATATTTTGGATATTAACCCCTTAGGATTTATTTATCCAAATACCGACCGTGAATAATAGCATATTGTTCCCGCCGAATATTTTGGATATTAACCCCTAAGGATTTATTTATCCAAATACCAACAGTGAATAATAGCGTATCATTCCCGCCGAATATTTTGGATATTAACCCCTTAGGATTTATTTATCTAAATACCAACAGTGAATAATAAATTTTCAAAAATAAGATTTTATATTTTTTTGAAATATTGGTCGATACCATTTGGATTTTAAAAATATGTTGTAAAATCTCAAAATGCATGAAATAATTTTTTTCATTGCGAAATCCATGCTAAAACTCTTTTTTTCTTCAAAACCCAAGATAATATATATTTTTTTTCAAAAAAAAATAATTTTTAAAAATATGCTAGTGTATTGGCCGTATGCAAGAAAACAACATATTTTTTTGATTTTGATTTTTTATTTTTTTCTATTTACTGGAGGGATGGATTACCAGCCCCCCCAGTTTGAGGACGAGGCACCCGTTTGGCAATATGGTGCGTTCCACGTTTCCCAAACGTGATGCAATTTCAGTGTTTGGTTTCTACCAAACACATTTTTTTAATGGGTCCCACTTCATTTTAACCTCAGATCGACGTTTCAAAAAAAGCACCTTCGAGGTGCTTTTGAAACGCCGATCAGAGATTTTGAGAATCACGATTGAAAATCAATTCACCCAAAACCTCATCTCTACACATTCACCCGAATTCACCCTTTCTTCTTCTCTGCACCCTTTCTCCTCATCTTCTCCCTTTCTCCTCATTTTGAGACCCAAAACCTCATCTCTGCACATTCACGAATTCACCCTTTCTGCTTCTCTGCACCCTTTCTCCTCATCTTCTCTGCACCCTTTCTCTACATATCCCTCTCTCAAAAATCCCTCATAGCTCACGGGTTTCTGCCATTCACCCTCATCGAATCTCTGCCAAAAGCCAACTGATCCAGGGGCATCTTCTCTGCCATTCACCCTATAAAAAATGAATCTCTGCCAAAAGCCTCTTCACAGGCATCTTCTCTTCCATTCACCCTCATCTTCTCTGCCATTCACCCAACTCTGCTTTGCACATCACTCTCTCAAAAATCCCTCATCTGCACTCACGGGTCTCTGCCATTCACCCTAAAAAACGATTCTCTACCAAAAGCCCCTTCACGGGCATCTTCTCTGCACATCCCTCTCTCCAAAATCCAATAAAACCTTATCTTCAACCCAAAAATCTTATCTTCTTCTGCACACAACCTTATCCCACAACCCCTTCTTAAATCCAGCTCTTGTTAACCCCTTCACCCTTGTCTTCTCTGCACAACCCTCTCTCCAAAAATCCTATCTTCTTCAACCCCAAAATCTGCACAAAATTATCCCACAACCCCGAAGTAAATCCAACACTCGTCAACCTCAGCTCCTTCTCTGCACAAATCCAGGTATGTGCCTCACTTCTCCCCTTCTCTACTTGCTTTTTTTATTTGCCCCTTTTTCTGCCCAAATCATGTTTAGGTTTGGGGGAAATTATTGAAACAAATTTCAATAATCCCGTTTACATTTCAGGGCACAACATCAGAATCTCATCACACATCCTTCAACTTGTAAGCATTTTTTTCTGTTAAATTGTTGAATTAATATGTATTTAAATTCATGAAATTGCACTGTATAATGTGTGATTAAATAGTTGAGAAATTGCCGAGAATGTTTTGATTAAATTGGTGAGTTTGTTCTGTGAAGATTTTTGTGAAATTTTTAGAATTGGTGTGATTTTTCTCAGTTAAATTGCTGTAAAATGGGTGAAATTGCTGAGAATTATTTTTGTTAATTTTCTGTGAACTTGTTGAAATTGTTGATAAATTTTTCTGTGTAAATTTGTTGGAAGTGGTGTGATATTTTTCTATGAAATTATTGTGAAATTGTTGAAATTAGTGAGAATTAATATTGTTGATTTTCTGTGAACTTGTTGAAAATGTTGAGAAATTTATCCTGTGAAAAAACATTGAAAGTGGTGTGAATTTTTGCTATGAAATTGTTGAAATTGCTGAGAATTATTTTTGTTAATTTTATGTGAACTTGTTGAAATTGTTGATAAATTGTTCTGTGGAAAATTGTTGGAAGTGGTGTGATATTTATCTATGAAATTGTTGAAATTGGTGAGAATTAATATTGTTTTTTTTTCTGTGAACTTGTTGAAAATGTTGAGAAATTTATCATGTGAAAAAACGTTTAAAGTGGTGTGAATAATTGCTGTGAAATTGTTGAAATTGCTAAGAATTCTGTGTTAATTTTCTGTGAACTTGTTGAAATTGTTGAGAAATTTTTCAGTGAAAATTGTTGGAATTGTCATGAGTAAATATTGTTTAAATTGCTGATATTGTTGAAATTGCCGTTAGTTTTGTTTGTTGAAATTGTTGGAATTGCCGTGGTTTTTTTTAATGAAATTGCTGTTATTTTTTTTCTAGAACATTGTTGTAATTGCTATGAGTTTTTTGATGAAATTGATGTTATTTTATTCTATGAAATTGGTGGAATTGCCGTGAGTATGTTGATGAAATTGTTGTGATTTTTTGCTGTGATATAGTTGACATTTTAATGAATGTTTCTTGTGAAATTGTTGATGTGGTGTTGGTTGTTATCGATGTTACTTTGTTTTTCTTGTTTTATCATTGATGTTGTTAAGAGATTAATTAATGTTCTTTGTTTGATCTTTGTATTACTGTGATTGATCAAGTCTGCTTTCTCATCTGAAAGTTGATTGGTTAAAATTAGCGTGGAGTAGTTGCATATGAATTTATGAATACTCTATGAATGCCCGTTTTTACGAATTCCAATTATTGAATGCGGTGTTGTGTTCTGTAGCACAAATTTACATATGAATTTTATGGAGACTTTGAAGATTGTGGGATATTATTATGAACGTTAAAGCGAAATTATTTGTGCATTCAATTGTGGATTTTTTTCCAATAAATTATCCTTTTCATTGTTTGAGACACACGGACATGGATGCAGGCGCACACAGACATGGATGTGAGAACCGTAATTACTTAATTTTTATATATAAATTATTTAATATATTTATTAAATCTGATTTGGAGGGTTAACTTTAAGAAATTATTTTAATACATACAATCCAATAACCTTTTTATATAATCAAATCAATTTGGTAGTCTAAGGAGAACCATTCATTTAGTAAATTTAAAATAAATTTAAATTTGGTAATTATTTTAAAATAAGTATATAGTAATTATTTTAAAATAAATATATAGTAATACAATCCAATAACTTCTTTACATAATCAAATCAATTTGGTAGGATAAGGAGAACCATTTATTTAGTAAATTTAGTAAAATAACTTTTGAAATTTTTATTTTTTATGAAATTGACTTGAAAAATAAAAATTTCAACCCATATACTTAAGTGTTTTTTTCAAAGAAATAACTACACAAATTTAGACATAAATTGATATGGCCTAAGGATCCAAAGGATATGCATTTAGTTTTTATTTTATTTGACTGATTTTATTTCATTTTTTGATCAGAAGTGCATTTGAAGTATTTGCAATTTTAGTATTTACGGTGTTCTTGTTGTATTACATATTGTGTGTTTTACAAATCTGGAAAGTTGTTGTTGGATGTCATTTATTACTTGAATTTTTTGCATGATAGTAATCGTTCGTTCATATTATGTAGTGTCGGTTTGTAATGTTTATTTGTTGTGTTTTTGCAAAGTTTCACAACACATCATGGCTGATTCTGACCCAGTTACGAAAGCTAGTTGGAGTAAAGAAAACTTGCATATATTTTGTGATATTAGGGCAATTGGTATGGGTATGCGACCGAGTTCGCATTTTGATAAAAACGGATGGAGGTACATTGTAACATCATTTAGAGAACAAATGGGTCAAGCGTTGCTAAAAGAACAACTGAAAAATAAACGGGATGTTTATAAAAAAAACTGGTGGTTGTAGAATAAATTGATTGGTGAAACTGGTGTGGGCCGGAGTAATAAATTAGGAGCTATTGCTGCTAGTGAGGAGTGGTGGCAAGGACGAATTCAGGTCAATATTTGTTATTCCATCTTTTTTAAAAATGTTATTATGTTCTATATTAATTTTGTTATGTAGTAAAATAGAGGAGTTAAAAAATTTAGACATACCAGAATCGAGCCTTCATTGAAGTTTAAATTTGATAGAATGTTCTCTAGAGTCACCGCTACTGGACAACATGCATGGGCACCATCTTCAGGCACAGTACCTGGCATAGACGAGGATTTGGAGATAATAAATGTCGGTCTATAAGGTGTTGAATTTGGAGGAAGGAAGTGGGGACTCGAATAAGCATGTGGATTTAAATTTTGAAAATTATCATTCTCGAGGCGTTGGGGGGGAGCATATATCTACTAGTAGCAACACCAGGAGCAGTGGTAAACGAAAACAAAGAGAGGTTCCGGAGCCAAGAGCTAGAAAGAAAAAGTCATCTGGAATTGGTGCTCAGCTAGTATCAATTCAGCAACAGCTTCTCGACAGCATGTCTAGTAGGAGTGATTCAACTTCTGCAAATAAAGACTTGTCAGGCTGTAGTATTCCTGAAGTTATGGCTGAGCTCCAATCAATACCTGGTTCGACAGATGACGATAATTTTCTATTCCTCGCCATGAAATTTCTACAAGTGCGAAGAAATAGAGAAATGTGGGCTAGCATCAATGATATACAACAAAAATACCGCTGGCTTACAAGTAACATTACACATTCACCTAATTCTTAGCTGCAATTCTAGTACTTTGTTTGAATATTTGGTTTTCATATTTGTGTTTGTATTGGATTCTAAAGTCATAAGTTATATGTTGATCGCACGTTTTTATCTTACTACTGTGAAATTATTGTGCTAATTTTTATGAATGTTTGTTTGGAATACTTTAAAAACATATCATAACGAATATTTTGAACATCATATTGTTTAACCATGGTTGTCGACAGGTTTGGACTTCTTTTCTAGATATGGATGATGCACATTTTAATGCTCTATTAAACTGGGATTTTGAAGGTGAGTATGACAATGTTATGGATCGTGTTATTGAGCATATTAACTATGGTGCCGATGAAGGAAACAGCAATGCGTACGTTGATGATGGAACTGCTGGGACCAACAACGATGATGATGACGATGACGACAGTAGCGAAGACGATGACGATGACGATGACAATGAAGATGAAGCAAATTTTATACGAAGAAAATATGATGATGACAAAATAATTTTATGCACGGCTGGCGCATTAACCCTATATTATATTACTTATATTCATAAAGAACCATGTAGGGTTTCATATAATACAGGGATGCGTTGGTTGAATGACATTTTAAGAGGTCATTGGAAACGCTCTATTAACATGTTTAGGATGGACAAAGACACTTTGTTGAGCCTATGTTATGAATTGGAAACGCGTTATGGTTTAAACCCTTCACGGAGGATGTGCGTACTTGAGAAGGTAGGAATGTTTCTATTTACTCTTGTAGTTGGGGCATCAAATCGACATGTGTAAGAAAGATTTCAGCATTCAGGCGAAACTGTAAGTAGATGTATGAAAGAAGTCCTTAAAGCATTATGTTTGTTTGCTATAGATATCATCAAACCAACTGATCCAGACTTTACCAACACACCAATACAAATTGCAATGAATTCAAGATTTATGCCCCATTTCAAGGTAATTTTTTAAGTTTACATTTAAGGTAGTTTGCACCAAATTTGTGTATTTTGTTTGAATATTTTTATCGTAATACAATTTTTTCATACCTGTAGAATTGTATTGGTGCAATTGATGGGACAGATGTTCGTGCAACGATTTCACTGGAATATCAAATTCCTTTTATTGGTAGGAAAAGTGTCCCAACACAAAACATCATGGTGGCCTGTAGTTTTGACATGCAATTCACATTTGTATGGGCAGGATGGGAAGGTAGTGAGCACGATACACGTATTTTTCTCGAGGCTATAGACAGTACGAGTATCAAATTTCCTAAACCGCCTGAAGGTTGTCAATTTTTATTTCTTACAGATATGATAATTTAAATAAATTACTATCCATCTTTTGTTATTGAATTAATATAAAAGTTTCCTATTGTTTCTATTTTCATGAAAATACTATTTGGTTGATGTCGGTTATCCGAATGAATATGGATATTTAGGTCCATATAGAGGGGAGAGGTATCATTTAGAAGATTTTCGACGTCGGGGTGAACCAAGTGGACGATGCAAAGTATTTAATTGTGCACATTCATCACTATGTAATGTGATAGAACAGACATTTGGAGTATGGAAGCAAAGGTGGAGAATTTTGCAGTGCATGCCATCTTATCCTAACAAAACACAGGTTGCGATTATTGTTGCATCGATGGCACTACATAACTATATTAGAAGAAGATCGCAACATGATGATGTTTTTGTTGAATATGATCGTAATCCCGATTATATCCTAGATGAGTTATTACCAGATGTTGTAGCATGTGAAACTAGTCAGAGTTCGCGCAGAAATTCATGTATGGATATTGTGCGCAAGAGCATTGCAAATAGTTTGATGGGAGAATGAAATGATGTTTCCATTTTATTTGAAGTATTCACATTAATAGAAATTGCTATTTATTTTTAAATTTATTTGTAGAAGTTACATATATATATATACATATGTATGTATGTATGTATGTATGTATAAATGTGTGTGTATATTTCCATGCCCTTTTAAGTAATTTTACAAGCTAAAAGCAGTATGTAAAGTTTGGAAACCAAACACCCAAAACTGCTTTTTTTTTCAACCTCCAACTCGACCACAGTTTTAACCAAACACTTAGTTGCTTATTTTGAACCACAGTAAAAAACTTTTTTTTAAACTGGTTTTTTTCAACCTCAATCGCAAAAGGAAAAGCAATCCCAAACACACCCGAGCTGGGCTGCTAGCCAGAGGGACCTGGGTCGCTGGCCCGAAGACCTTGGGTCTGGGCCGTCAGCCCACACATCATGGGATTGGCCGTCGGTCCAAGAAAAATCTTGGGTTTATGCCGTCGGCCCAAATAATCTCGGGTCTGGGTCGTCAGCCTAGAAACTCCTCGGGTCTAGGTCATTGGCCTAGAAAATCTTATGTCTGGGTCGTCGACTCAGAAACTCCTCTGCCTGGGACGGGCTGCAAGCCCCTGTTCAACGTCTGGCCCGGGCACAAAGCTCAACCTGACCCAACCTTGTAGGGAGTGAATTAATTCACTCCTGCATACTGAAATGGAGAAGACGAATAGTGACTACGTGGTTTTTCGAGTGTGACGAATGGTGTACCTGTTTATACCGTTGGGTAGAGGAGATCATGGTGATTCTTCTGGTCGTTGTGGCGTCGGAGATGGTGGCCGAAATAGTCGTTAGAAAAGTTTTGGTCACGTTGCAGATGACAAGTTTATTCTGCCAAATCCTTGCCTGGGCTGCGGTTTGAATTTATGGGGGATGAAATGAGGATGATGGTGGTGATGATGGTGAATATGGGTGGTTGAAACAGTGGTTGTTGGAGGAGCGAGGAAGGCATCGATATCCTTGGTTTTTCAGATCAGGGAAAGAGAGACCGAGAGAGAGGGAGTTACACCTAGAGTGAAGATGCTATGTTTTTTTACGTAATTCTTCATTTGCTTTCCTTTTTCTCTACTTTCTCTCCTTTCTGCATGAATTTTCTTTTCTTCTTCTCTCTTCTTCTTTCTCTCTTTTATTTTCTCCCTTTTCTTCTCCTCTTGTTGCTATTTATAAGAGAGAAGACCCAATGTTCGGTCGCGATCGTTTAAATGCAGTGTTGAGGAAAGTATCAAAACAGCTAGGCAGATTCATAGCAATCAGAGGAGAATCAGGAAGAAGATTTTGATGGAGATAAATCAGGAAGAAAAATCATGATCGATTAGGAAGAAGATTGATCTGTTTTGTGCCTGAAAATTCATTGCAATGCAACGCCGGAACAGTTCATGCTTATTTCATACAGATTTTAATTTTTTTATAATTTCTTTAATTGCACCTAATTAGATTTAAACTTGTGATTTTATGCCACTATATCCCATAAAAAACTCAATCTCAAACCTAGCTTTGAGCGATTTTTTTGTTCTAGTCCTTAGTTCCTGATTTCCGCAATTTAACCCTCAATCATCCATTAAACACGCAATTTATTCAATTCAGCTCCCCGATTTCGCATAATTGACTTGGGAAAAATAAATAAATAAATTGATCTCCAAAAATTTCAATTTCATCGATTGAACCCAAATTAAATTTACAAACTTGATTTCTTTTTAACGAAGCCCTTAGTAAAATTAATTTGACCGATTTAAACTCTTCAACTAGCCCTAAATTAATTCCCAATTACAATTCTTAATTAACCGATCACTAGATCAAATTGGCCCATAAAAAAGTATAATTATATCTTTCGACTTAGTTTTTTACGCAGATGTATCTGATTATAAATTATTTTGACCTTAAATCTGCGATTTTCTTTTCGAGTACGAAAGAGATACGATCGAGCTCTTAACATCCAAAATTTCACCTCGATTTTCCTGCGAACACCAGACCCCTTTATTTTATTTTTTGTTATTTTCGGGTAGTTTGGGGGGAATGACCCAAAATTGGTTACAACAAGATTTAACTTCAAAAGTTTTTATAAAGTCTAGCAATGTTAAAACAAGCGTAGAACAATATTTACCTTTCAACAAATTAAGAGTTTTATCTTGGTTATCATCCCAGTTAAATCCAACAGACTTTTTCACAATATTAGTTAATGGTGGTGCTGCAATAGTGCTAAAGTTTTTCACAAACCTCCTATAAAAGCTAGCAAGTTTATGAAAACTCCTTACCTTAATTACAGACTTGGGTGGAGGTCAATCCCACATGTCCTTGACATTTTCTTCATCAATCTCAATACCCTATACAGTTACTACATGCCAAAGAAACACAATTTTCTACATGAAAAAAGTAGACTTATTGAAATTAGCATTTAGTTTTTCATCTTGCAATGCACTAAACACACGCCAATGATCAAGATGATCATTCAAGTTTTTGTTATAAATTAGGATGTCATTAAAATATACAACCACAAAATTACCATTGAATGCATGTAAAACATGATTCATCAATCTCATAAACATGCTAGGTGCATTTGTAAGCCCAAAAAATATGACTAAACACTCGTACAAATAATGTTTAGTCTTATATGATGTTTTCCATTCATCACCTTCTTTCATCCTAATCTGATGATACCTATTTTTCTAATCAATTTTAGAGAAGACATACTCAATACAATTCATCCAACATGTCATCAAGTCTAGGGATAAGATATTTATACTTTACTGTTATGTTGTTGATGACATGACAATCAGTACATCCTCCATATTCCATCATTTTTAGGCATAAGTAACACTTGCACACCATATTGTCTTATACCCTCATGGATGTATCATTCATCATCAACTCATCTACTTGTCTATGAAGCTTTTTTATCTACTCACGATTGCTTCTATAGGCTAGATGATTAGGAATTGACGCTCCGAGTACAAGGTCAATCTAATGTTTAATTAATAATTTTGATTTATTCAAATTTGATGGTATTCTCTCAACATTTCCCTCACGTGAATTCTCACTCTTCCTATACTCACATTCCTTTTTTAATATTATTTGATTGTCATACAATTATTTTGGAGCTAGAGGTAGATGAGTGATGATTTTACTATCGTTTACAATAGTGAATCTATTTCTAAACTCATCATGAATCACTTTCTGATTGAAATGTCATGGATGCCCTAATAATAAATGACTAGCATGCATTAGAACTATATCATACATAACCTTGTCATAATATTTCCTAATAAAATATACAATCAACATTTGCTTAGTAGCTTTATGATGCAAACCTCTTGATCACGTGGTAAAACAACCCTCAACAAAGATGATACTTCCCCAAAATTTAGGTTTGAGAAGTATGATACACAAGAAACTTGTCCCAAGGCACCAACTCTTTTGGAATTAAATCGAATGACACCACAAGGTCAATTATACCTTGATAGCTTAGATTTAAATTGTCCAAGCAAAGAAAAGATGTTGCTTTACACAAAACACAAGTTTATTTTATTAATACATGGATGTTAGGTTTGCAACATATAATTAATTATTTATGTTTCAAATAACCCTAGTGGTTATTTGACTCTAATATGTAATAATAATCTAAAAACTAATAATAAAACAATAAAAAGAATAAAAATCCAAAATTAATATCCTAGATATGCTAACATCATATTTGTCACCCCTAAGAAGTCCTAAATAAACTAGGAAATTTAATATGATCTCAACATCTTAATTAATCCAAGTCAACTTTAAACCCTATGTGGACCAAACTCATATTCATTAATATAAACCAAATAAGACCCTACATACAATCAAAGTAAGCTTTCTTTGTTTCCCAAAATAAATTGATTAACAAAACTCATAGAGGTTGTTATGACTTATATAGCAAGGCCTTTTTTGAACTCCAATTGCTCTGAACTTTTGCTCCCACATAGAAAAGTCTCTGGAAGTGTTTGGTAAAGTTACATCTCAATCTAATGGTTAAATATGGAGATGTGCTCAATAACATAAAATTGGACAATTTGAAAGTTAACATCAAATCAAGAATTTGGTCATGTCTAAACGTAGCATTCCCTTCCTCTTCAAGAAGATTTGCCCTCGAATCTTGAATAGAATCACCAGTCACTTTATTAGCCTTTTTTTCAAGCCTTTAGAATTCTCTAATTGCTAACACCTTTCATGAAGCGAACCTCATGATCACATAGTCACATAACTCAACCGATAATCTCATAACTCATAACCAATAATGAGATCTAATCTTGGATAGCCGAAATAGGTCTGATAAAAGTGTGATAATATTTAAGCTTGCCCCAAGACACCACCACTATTGGAATGAGAAGAATGACATTATGAAGTCAGCTAATCTTTGATAAGTCAGATTCAGTGCATTCAAGAACTAAAGATAGAAGAATCACACATGTAAAAAATTAAGAAGTAATATTCATTAATGGCTACCAAAATTTAGCTTACATGATTTTATATAGTTATTGAATAACTAACCCTAATGGACCGCTTATGAAGACTTATATGAAGTCCACTTAAAATAGACCCAAAACCCTAAACTGATAAGCCCATAACTTAATCTAAACAAGTCTTGGATCATAGCTAAAAATATAGTATTGATTAAGCCCAAACAAGCCTTAGGCTATAGTTAACAAAATAAAATAAAGTTCATAATATTAAATCCATTTTCTGCCATGTGAAGAAGAGAAGTAAAATATTATAGAGTTGATTAAAGTCTTATTTATAGCCTTCCATCTACTCTTTTAATCCTATAAACAAAAGGAAAAAGGTAATCACCCATGTTGTTTCCAAGTTGTAGTAGGATTCTTTTGTTTCCTTTATTGTTCTCACTTAATGGCCTAAATGAGGTTGTATAAGACCCCTCTTGCACATGGATATATACTATGGTGTTCTTATAATACTCCAATGGTCATTTCTAATTTGATTGAAACTTTCAAAACCAATGGATTCAATGCCTCTTTCAATGTTTTTGTCTTAGACCAGGTCCTTAGACCATTTAGAACATATAATGGTTCTTTGCTAGTGTTTCTAGGTTAGTGCACATCATTTTTCCAACAGCACTGTATTGAACATTATAGTAACTACTAGCATTTATATTTTTGAATGATTAATTGAGCCAAGCTCAAATACCAAATGATGCGAACCTCTTAAACACATAGTCAAACAACCAGAGTGCAAAGATACCATTTCCCGAAAAAGCCAAGTAAATCAAGTTTAATAGGAGTGAAACAAATATAATTTGTACAAGAAGTATGAATTGACACCACAAGGTCAATTGAACCCTAACAAGTCATTTTCTATCCCCTTAGAAAAACCAAGGAAGAGAGAATTATCACCTCACAAGCACACAATGTTATTGGTGAAATCTTAATGTCATTAAGCATAAAACATAATCTAAAACTTAGGTTAGATATATATTTTTAACCTAAGCTAAACCCTTATAATACCCAAAGATATGGACTTATATAAATCCCACTTTCACATACCTAAGTATCTAGGCTCAATTAATGTTTATTAACTCCAAAACACAAAATATAAATTTTAAATAAAAAGGTTAAGTTGCAGTCACATAAAAATTAGATAAAGAAAATTTATTTGGTCTTAAATGGTGGTGACTTTTAGTTTTTCTTCCTAGACTAGGAAACTCTTTTGATTACTAAAAATCCTCCCATCTTTAGAAAGTAATTTGGACTTGGATTTCATGTTATATTAGGAAATATAATCCCCCCTTCTTATAGGTATGGTCATTAGTCCTTACTGTCTTTTTATCCCTTATTCAAAATGATGTATTTTTTTAAGAAGAATATAAAATTAATTGAGTTTTATCCAAGTCTTGATTCAACTAGGTCAATATCATGGGGGGGGGGGGGGGGTGTATAAACCAAATTGGTTCAAGTGTTAGATCCACCTGTAGGTGGTGTACGGTAAATAATGTGCTGGTTAAAAAGTTGATGTGAATCAAATGCATGTTATGTCATATCAGTATTCAAATTTCTTTAGTGAAGACATTGAGCTAGTTGTGATACATTTCAATCAAGCTTAGATTCGAATTTTGCTGTGAAGTTCTCTATTGTCCAATGTTATGTTTTTAAGCATAAATCCAATTCAAATCATTAGATCAAGATGAGACTTTACCAGAAGATTCCAAAGATATTTTCTATGTTGGTAAAATGTGAGGTTAATATGATTTTAAAAGGTCTTGCATCATAAATCAACTTAGGTTGTATGAATTTTGTTCTTTTTGATTTGTGGATTTCCTATTTTGCGAGCACATTTTTTCTGATACGGATATGCCAAGTTGTTTTGGGTATTTTCTAGTTCTATAAACATCTTTAATGAGTTGCAATATAATTTTTCATATGGCAAGGATTCATGTATGTTTTAAAATCATTTTCATATAAGGACTTCTTATTCATCCTAACTACATTAGGAAAAAGGAGTATGGATAGTATGAATGTTATAATCGATAGGAATGTGTCTAATGTTCAAAATTCTGTTTCTGTTGAGCATAGTCAAGCATGGGAAGTCCTTGCTAGATCCGACTCTGATTTGCGTGATGCTAATGATGTCCCTCACACAGCTCAAAAGGGATAAAATTGTCTGTTGAAGGTTAGTTCTCGGGTTCCCTCTTTATTTTATATTATTTTAATGATAGTTGTCACTTGGAATGTTAGGGGTGCTGGTAAGGTTTAATGTGTTTCCACCATCAAGGATTTTAAAAACATTTATGCCATTGATGTGTTTGTTGTGCTTGAGCCTAAAATTAGTGGCTCCAAAGCCCTTAATGTCGCCACTATTTTGGGCTTCTCCCATTATCATATTGTTGATGCCACCGGGGTTCTCTAGAGGTTTTTGGTTACTTTGGAATGACAGCTCTGTTTCTCTTCAGGTTATTGCCCACGCTAGCCAATCAATTACTACTCTTATCCATGTTTGTGATAAATGTTGGTTCCTTAATGTGGTGTATGCCAATCCTAATCATAGGATTCATGAATCCTTATGAACATATTTTCATAGCCTTGCTAAAGCTTCTAATCTGCCGTAGTTAGTCATGGGAGACTTTAATGACATCAGATGTGCTTGTGAAAAATGTGGTGGTAACTTTGATTTTGGGGGCTCAACTTTTGTTGATTGGATTGATCTTAATCAACTTATTGATCTTGGCTTCTCTGTTTCTAAATTTACTTGGTGCAATAAAAGGAATGAAGAGGATATTATTTGGAAGCGGATTGAAAAGGGTCTTAGTAATATCGCTTGACACCTTATGTTTCCCAAAGCTCATCTCTCTTATTTGCCCAGAATTAATTCTGATCATTGCCCCATCATGCTCCGTTTGGATATTAACCATTTTGTTAGCAAAGATTGTATTCCTTTCTGATTCTAAGCTATGTGGTTATCTCATCCAGACTTTGCTACGATTATTAAGGATTCTTGAAACTTGGGCACAGATCATGTTGTTCTTAAAACTACTAATTTGGTATCCCCTCTCATCTAGTGGAACAAAATTGTTTTGGTTGTATTCTGGCAAGACTTGCTGGTATTCAAAAACAATTATGTATTGCTCCAAACTCGTTTCTTAGTCATCTTGACATAGAGCTATCTAGTGAGTAATCTCCTTCTTGATCAAGAAGAGCTTTTCTGGAAATAGAAATCTAGGAAAACTTGACTCAAGGAAGGTGACAAAAATACTCACTTTCTTCATCCCTCAACTATTATTAGAAGAAGGAACAAGATTAAAGGCTTATAAAATGCTACTGGAGAGGGTTACTGATATGTGTGGCATGGAAGATGTAGTGGTGAATACTTTCATGAGCTGTATTCCAATTTTGGAATGTTAGGCGACTACAATCTTACCCCACAGCTGTTTCCTAGACTTGAAGAGGCAAATTTGGATGAGTTAAGCATTGATGTATCTAATGAGGAAATTCACCAAAGCTTATTGTCCATAGGTGGTCTTAAGAGTCCTTGGTATGATGGCTTTATAACCATTTTTTATCATAAATTATGGGATCTTTCAATAACATCATTTTGCTCATTCAAAACTGTTTCCAGATGACAACTCTCCTTGAGCATTTCAACAAAACCTTTATTGCTCTGATTCCCAAAGTTGATAACCTGGTTAACATGAATCAATTTCGGCCAATCAGCATGTGCAACACCACTTATAAAGTGCTGATGACTAGACCATGTCCTTGCATGACTAATTTTATCAATCATAATCAAGTCAGTTTTGTTTTAGGAAGACATTACGAATAACATCATTGTTGCTCAGGAAATGCTTCATAAATTTAAGAGTTCTAAAGGAAAAAAAAGGTTTCTTTGCTTGGAAGATAGAATTACTCTTCTCCAATCTGTTACAGTTGCGATCCTTCTTTACACTATGCAGCAACCCTCTTGCCTATCTCTATTTGCAAAAAATTAGCTCAGATGAACAAGAATTTCCTTTGGGGACACACTCCTGAGACAAATAAGGTTCACCTAGTCAAGTGGGAGACGGTGTGTAAACCAAAATGGTGTGGTGGCTTGGACATTAAAAAATCTCCTTGCATGAACCAAGCTCTACTTGCTAAACGGATTGGTGTCTTCTTCAGCAAGAGCAAGGATTATGGGCCCAATTCTTTAAAGCCAAATATTTAAAGCATGGGGGAGTCTTGATGAAAAGGATTTTCATCATAAAGCTTCCTTTATTGTTTAACGGGGTGTGCTGTATGGCTCTAAAGCTGTTGCTAATGGTATTCGATGGAGAATTGGTTTTGGGGATGATGTTTTATTTTGGATTGAGAATTGACTTAGTTATGATACTCTTTGTCAATGGGCTACCATTGATCTTTCTGAGGAGCTTCTTCAAACTAAGGTTAGTGACTTTCTAGATGATAGGGTTTTGGACACCGTGTGCCTTATAGCCTGCCTGCCTAATAATATTGTCAAGATGATTACTGGTATGCATGCTAGGTTTAATGGGAGTGGGGTAGATAAATGAATTTGGCAATTCACCTCCAATGACTACTTTTATGTTAAAACTGCATATAGCTCCTTAATGGAGGATAACATTTTCAAATGGAAATGGCAATTCCTTATGAAGTTAAAGATCCCCCCAAAGTGAACTTTTCTTTGAGCTTTATGCCACGAGAAGATTCTCACAAATGCCCAACGTAATAAGAGAGGTTTCACCCTTACTGAAGCTTGCCTAAGATGTCCTCACTTTGAGGAGTCTATTGAACATTTGTTTAAGGATTGCCATGTTATCCACTCTCTTTGGTGCAGATTTGGCAGCGATGATCCCAATATCTGTCACTCTCATGGAGTTTGATGATTGGTTATTTATGCGTTTTTAATCCAATAAGATAATTTCTTATGGCTTGTATTGGTACTTAGTCTTTTCGATTGCCTTATGGTTCATTTGGAAATGGAGATGTTAGATAATTTTTTAGCAAGATTTTCATTGAGCCTTTTGCATCTAATATTCAATTATACATTGAATTGCTATAAGGCGCAATTCCTAAAACAGGTTCTATAGAGCATATTGTGGTTCTATAAACCTAGTGCTTGCAAAGTTAATACAGATAGAGGTAGAATAAATGCTACGGGTTTAGTGTGTTGGAGGTGTATTACGTGACTCAACTGGGGTCTGGATCTAGGGTTTTTCTGTGAATTTGGGTGCAAGCTCCATTCTTGAGGATGAATTATGGGGTAGTTTTTGGGGTTGGCATGAGACTATGGTTACCGCGATGTGGAGATTGAGTGCGACTCTAATGTTGTTGTCACTCTTTTAACTTCTGCTACGGTCTCAACTCACTTTCTATACAACATCATATCTTGTTATAAAATGAAGATTCATGATCATTGGTGTTGTACATTTGAGCACATTTACCGTGATCAAAATGAAGTTGTTAATGCTTTAGCTACCAGAAGTTATAATCTTGACTTTGGTCTCCATGTTTATGATGAGGCTCCTCATTTCCTTAAAGATATTCTTGTTGAGAATGCTATGGGTGTTTTGAGGCCCCGTTTTGTTGTTTTATAGTTTGATGTTGTAAGGCCCGACCCACTCCCCCTTGCAAAATATTGTCCGTTATGGCTCAGCCCAAACCCGACGTCCACACCTCACGGTTTTGTTCTTGGCAGCCCGCAGGCCCCAAAACGCGTCCTACAAGATTAGGTACCACTTGCCTTAATATGCCCTGACTCTAGACACTCTTCTTTCGATATGGGATGTTACAATCCCCCCACCTTAAGAACGAGTCGTCCACTGCTCTGATACCATATGTAAGGCCCGACCCACTCCCCCTTACAGAATATTGTCCGCAATGGCTTAGCCCAAACCCGGTGTCCACACCTCACGGTTTTGTTCTTGGCAGCCCGCAGGCCCCAAAATGTGTCCTACAAGATTAGGTACCACTTGCCTTATATATGCCCTGGCTCTGGACACTCTTCTTTCGATGTGGGATGTTACAGTTGTTTTTTGGGTTGTCAACCCCCTTTTACAAAAAAAAATAGGAGTTGATGGTATTTAATGACAAATTAATTATCTTATTTAGAGAATTCCCTAATCCTAAAAGAAAGATTAAAGGAAGGCAACAAGGGTGTCCATGTTTTGAGATTATTCTTTAAAACTACAAATAATTATCCAGACATGCAACGAAACTAAAAGGGAGACAACTCCATCAATCAATTTAGTAGCTTATTTTGGATATCTAAAGGTGACAACAAAGACCCTGGTGTTTTTAGTATTAATATTTTTTATGGCATTATTTTTATAGTAAATTTATCTATCTGTTTATTTAGTTTAATAAGGTGCAAACATTTAGTTTGTGTTAGATTTATTATTTAAAAGCAACATAAAAAATCAAAATGGGTATTTCAAAATTTTGTTATTTTCTTGCATATTTTTATGCGAACCTATTGGTCAAGCAACCCACACATGAATATATCAATTCCCAAAAGGCCAAGTAAATCAAGTTTGATAGGAGTATGACATAAAGATAATTTGTATACCAACACCAACACTATTGGATTCAAACTTTCACCCAACAAATAACAAATTCACAAATGAGATGGATTGACACAATGAAATATGTATCTAGGCAACCGACACTATTGGATTCATAGATATTATTATTATTATTATTATTATTATTATTATTAAGTGAAGAGGGGAATTCATTGTTCCCTCCTTATGACATTTTTCATTGTATTTTTTTAATTTCTTTCCAATAATATTATAATTATTAATAATTAAATTCATAACTTGTTTTGTTTTGTTTTCTATGAGATTATCTTAATTTCATGACCCGAGTCAAGAGTTTGGCGGGTTAAATCGAGTTGATGTAAATTTTTATGTTTGCTTTTTAAGTTATTTTTGGCTTTAATTTTATCTTTCAATGTTATATTAATTGTGAATTGAACTTGAAAATTTATTTTGATTTACTTCTATAAGGCTAACCAGATCTCATGATTTAGGTTGGATAACTTGAGTTTATTCAGGTTTTTATTATTTTTGTTTTCTTATTATTTTTTTCAATTATATTCCTTAACATTGAGTTGATTAAAAAATAACTTCAATATGTTTTTTATTTCCTTTATATTAGATTATCACATCTCATGACTTGATTGGATCATGAATTTTACATATTAATTTTAATTGACTCAAATTGGTTCAATATATTATTGTTTCAATATTTATATATAAAATAGAAATCATGTTGAATTGGCTTTAGTTAAACTATTTATTTTCTAGTCGTTCAAATTGCCTTTATACTTGCCAATTTGATGGGTAACTTTAGATTAATCTCTAATTGATTGAGAGAGTGTTTGGGACACTTGTAAAATTGATTTTCAATGTGATTGTACTTAAAAATATATTAACATAATTTTTATTTATTATTTTAAAATTTATTTTAATATCATCACAACAAAACAATCAATAGAAATTATAATAATTAGTTTGTTTTTAATATTTTCTTTTGTGGGCCTGCTAGCGTTACTTCGCCGTGTAAGGGAAGAGAGGAGAGAGAGAATGATGATGTTGATGATTAAAAAAAAAAAAAAAGGATTAGTATTGGTGTCCTTCAATGGCGCGCCTATTGTAACCGAAGGAAATCTCTTCATAATAAAAACACAACTAAAAGAGGAATTCAATTCCACAGCCACCAAACACAAAAGAAAATCCAATAACAGAGAGAGCGAAGAAGATGAGCTGGAGAAGAGTATTGAAATCAGTACAGGCACTGGCGTCACACTGTCTTCTCTTCTCTTTCACTTTATTGCTCGTCTTCAAGCTTGATCACGTCGTCTCCTGCTCTTGGTGGTCTGTTTACTTCTTTTAAGTTTTGTGCATGGATTGATGCATGGATTTTCGAATTGAAATTTTTGCTGAAATTGGTGCTGTAGATTCTTCGAATTTCACAAATTTCTTTGGAGAATACATTCTTGAATTGCTTACATGGTATGGTTTTGTGGGAAGTGGAATTCCCCGTGTCTTTTCTTTCTCCATACAAGAAAAGAACAACAAAAAGTTTCAGTTTTGTTTTTACCGTTGGTGTATCCAACCAATTGGGGCAAATTGCTATTTTTCCATGGTTCAAGTCTGAAAAGTAGACACTTTATTTGATGATTCCGAGTCCGACTGTGGCATCCATCGTGATTATTAACATAGAAAATCTCCAACTAATGAGGATATGGCATCTTTTGTGGTTTTATTTTATATTATCTACAATGGCACCTTCTTTCTCTTTACTGTCTCTTGGTTTTGAAAATAGTATGCCTTTTTTTTTCTTGTTCTCGGAAGTCTCTATCATGGCACGACGATTGCTCGGTTCTGTTGGAATGGGTGCAAAACTTGAAATTGGTAACAGTTGTTGAAGGAATGAAACAAAGAGCCGTTTGAAAAATCTATCCAAATCTAAATGGTTGGATGTCCAGATTTTGTGCTTTTATTCAGTTAAGTTGTAGTAAATTTAGGTGGAGAAGATACGTGCTATGATATAAGGTAATGAAATGGAATGAGGTGGGTTGGGGAATGATAAAATTTTATTTTCTTAGCAGTTTACCCTTAATAAGGCTAATCATTGGGCTCCTTTTTTATCACCCTAAACAAGCTTGTATCTCAATTCCTCCGTATTATGTTATGTTTTAGACGTTGAGCATTTAATGCTTTGCTTGGTGAATCCTGAAAAATGGACAATGTACTATTTTCAGGTTAATTTTCTTTCCACTCTGGACATTCCATGCAGTTGTTGCTCGAGGAAGATTTTCGTTACCTGCCCCATCAGTTCCACATAATCGGCATGTAATATTTCCTCTTATTTTGTGTCCATGAGATTTAAAACAATCATTATTTGTGGATATATAGTGGTGAGATTTTCTTTCTTGGACAGTGGGCGCCGTGCCATGCAGTTGTGGCTACACCATTGCTTATAGCATTTGAACTGCTTCTTTGTATATATCTCGAAAGTGTTTATGGTATATACTGAACCCCTTCTAGTATTTTTATGCTGTTGAGGTTAACAAGTGATAACAACCTTTTCTAGTCTCATAGTTATTATGTTTGTCATTTTATTGTCATTCAAGTGCTTGGACCTTCAAACTTTCTTAATAGGTTATCCTCTTTTGCAGTTTATCATATTGCTGCTGTGAACTTGAAGATCGTCTTTATTCCATTGTTGGTATTTGAAGTAATTATTCTAATTGACAATTTCAGGTATTTCCTTTGGCATATTAATCAGTACCAGTTATTTACCTTCCTTT
Source organism: Salix exigua (assembly GCA_032356905.1). Classification (NCBI taxonomy): domain Eukaryota; kingdom Viridiplantae; phylum Streptophyta; class Magnoliopsida; order Malpighiales; family Salicaceae; genus Salix; species Salix exigua. The sequence goes on along the minus strand of CM063602.1, from coordinate 15,155,308 downwards.
GGCATAGTAATCAGTATCAGTAATTTACCTTACAGATAGACAGCTAACATCACATACTACTTTTGCATACTGCATTTGGCACAAAGTACTTTTGTAACAGGCCATGCATGTTCTTCCTTAACATGTTAGTTCTAATTCATTTCCATGCTTAGAAAATAATACTTAATTGTAGTGGTCTCCTTATAACGTTTCCTTAATTGTTATTGGAGAGATAGAATGCCAATGTCTTAAATGAGCATAACATGCCCTGTGTTTGTTTTAATTGTTCCTTTTACACTAAATACCTCTTCTTCCAAAGGGTTTATCCTCTTTAGTCTATGAAAAGATAATTATACCAAATGTTATATAAAGGATCTCTCCAAAATTTTCAACTAAATGCAAGTTTGTTCCCAATATTTTGCCATCATTTTTCTACTGGCAATTACTCTAACATCATTGGCTAGTTTGTAGACATACTGTTTTTCCGAATTACATTTCACACTTCAGCTGGCCTCCCTTCCTCCTCTTGTACCCAAGTTTTTCTTGCCAGTTGGTAATTACTTTGTATTCTGTACTACAGTTAACAGAGTTTCATTTCTTCAACAGAATGTGTAAGGCTCTAATGCCAGGAGAAGAAGAAAGCATTAGTGATGAAGCGATATGGGAAACATTGCCTGTAAGTTTGTCATTGTATTAACTTGAAGAGATGTTCATAGCATGCCATAGTCAAGTTTTTTTTTTCTGTGGCTTGGTGCTAATTTAGCAATGTATAATGAATTTATGTATCCCTTTCTTTCCTAAAAACAATCATAATAACTTCCATAACAGAGAGTAGCTATTTGAAAATGTTAACAAACATGTTAATACAATACAGCTTATGCCTCAAGGACGCAACTAATATTTTGAAAGTAAATAAAGTTTCATGGCTGTAATTTTTTCATTATTTTGAAAATTATGATTTGTTGTTTCTGAAAAAATAGAAAAAAAAAGAGAGATGTCTTTTTATTTCGTGGTTTGGATAATTCCAAAATGAGTATGTTGCTATAGGCACTAATTTCATGCAGAAATGCCACAACATTTGCAAGATTATAGCATTTTTATTATTTACCAAAGATCCAGGTGCCATTATTTGTTTTCAATTCATATGATGGTTTAGGTTGTGTATGAATTTGTTCAAGGATTAATGAACTTCTATTCTATTTTTCTAGCACTTCTGGGTCGCAATTTCAATGGTTTTCCTTGTGGCTGCTACAGTCTTTACCCTTCTAAAGTTGTGCGGTAAACTTTCTTAACTTCACATGATTTTTAAATAACAATTGCATTGGAGCATTCAAAGTAATTGGGGATTTTTTGCCAACTACCTTGCTTGTTACTGGTCAAAGAATCTACATTTGTAATTTCAGTTTTTCAGAGTCTTATTTACTGCTCAAATTTCTATTATTTTGTGAAAATTCTTTTACATGGTGATTATTGTTATTATGCTTTTGTGGAATGGAAATGGAGTAATTAGACAACAAAATCTTCCTTCTTGTTCCACAAGTAATTGTGGTTAATTATTTAAAAGTTGTTGCCTGAGAAAACACAATTTAACTTCCTATGGAACAGGCAAAGACAGCTTAGTGAATTGGATTTGGTATTTGGAGCTGTTGGAGTCATTAGCGTAATTTACACTTTGTAGAGGAATTGAATGTTTAGCGTATGAAGGTTTTTGGGGAAAAAATATGGAGCAGTGGGACTGTATTAGCTAAATTTTCAGATTCTAAAAGTATATTTTTAAAATGCTATAGTGATAACAAGATAAATGATCTATTAGCTTGGATCCTTTTTGTGTACTCTGAAAGTTACATGTAACCATCATGATTTTTTTTTTCTCTTCTCTCTTTCATGATCAAAGATACTTCATCAGGTGAAAACGTCAATTGATCATCATTCATTATAAATTAGCATCTCAAATTAAGTCGCTTGATAGGGTTAAAGGTTCGTTGCAATGATTGGAATTTTATGGTTGTATAGAATGCTGAGCTCATAGACAAGCCTTAAAACATTTTGCACTGCTCCTGAAATACATGCTTTTACATTTCATTAAAATTGTGTTGCTTCAGATAAGACATGTATTCCTCCCTTCATTGGATCCCAAGACTTCCTTACCAGCATCCCTTATTTGTTCCCATTCTTGCTATATCGGGGATCACTTCTTTTCATTATAAATTAGCAATTGAATGAAGTTGTTTGACAGGTTGGAAGGTTCCTTTCAATGATATGAATTTTGTGGTTCTTCAAGAATGCTAAATATATGGACAAGCACATTCAAGCATAACTTAAAAATCAAAATTTTTCATTGCACTGAAATACATTTTTATCATGTCTTTAATGGTGGTGGTCATTTTCTGGGCTACAGAATAGCAGTCATATAACAATACACGATTTCTTTTTTTTTTCACGTTTCTTTTATGTTGTATAACGTGGCTGGGTGATCAGATCTATACTGAATCATTATGTGTAATGCTTTATATCAAAATAACGACTGGTTTCTGGTCCTCTTAAAATTTCAGGTGATGTGGGTGCACTTGGCTGGTGGGACTTGTTCATAAACTTCAGGTAAGGTTGCTTTGATTCTTTCTTTGTGATTGCTGTTGCTTCATAGTTCAGACATAATGAAGCTGGAGGTATGTTCATTGTTTTAGTGCCACAATGAAGTGATAAATCTCTAAACATTTTTTCTGCAGCATTGCAGAGTGCTTTGCCTTTCTCGTATGTACTAAATGGTCTAATCCAGTGATCCATAGAAATTCGCAGACAAGAGAAGTTGCTTCATCTTCAATGATGATTAGATATCTTGATTGGAATGGTGGCTTAATGGTTTCTCCAGAGGAGAATCAACACCAGGAGAGAATGTGTGGTCTGCAAGATGTTGGTGGCCATATCATGAAAATTCCTTTAATTGGTTTCCAAGTTCTTCTTTGTATGCATTTAGAGGTAGGTACATAATTGACTTTTATTCATGACTGGATGGGATTCTCTTGTTAATAGATAATGGCTTTTTAATTCAGGGAACACCTGCTGGTGCTAGAAATATACCACTTCTGGTTCTTTTCTCTCCACTTTTCCTACTTCAAGGTGCTGGTGTATTACTTGCTGCTTCTAAGTTGGCAGAGAAGCTTGTTCTCTTATTACGGAGTGAAGCTGGAACTGGAAGATATTTTACATTTTCCTCAAGAGCTCATGACTGCTTGGGTTTCTTGCACCATGGTTCCAGGTGATCACTAACTTTCAATCAGAAGCCTAACCTGTTAGAAAAGGTCATGATTCCACCGAGCCAGCAGAAGTATATGATGTGGTATGATTACTAACTTAATAACCTTCTGTTTCTCCCATTTTGTTTGATACAGGTTATTGGGATGGTGGTCAATTGATGAGGGAAGTCAAGAGGAACAGGCCCGGCTGTACTACATGGGTGATGCCAGGTTATTATATTATCCATTTCCATCATTTTATAATGGTTCATAAACTGCTAAAATATTTCTTTCTGTTTTGAGCATGTGTCATGTTGGATGAAGTATCCTTTGGTGAGGTCAAAGAAAGATATGGACATAAGAATAGGATTGAGATAATTGAAACTGTGTTTTGCTTATATCAATCCTGGAAACTGTAAACCTGCTTAAATTTGAATGGTAGACTGCAATATGAAAAAAATTTAGAACTGCTAGAATTTTTTTAATTTTTAGAGATACAGAGAATCATGAAATGAAAGTTGCATATGGTGGGGAAAAGAAAGAAGCAATAGAAGTTGAAATGTAAACTTCACTCGGTTATCCAGCATCACTTAAAGCTGTTGGGTAAGGTTTTTACATAGTTTGACCAGGGTCAAACCAGGTGCAGGTGATGACCAGGGTCAAGTGCGGAGTGAGTAATGGCTATAGGTATTCTGGGTTTGGTGGATTGCCTTGACCTACTCATTACCATCCCTAAATTGAAGTCAAGAGCTCAGTAAACCTTAGATTCAATAGTATGTATGCAATTAATTTTACAAGTAGCATCACTACTGCTTTACATGTCTTTGTTGACACCAGATATCCTCAAATCGCAATTGATCAAGCACCCTCGATTTTGCGTTTTTGAATTTTCTTCAAAAAGTGTTATTTTCTCTCCCCCTCCATCACCTTTTCAATGGGTTGCTTTGGTGTTTCAGCTGTTGAATTAATTCTCTTCAAGTTCTTATAAATTTCATTAAAAGTTGTAAATTGGTGCTAGTTTCTGATTACTAATCTTTGTACATTTTGTTCATTGATGTGTAGTTATAATACTTTCTGTGGTTATCCTCCTGAGATAGTGAAGAAAATGCCTAAAAGGGATCTTGCTGAGGAGGTAATAAAGTCCTCATTGTTTTTCTTTGTATTCTATATGTTGCAAAGACAAGGTTTCACTTATATTAAGTGCTCTCTCTCTCTCTCTCTCTCTACTCTTTGATCCAACCATGGATTTTTATTGGTCAATGTAAACATTGATATTGACCCTTTATAGTTCATCTTTCACTCTTGCATGATTCTCTTATATTTCAGGTATGGAGGCTTCAAGCAGCTCTTGGTGAGCAGACAGAAATCACCAAATACAGCCAGCAGGAGTTTGAAAGACTTCAAAATGTAATACTCCCATGCTTTACTTATAGTTTCATAAAGAAGGGACATGGTTTGAACACGGGAATACTATTATTCTATTCTTTGGGGAACCATCTCTCATTTTGTTTTTAGGGCAGGATCCTTATTCTATGAATTTGAACATTCCTAGTTCTATTACTTTCTGCCTTGTGGATCAGTTCAATTCATGTTTTTACCCATGGTTGAAAATTGTAATATGTAACTCTATATGTCAGTTTTTTAGGTTTATTGATGAACTCAAATGATTTGAAAATGTATAAAGCAGTAAGCATGAATTTTGGCATAATATCCTAGTGAACATTAGTTATTCCTCAAATAAAAGTTGAAGATGTACTGTTCCTTAGCACATGTAAGCATGTGTATTCTTGTAATTTGAGACAAATGTAGAGAAGAATAACGTGGTTTATGTTTATAAATAAATCTCACCAAAGCATTTATTATAGTTATTTGGAATATGGATGTTATGCTGAAGATGATGGCATTATTGAATGCATCAATTTAAACGGACCCTGATTTGAAAATTTTTGTTTTCCAGAACAGAATTCCTTTTGGTTATTACAATATTTGCAATTTTGTATTCTAGTTGGATCACAATAATTTTATTGATAATGTTAAAACATCATACATACGCTGAAAACAAATCTCCATCATGCAAAATTTTAGTGCCAAGCTCCAATTAGTTATTAGACAGAAATACATGTGCATCACCAGTGATTTTTTCTCAAGCATAGATTTCAAAGGAGCATCATTGTATCAAACACAATAATTGCCTGAAATAAGGTATGAAAAAGCTTCTTGCATTGCCAAAGATCCTGTTGTCTGCTGTCTGTAAATTATGGGAGTTTGCTTGAGATATTCTGTTACTTGAATTTGCATTATTGTGTTCTGTTACATGAGATATCTAAATGTTATTTTGTTGTACTGGTCAGGAAAAAGTTTTATGCAGGGTGTGCTTTGAGGGAGAGATCAGTGTGGTTCTGCTCCCCTGTAGACATCGTATCCTTTGCAGGTATGGTTTCTATCTTGATGTCTTCTAAAATATAAAGTTCGTTTTTCTTCTCCCATCCCTAATGCTGATTGATTATTTAAATGCATTGCAGCACCTGCTGTGAGAGGTGTAAAAAATGTCCAATTTGTCGTGTTTCTGTTGAGGAGCGCTTATCTGTATATGATGTTTAGCTTCCAGTGTTTTGTAATATGGATGATGAATTGGAGTGTGCAGATAAGATATAACAGCTTTAGCAGGGAATTTATTTTTTACAGCTTACCAGAACTTTTTCTGCTGAGCGTTCTGCTTGTTCAAATTTACATAATTGTGCATTAGGACATGTAGAGAACACGGTTGCTAGCACCTTTCATTTCATTTTTTTATGAAAACAAATGTAAATAGTTCTTTTTTATTGGTGCAAGATGCTGAAAAGTATTTGCCGTGCCCCATATACCCACTAAACATTTAAGAGCTTATTTCCGTGTATATAAGGACTGCTGACGTAGTTAGGGCATATTTTTATTTGGCAGTGGATGCTTGAAATAATATTCTAAGCTGTAATGTAAAATACTGTTTGGTACTTTTCACGGGCTTGTTACCTTGCTAGTGATAATTTGAGAAGCCGCATCATAATGATGGTACTTTTAAGTCGTTTTGCAGTAAAAGAAAGAAAAACTGCTTTACTCTTTGTGGATTTCAGAAAACGAGATCATCCAACTATGCAACTTTATTACACAAAACAGCAAAAAGATGAGCCATCAGGCATTCATCTAATACAAGAAGTCTAGTCTTTATTTCACTAACTGTCATACAGAAGTCGATTTTGGAGCATTAAGCACGAGAGTGTGATATGTTTGATTAATCTGTACTACCACCTGCTGCTTGGCGTCATTAGTGTTTGCATTTACCCAGTTTGTTACTCAGTGTCTTTCATATTAATACCAGAAGTCTATTAGAAATGTTTTTCTCATCGCAAGTGATGTGGAACAAAAGTAATAGTAAATCCTAAACATCTTGGGCTTGACCAGTCAAATCCATATATTTAATATGAACATTTTTTTTTAAAATAAAATAATAATGATATGGGTCCAAATAGACTTAGTTTCCCAACTGAAACGTGATAAGTTGGGTTATCTTATGTTGTTTTTGTTCGTTTAGTTTGATATGTGTGTTTGATGTTCCATCTGCAAGTGCAGAGGTTGCCAATCACATTATTTGCAGACGACAGGGACATGACTTTTCTTTATAAACAATTTGATGTATTCAGTTGTGAAGGTTGCCATTCACATTATTTGCAGACGACAGGGACATGACTTTTCTTTATAAACAGTTGTGAAGGTTCAGAACTTTTTCGTAAACGGAAGTGTGTAGAAAGCCATATAGTTCAAGAAAAATGCAGTATTATTACTAATGCAGCACCCTCGTAACATTCAAACAAAATTCTGCTAAGAAACAGGTTTCGCTAGATTTGATAGCATCTCCCTATCCTAGGTAGGAAGAATACATCAATAGATTTGCCGTTACAAGCATAAAAACACGAGAATGAAAGGGAAATCTTCTCCCAAATATCATGCTGTCATGAATAAAGCTTCTGGTTTAGGACGTGGCATAATTGTGCCATTCAAGTTTTGGATTGTGTCTTCAAGGGGCGTGGCATGACCGATTGTTGATCATCTTTACGACAATCATTGAAGCATTCATTAAGGGTTCTAAATCGTAACTCTGGATAGAGCGAGCACACAGCATCATTTGGCTGTTCCAAGCTGTAGTTTATTTGGCAGCTGTTTATGAAAATGTCGTGAGTAATTGCAGAAACTATGCTCTGTGGAACCAGCATCTCTGCATTCATGAAAAATGGCTGTGAAAACAACTGGGACATGCTTAATAAATGGATATTTGAGTCTGGTTTTACTCTTAAATGATCTTTAAAAACAGGTTCAACCCAGATAACAATACTGACAGTTATCATTAAAACCAACCGCTAGCAGCAGCAGGTAGATCATCTTCTGTGATGGTAACTCTGGGCGGCTTGTATCCAAGCTTCTCTTCCCATAATGAGGCTAGCTCATTAGTACTTAGCAGATTGCGTGGAGGTCTAAAATGAACAGTTTTGTAGAGTGTTCGATTATCAACAGTTGATTTTATTGTGAATTTCCCGAAATCAGAACCGGCAACTAAGTATACGCTGGCAACAAAGCATGCTGTGAATTATAAGTCCATATTAATCATTTTAATCATATTCCTTGACAAAAATAAAATCAACGGATATATATATATATACATATACATTAACAAATACCCTAAAACAAAACGAAAAACAGTGTTCACCTACACTCATTGGCACTGTGGACGCGAGCTTTTTCCTCCGTGCATCGCGCGAGTTCGTCCACCCTTTTTTTTTGTTTTTTCCGCCTGTGAATAGTGTAGTGATGATTTTAGCCCCGGTAATAAGACAAAATAACGTTTTCGGCTGAGGGGTAAGGGGGTAATTGCGCGTGTACGGACCGGTTCGCCGCAACCTTTTTTTAAAATTTTTTAAATGGCTAAAGACGGTTATAACCCCTAATAAGACAAAATCTATTAATTAAGGTCAGAGACATAACAGTAATTGACCATTATTATTTATATATATTTCAAAATCTGTCAAGCGCGTGTGGTGCACGCGCTCGACGATGTCCGCCCCGATGCCCCGTTCAAGCGGCGCGTGCGGTGTGCTACTGTGGCCGGAAATGGGCTACCAGCATCTAATCCGGTGCGCCTCCTCTTGGTCTTCCTCCCGGTGCGGCGCGTTGCTTCACACGGTGGTCGTGGACGCGGCGGTGGCCGGTTAAAGCCGGTTGATCTGTTTCTCTCTCTCCTGCATGTAAAAGTGCAGAAGAGCCCCCCGAGTTTTGTATAAATTAATTTCGGTCCCTTGACTTTTAATTGTGTATATGGCCCTGATTTTAGTTATATAAGTTTTGATTTTGTTCGATTGGGTCCTTCGATTGCAATTAATGAAATGTTAACGTTTCACTTCGGTCCTTCATCTTTTAATTTTCGGATTAGGTTGAAAAGGCTGAATATATTCGGTACATAAGTTTCAAGTTTTGCAAATTTGTCCTTAAATTGAAAATGTTAATAAATCTAACTTTCATTTCAGCCCTTAAACTTTTAATTTGTTATTTTCATCCCTTTATATTTTATTTTCATTTCAGCCCTTATACTTTTATTTTTTAAAATTTCTAATATAACCCCTACTTTTGTCCATGTATATATAAGTGTGTTTAACACAATAATAATAATAATAATAATAATAATAATAATAATAATAATAATAATAATATAATTCTTTTTCTTACTTGCTTCTTTGATAAAAAAAATTTCCTTCGGATAATTTGTTAATTTTTTTTTGACAATAATAGCAATGATAATTTTTATTTTTCTTTTTATATTATGTCTTTGTTTTATCTTTTGTTCAAGTTTCTAGCATTTTTTAGTCTTTCTTTTATTTTTGTTTCTTTCATAATAATAATAATAATAATAATTTAATTGTTTCTCTAACTTACTCTTTTGTTAATGTTTTTTTCTTCGTATAATTTAATAATTATTATTGTTTTAACAGTAATGGCAATGATATTTTATTTTTTTTTCCTTTTGTTAAAGTTTCTAGGATATTTTTAGTCTTTTATTAATTATATGTTCTAATATTTGTTGAATATTATCTCATAGGAATATATATAGGGAGAAGGAAACATGACCTAACATTTTTTGAATAAAAAAATTAATATTAGTATTCTTTAAAAAAAATTATATAATAATATAATGAATTAATCGAATAACATAAAAAAAATTTATTAAATATTATCACCTATAGATGAAATTTATTGAAAAATGACCTAGGATTTTTTTTCTTAAAAAAATTAATATCAATATTCTTAAATACATTAAATGTAATAATATAATTAATAAATCTTATAAAAAATATTTGTATATTTTTTATATTTATGTCAAATTAAAATATGTAAAACTAATTATATGTTTGAATATTTATTAAATATTATGGCCTAAAAATATATTAAGAGAGAGGAAAAATGACCTAAGATTTTTTAAAGGACAGAAATTCATATCATGTTTTCTTAAATATATTTAATATAATCATATGATTAATAAATCTTATATAAACACAAGATTGGCTTCAAAATTTAATTTTGTTCTCTTTTATTTAAGTAGGTTTATGAATTTATCTCTTAATTCATTAGCATGTGCTTAGTAGCAGTTTGCAACTCTGCTTCGGTCGTTCCCGCCCGCCTGTCCTATTTGATTTAGTCAGTCGTCTGAAAGTGCTTGCGGGGAATTTCCATTGTTTTCATTTTTGATATTTTAGATCTAATAGTACTTGGAAAAAAAAACATCTCAAAGAAAAATGTTGACAAATTTGCCTCCATTATCTACAAGTCAAATTAAAAAATATACAAGTCACTTCATGCTTCCATTAGACTGTTCTTTTTAGACGGCAATAAATAATTATAGCACACAACAAAATTAAGTTTATGTTTTAAAAACAAATTACAATATTTTTATTTCTAATATGTCTGATATTTATTGAATATTATCGCATAAAAATATATTGAGAGAGAGGAAAAATGACTTTAGATTTTTTGAACAACAAAAATTCATATTAGTATTCTTAAATATAATTTTACTAACTAAATATTAAAATAATAAAATAAAATGCATAAAAAACAATCAATTTTCTACATAGATAAAAAAAACTCGCCGCATCGCGCGGGTAAACAGCTCGTATTAACTATACAATAAAACATATCCTCATTTTACTGTACAATGCTTTATTGTTCACACATACTCAGATTACTATTCATAGTGACAGTAAAAATTTACAAGGGACATAGATTGTATGTCCTAAGACCGAAATGTTTTTACTCGCGGACCCGGAGGTATGTTTGAATTTTCCAAGGGACATATATTGTATTTTAAGATTTGTTGCATAGTAAAACGACTAAACTAGCCCTTTTACAGGACAAAATAAGGCACCTGGAACCAGGGGTAGTTTAGCAATTTACATGGGACATGGATTGTATTTTCAAATTTGTTGCATAATATAACTACGAAATTAGCCCTCGAAAATGACAAAAAATAAGTGGTTTGCTTTTGGTTATTTTAATTGCTTCTAGTTGGGTCCTCCAATTGTAAATGTGTCATCCAATTGAAATTAATCATGTATGCTACTTTTCATTTCAATCCTTATTCATTTAATTTTCTTAACAAAATTACATTGCAATTTTTTTTTAAAATATATTATTTATTTTGGTCCTAATGTTTTTATTTGTTTTAATTTTGTTGTTCTATTGGAATTAATTATATATTTTATTTTTCATTTTGGTCCTTATTGTTTGAATTTTTATTTGCAATTAATTTCTTTGGTTTTTTCTATCATTCTTGGACAATGTTTATTTTTTATCCAAGTGTATGCATCTATGCTTTTAGTTTTTATTTTTTATTTTTTTCGTTTTATTTCTTATGAGGGGTTTATTTTTATTTAGTTTAGTCGTGAAATTTTAATTTATGTTGGTGATCATTTTCAAATTTACAGTGCTCTCTTTTTCCCTTTATTCTTTTTTTGTGTTTTCTATTATTTTTATCTTTTATTAGAATCAGATGATTTTATGATTTTATTGTTTGCATCATAATAATGATGATTTTAATAATTATTTTTTTTATCGTTTTATTTTTGTAAAAATGTATTGTTTTTTTATCTTAACAGAAATTTTGCATAAATTTATTATTTTATTTAAATTTATTATAATAAAAAAATCTTTCATATTTAATTTTTTGATGTTGAAAAAAATATGAAGCCGCATACGATAAGACGCGAGAGCATTGACTAGTATATATATACTCACATTAGATATGGAGCTGATCCAATAGTGGAAGAGCATCAGCATGGTAAGTGGTGTCATGGTAAGGCCAGGGCAGCTATGGACTTACAACAAATGTCCAGCTTCTTCGATGTAACGTCTAACTTGTGTTTTCTTCGTACATGGCATAACTGTCTATTTCGCTTCGGTTGACGTTTTGTTTTTTCTACTGGTACGGGACGTTTCGGTTTCAGAGCTTTTTTGCGCGTCGTTTCGAGGTTGTACTGTTCATAATTAATTAATTATATATATTTTAAAAATGAAATATTAATTTAATAAACAAAATTCAAATTCAAGATAATATAACTTCAAATTATGTAATACAAACACAACATCAAAGAAACATAATCTCAAAATTAGAAACATCTCTAAAAATCCAAAATATTATGAAAGTAAAATGTCCTAAAATAAAAGAAATTAAAATCAAACATCTTCTACATCATTAATATAAAAATAAGAATCTTGATCTTGTGGAGGTATGTAAGGAAAGTCATCAACTAGACATTCCAATAGTTGATCATTTCCACCAAGCTCATTCTCCTTATTAAAACATGTCTCTTCATCTTCTAAATTTGAAGTAGACAAAGGTGCTTCAATAGTCTCCTAATTGATATCATCTCCATCAAGAAGGTTAGGTTCTTCACAAATCCATTCATTTAATAGGTTAATGTTATCAAGGCTAATGAGATCTACAACATCTCTTGCTTTGCTCAAATTCCTACAAAGAATAAACATGAAAGAAATTAAAAATTCAATATCAATTTAATAAAAATTAATTATTAATATAATAGTATTGATATTTTACCTCTGTTGAATCATTAGATTATAATGAACAAATACTAAATCATTTAATCTCTTGTGCTTAAGCCTATTTCGCCTTTTGGAATGGATAAATAAATACACTCCAATTTTTTTTTCACACCTAGTTACACTACAACATTGACTAAGAACTCGAATTGCAAACTTTTAAAGTTCTTGAGTATCATTGCCGAATCGCTCCTACCATGCAACTATATAATAAAAAATTCAATAAATCAAATATTATATATTGAAAAAAACATTATATTTTAAAAAACTAAAAGTTATTACCTGGATTTAACTTTTCTCTTTGATGAATAGCTAGGGTCATGCCAAAATCACCAGTTGTTTTCTTATACTCCTCAAGTTAGCCACTAATCATATCTTGAACGTCACAATCAGGAACCAATCTAGTAATTATGCTAAGCAAACCTCGAGTAACCTCCTTTTGTTTTGAAAAAAAAGCTTAAAATATATTCTAGGATTAAGAAAACAACCAACTGTATGTAATGGACTATGAAGTTGCTTATCTCATCTGACATCAATTACTCGAATATATGGTCCATATACCGGCTAGAATAACAACTGGAGTAAAAGTTATATTGTTTTGTTCTGGTTTTTTGACTAATACGGGGCGTTACAGCCACTCTAACCGGAACGAAACGGAATGTACACTATGAGTTGTATGATTGAAATTAGAGTTAAGTAGACTTTAGTTGCACCGGGGTTGTGAGCACTATTTCATTTACTTCCGTGGCTTTACATTTCTTTTATTTTTAATTTTAACGAAATACACCCATGGAAGGGGGAAAATAAATAGAAAAATGCTCCTTTAAATCATGTGATGTGAAAAGTAGATGGACTAAACCGGAGAGGACAAAACAAATTAATAATTATCAGATATGCTCCCAAGCGCTTGCATTGAAGGTCACCTTCTTTTTTTCTTTTTTTGGTAAAAGAAGGTGACCTTCTTAACAAATAATTGCTCTGGCATTTATATTTCTCTGACAATCTATCGCCTTATCACCAACGTTTGATTTACGCTACTTACAGAGCTGCGCTCACAAACTCTGCAATTCATCTCAAACTTTTCTGGTTTTTAAAAGAGACCCATTTGATTTTGGCCAACGGGTGTCCTTTTGGTTGTTGTGGATTGATTCTTGCAAGAACTGAATCTTGGTTTTTCAGTTCAGGTAAAGCCAAATGGTTCTTATACCCATTTTCTTCGATCTACTTTTAAATTTAGATGTTTCAAATTGCGTTTTGTTTTTATTGCTTTTAATAGCCAGTCTTTGGTTGTTTGGATTCAGTTGGATTTCTGTACATTTTATGCTTTTACAATGTTAATTACTTATATGTTTAATGGATTCTCTTGGTGGCCAAACAAATCCTTGCCATTAAAGTATGTTTTAAATTGACTTCTTTTGATTTGTAAATTATATCATGCTTGTTGGTTTTCTTTGTAGGCTTTGATTTTGTTACCACGATTGTTTGATAGCTGCAACTCCCTGAATATTTTGGCTGGAAAGGAGCTCAAGTTTGGTTCTCGTAGATGAGGAGAATTGACTATTTTTTTTTGGATGAAAAAAGCTGCAGATAATTTAGAAAATGAGTCGATCACCTTCATTTGCTGTTAAACAGGAGCTTACTCTAAAGACTGATTTCGAATCTTTGCAGCAATGGGTTCTTGCATTTTGCATTATTAGATTTGATCTTGAACAAGGTCAGCTTATTGAAGAGTGTTATCCACCTGGTTCTCTTTCAAATGAAGAGGAACTTGATGTTGCTTTTAGTTCATTTCCGGATTCTGTTTCTCAGAACCAGAACCGTACAAGCATTCATGATTGCATATTCTTTTTCCGCATCCAAAGTCGGAAGAGTTCTGAACAAAGAAATGTGAATTTGTTGGACATAATAGAAACTGATGATAAAGAAGTATCTTCAAATTCCACGAAAGAGAAGTTGATTAATAGGAGAAAAAATAGATTTAATACCAAACGATTGAAATACTTGTATGGCTATGTCTTTAACAGGCAGCGGCATGATGAGAGGCTAAGGGGAGGTGGAGAACAAAACTCTGTGGTGATATTATCGCATAATCCTTACACCAGTGTGTTTAGGCCTTTGTTACAAATCATGGGTCCTTTATATTTTGATATAGGAAAGAAAACTCTAGAGCATATTGCTACTTATGTTTCTACATAGCCTGCACCTGTACCTGGTAAACACATGGAGCTTCCTATTGGGATGCCTTGCTTAAAGTTAGCCTGCCACCTGCTCATAGTCTGCCTTTTGAAATTGGGATGTTTGAAGAATCTGCTTCTGCCATGGCACCTTTTCTTCCAAATAATCAGTTAATTCCACAGGTTCTGTTTCATGATTCAGATATATTTGGTGCATTCCGGAGCATTTTGTTGCAGCTCTGGTTGTTATGGGAATTGTTACTTATTGGTGAACCCATTCTAATCATAGGATCAACACCTCCCCAGTGCTGTGAGGCAGCTGCTAGTCTAGTCAGTTTGGTTGCTCCACTGCCATGCAGTATTGATTTTAGGCTGTACTTCACCATCCATGACCCTGATTTTAAGCATTTGAATTCTCTTCGAGAAGGAGACACTTTCCCTCGTATGATTTTGGGTGACGAATCTATTTTTCCTTAAAGCTCTTCATAATATTCCCCACATTGTTTCAGTCGGCAGCCCTGCTCCTAATTCAAACCAGGTTCCCTTTGAAAGTAGGTCTGCTGGAAGAATTCCTGGAAGAACAGAAGGATTTGATCTTCAGAAACTTTCCTTGAAGAAGTTTTCTCCTTCAAGTTTGTTGAGTGCTGTTAAGTTAAGGAGAGATAGTCCTCTTTGCCTCATGACAGAACATAAGGAAGCTGTTTGGAGCACCTATGTTGCAACAACTAAGCCTGACACTTCTATCTTGATTAGGCTTATTGATGCTGGGATGTTACCAAGGGTTGAGGAGTCAATGTCAGTTGTTAACAATGAAATATTGCGCCGTCATTTCTTAGAGCTCACCACCAACTTTTGGCCCATATTTTAGGGCCACCTCTCCTTCTCAAGGATCTATTCCATTTATTGACCCTCCCCCCCTTCCTCCATTTGACGCTGATGAATTTCTGGAAAACTTATCAGCTAGAGCTGTACTGATGAATTTCTGGAAAACTTATCAGCTAGAGCTGTGGGGAAGTTTTTGTCGAAGCAGATGAAGTCTAATTGGCTGGATTTATACAAGTAAAAATTGTCAAACTGCTATTAATAGTATTTATGGCTTTCTTTTTTCAATTTGTTGTGTTGCTTCGTAGTCCTTCATTCAAATGTAGTCAAGTTTTCAATGCTTGTTGTTGAGATAAGGATGGTTTACATTGCTGTTCAGGAGGTTCCTGAAAGGGTCAAACTTCATGCCATGGTTTCAAAGAAGGCTCACAATTGTTGAACAAGAACAGCATAGACTCTGGAGGCAGGCAAGAATGACAGCTGACATAAAGCTGCTCATATACAAATTGCCAGAATTGGAAATTGTTGATTATTTTAATGCTATTGAAAGACATCTCCATGGTGAAATTCAGGCAAGTTATTCTGTTTCTTCTCCTGTTATCTTGATTTCCTAGGGCAATATGTCCGGACTGTATGCCTATGTCCTTTTGAATCTGTCGCAATTATGTAATAATTCATTATATACCCGCAAACATATAAGCTTTGGTTCCATAGTTTATAAATAAGAACAACAATGGAAAAATAGAAGTGAGCTATGTGGTTTAACCTTTGTTTAAGATTCATTAGGAAAAAACATGAGATTTGTAAATGGAGTTAAATCTGCAGTCATCTATGGAAAAAGTACAAGAACTGTAATACACACACCCAGATGTACAAAAGGACATAGGATTGCCTTGAAATTTCCATGTTTACCATGTTTCTTTCACTTTCAAAATGAAAATAAAAAATCCTCTATCTTTGTTCATGTGCTGGGTTATAGGAGAGAAATATTTTTGATTTTTCATTATGCAATCATCAGATGGAGAAGTCAGGGAGGACTGCTCTTTACTTTACAGAAACAAGCCAGAAATTGAAGAAAGATCTACAGGCAGTGTTCAATGTCCTTCCCAAAGACACGCAGCAGCTTTTGCTTATGAATCCAGAAAGAGCAGCTCTTTTACAAGTTCGGAGCCAACAGAACTTCCTGGCCACCCATCCTTGCAAATTGGTGTTGTTTCTTCCACATCACCCAGATAAAATGCAAAGCATGGATCATAATTTGAGGCTTTGTTATAAGAAATTTTCTCACACTACTGAAGACCAGCACAACATGTAAATATGTTGAAGTGTCCTTGAGTCACAGGATTGGGGGTATTTTCTCCCTCTTGGAACATATTTCGTCTTCATGGTGAGAATACTACATCCTCTCTATATCTCTGTCTTCTTACAGTAATCTGATTTACTTATCATTTCCCTTGTTTTCAATTTTGTTCCAGATTGTGTGAGTCACAGTTGTCGTTCCCTCCTCATTTTAACTCACTTCTTTTACTATTCTACATGTTTGATTGTTCAAACTTATGGGGAGATCTTTCTTTGAATAAACTAAAAACTATGAGGATTGATGTTTTTGTTCAGTCAGTCTGTTGAGGCATGAGCTTTCACTTTGCTCAATAACCTCGGACAGATTCCCCACTGGAGCAATCAATTTTCTAAAAATCTATAGTGACAGTCCGATTTCCCAGCCCCCAAGATTGCGAGAACTTGTTGTGGACTATCACTCTTTTTTTCACTAGTTCTCTTTTACAGTGAAATGTAGCTGGAGGGAGTTTTCTTACTTGATGCGTACTTGTCAATGGAGCCAAATACGTCATCGGAACTTTGTAGATTACTAGAAACATATGGACAATCGTAATTTGTGTTCCTTGAATGTAATTAAAGAGATTTATTTTTAATCATCTCAAGTAATGAAACTGCATTTTGAGTTTTGTTTTCAGTTAGCGAGGATGAGACAGAAATACGAGTCGATCAGTCAAAAAGATGCTCGTGCTCGTTCTACAATGGAGTCTCATCTCCAAATACTATCTCTAAAGCATCTTTTTCATAAGACTAGAGATGACAAATAAGCAACTGTACTTGCACGGGTGCCTCCAGCAAATAACCAAATGAACATTTGTTCTCGGTGCTATGTCGAAGATAGCAACTGCAAAGGTTCCTTGCATGGCTTTGAAAGAAGGGGTGTTAGATTAGTTGATTCTTCACCTCTTCCACGATATGATATAAAATTGAAGTGTATGTGGATGATATAATTTCTAAGCCGGGAGAGATAACATCATTGTTACATTCCAAGAAAGTTGTTTTAAAAGTTGAGGAAGGTATCAATTGAAACTAAACCCTGCGAAACGCTCGATCGAGGTAAACTCTAAAGAGCTACTAGGATTTGTGGTGAATAGTTAAGGTATTGAAGTTGACCTGATAAAGTGAACGCCATTTAGAACATGCTAGCTCTCAAAACTAAAAAAAACTAAAAAAGAAATAGGAGCGTTTTTGGGCCGTTTGAATTACATTGCTTGAAATCATGTAATGTGGAAAGTGGAATGTCAAGGGGCTTTTCATAAGGTCAAGCAGTATCTGCAAAACCTGTCTTTGTTGGATGTGTACTCGGGAAACATGATAAGATCAATAGGAAAGAGAAAATAGTCCACTGCCCGAGCAAGAGATTCATTGACCGCGAGTCCAAATATATGACGGTAGAAAAACTTTGTTGTACAATTGCATAGGCTACAAGGGGACTCTCGCATTACATGTTTATTATACCACATGAATAATTTCAAAGTTGGAACCTCATATATATCCTTAAAAAAATCACCTTATTTATAAAGTAGAATAACTAGATGGTAGGTGTTGCTAACTAAGTACGAGATGGTGTACATGACAAGGAGAGTCATGAAAGAAAGTGTTATCGTATTCACTTGGCGGTCAATACAATTGAGGAGTATGAGCCTTTAAATATTGATTTTTCTAGATTGGTGGATAAGATATTTTGATGGTGTAATAAACATATATGGCAATAGAGTGGGGGTAATGATAATTTCTATTTGCAAAAAACAGTACACGATTTCAATCAAGCTGCATTTTTTTCGAGTGCATCAATAGTACAACTGAGTATGAAACTTGCATCATCGGGTTAAAAGTTCAAGTTTTGTTTTTTTTTTTTTGGAAATTTTGGTGAAAATCAAGTATTTTGTATTGGGTCAGTATCTTAAAATGTGAGTAGAAGTTTCGAATTCCTAAAAAGACAAGCGATAAATAAAAAGTATTTTAAAATAGTCTTTAAAACTTTTTGGATTTTTTTAAGTTTTGGAGAAATTGAGTATTTTTAATATTGAGTTCGTGTCTTACAATAAGAGTCTACAATATGACATTATGCCAAATTATTGAAAAAATATGCGAGAAAATCACAAATATTTTGAAATACCCATTTAATTTTTTTTTTGGATATTTTAAAATACTCTAATATTATATAAATATATGGGCTAGCCTAATTTACCCAACCCATCAAATTGGATTATTATGTTAGGCTTGAGTGGCCCAATAAGGTTTTTTTATTGGGTTGTGCTAAAACCGGCCTAGCTCATTAATCAGTCTATTATTTATAATATTATGCTTGTGAATAGTGACAGTAGCAAAAGAAGAGAAAAGAAGTTACATGGTGTGATAATGGTTGTTGTCGTGATGAGTAAGTGTGGTTGATGGCTTGGGATGATGTGAACCTCGTGATCATGTGGTCACGCAACCCACAACCAAGAATGAGATCTAACCCCAGAAAGTCGAAATAGGTATGATAAGAGTGTGACACAATGGAAACCTGTCCCAAGAGACCAACATTATTGGAATGAGTAGAATGATGTCACGAAGCCAGTTAATCTTCGATAAGTCGGATTTTGTTCGTTCAAGAACTGAAAGAATGCAAGAATCACTTTCACACATAAACTAAAAAGTTCAAAATTAAAATGAATCGATTGGTTGTCGAAATTTAGCCAACATGAGTTTAAATAGTCTTTTAAAAGCTAACCCTAATGGACCTCTTATGTGGACTTAAATGAGGTCCCCCAAAACTGATCCAAAACCCTAAGTTTGAAAGCCCATGACTTAATTTAAAGAAGCCTTAGATCCTAGCTATAAACAAAATCTTAATTAAACCCTAACAAGCCATGGGTTGTAGCTAACAAAATTAAATAAAGCCCATAACAGTTATTTATAGCCTTCTATCTAGCCAATTAATCCCATGTTTCCAAGTTGTAGTATGATTCTTTTGGCTCCTTTACTATCTTCACTTCATAGCCCAAATAAAGTTGGGTTGGACCCCTCTTGACACATAGATAAGATGTACTAAGGTATCCTCTTGTCACTTTAATATTTCTTGCAATTCTGACTTGGTTGAAATCTTCAAAATCACGAATCAGGCCCCTGAACATGTAATGGGTCCTTGCTGGTGTTTCTAAGCTGATTCGCATAATGGGAGATTCTAGCAGAAGCAATCAT
Organism: Salix exigua; assembly: GCA_032356905.1. Taxonomy (NCBI): domain Eukaryota; kingdom Viridiplantae; phylum Streptophyta; class Magnoliopsida; order Malpighiales; family Salicaceae; genus Salix; species Salix exigua. The sequence goes on along the minus strand of CM063602.1, from coordinate 15,135,444 downwards.
AGTCAACATTGGCTGCAAGAGGAAGAGGAAAACATTGTAGAGAGGGAGAGTTGTTGCCAGTAAAGAGGTCGAAGAAGAATGTTGATTTTGGGGCTTGTCGAGGAAAATGTTGGCGTGAGCTGTAATTGCAATTCATTAGGAGATTTGTTAGTCAATAAGATAGGTAGGAAATTACGAGATTAAAGGAGATAAAGATAAGACTAGGATTATTCTATCATTCTTATCTCCTTTTGATGTAAATATAAAGCAACTGTACGTAGAATAAAAAGTAAGTTTTGATTGTGTATAATTATCATGGTATCAGAGCTAGGTTACGATCTAGCTTCTCATATTACATCCTAAAAACACCATTTTGTTTCCTCCCTCCACCACAATAACCTATGGCAGACTCTGAAGATCTAAACACAACCCATCCCTCAAGTTCCATACTAGGCACCCGTTTGGTATTGAGGTGCAACCTGCGTTTTGTTGAAAACGCAGGTTGCATCTCCAAATATGTGTTTGGTTATAGAAAACAAAAAGCTGGTTTAATTGTGGGGCCCACTAATTACTTACCTTCAAACGGCGTTTCACGGAAAGCAGCAATTTGCTGCTTTCCGTGCGTTTCAAAGTGGGGGGCACTATTATATATATGTATATTCACAGACAAGTGGGGGGCACTAATATATATATGTATATTCACGGGCTGGGGAGGGGGGCTAAGGTGTATATATATATATATATATATATATATATATATATATATATATTCTTATAAAAATATTTTGTTAATATTAAAATAATTTTAAAATTAATTTAAATAAATAAATATATTAGAATAATATCACAAAATAATTTTTGTCTCGCAATTTTTATTTTGTTTTAAATGATATTTTACGATTGTTTGGGGATCACAAAGGCCTTCACGTATAGATTTAGTTTGAATGAAATTACAAGAAGTTTGGTGGGAGAATAAAAACAAGTATCTAATTTACTTGAATTATTAATCATATTTTTTTTATTATAATTATTAAATATTTAAAAAATAATATATATATATATATATATATATATATATATATATATATATATGGGCGCGCGCGTGTTCTGTAATTTCACAAGTTAAAAGCAAAATGAAAAACTTGGTAATCAAACACACAAAACTGTTTTTTTTCAACCTCAAACTCAACCACAGTTTTAACCAAACACTTCACAGCTTTTTTTGAACCACAGTAAAAAGCACTTTTTTTGAAACTCTATTTTTTCAACCTCAACCGCAACAGCAACCGCAATACCAAACAGGCCCTAGAACTAACAACAAGGATGACTGAAGTGTTGAACAAAACACAAACCCCGACCATCACCACTAAAACATTTGCTGCTCCTATCGGCATCAAACTGGATGGATCGCACTATGGTATTAAGTTGTTAAGATGTACATCTCCGGTAAAGACAAGTTGGGGTATATTAATGGGGAATTTCCTCAGCCACCATCAACAGACACAACCTTTCGTAAATGGTGTATTGATAATGCCATTGTTAAAGGTTGATTGATTACTTCTATGGATTCCTCTTTGATTGGTAATTTTATTCGTTTCCCTATGGTAAAAGCAGTATGAGACTCAATTGCAACCATTTTCTTTGTTTGAAGTGATACATCGCAAGTGTATGACCTCCGTAGACGAGTAACTCGCTTGAAGCAAGCCTCTGGTTCACTTGAAAAATATTACATTGACTTACAGGGATTATGGCATGAAATTGATTTTCGCTGGCCAAATCCCATGGAATGCTTTGTTGATATTCAACAATATAACAAAATCATCCAAGATCAGGTATGTGTGTTCTTGGATGGCCTTCATGATCGATTGGATAAAATATGTGCAGATGTTTCACAAATGAAATCTTTTCCCTTAGTCGAGCAAGCATATGCTGATGTCAGGCGAAAAGCCACACGATAACGGCTGTCTTGGCTTTTAAGGGGCTTATGTTAGTCAATCCTACTCTTAATAAATCAGTTAAGACCCGAACCGCCAGTGATGGAAGAAAATGTTCCCACTATTGATGCGGATCAGCCCAAACAAGGGCTTTTTAATTTAAGTTAGTTAGCTACAACCCAAACAAGCCTTGTTTGGGCTTAATTAAGACTTTGTTTTCAGCTAGGATTCAAGGCTTGCTTGGATTAAGTAATGGGTTTTTTAATTTAGGATTTTGGGTCAGTTTTTAGTGGACCTCATTTAAGTCCACATAAGAGGTCCATTAGGGTTACTTTTTAAAAACTATTTAAACTCATGTAACCCTAATTTCGGCAGCCATTGATGAAACTTAATTCTGAACTTTTCAGTTTATGTGTGAGAGTGATTCTTGCATTCTTTAGTTCTTGAACGAACTGAATCCGACTTATCGAAGATTAACTGGCTTCGTGGCCTCATTCTTCTCATTCCAATAGTGCTGGTGCCTTGGGGCAGGTTTCCATTGTGTCACACTCCTATCAGACCTTATTTCGGCTTTCTAGGATCTTTCTCATTCTTGATTATGGGTTGCGTGACCACGTGATCACGAGGTTCACATCAGGAATGGTTGCAGCTAGGTATGCTGGCATTTTACGTGGTAAACGGTGATGGGCAACATGATGGCCGAGAGGGGAGAGTGATTAAGTGTTTTTTTTTCGCATTCATTGTCGTTCGTCCCTTTGTTCTCTTTTTCGTGTCATCTCCCTCCTATTATCAATGAGTAAAAAGGGTATTTATAGGAGAGAGGAAGTTTAAACTATCAGTTTTTGCGTGCAGAAATGATGGTTTTTTCAATCTAAAAAGGTCTAATCTTCCTCTTCCTCTTCCGATAGCAGATCAAGATATAGAATCAAGCCATTTTGAGGATTTTTGTAAAGCTAAATTTGTTCTTTCAACTTATAATTAACATTTAATTTTATTTTGTATAATTTCACACTTTAAAGTAAGTCCTACTTTTGTGTTTTTATTTTTTTTTATCTTTAATCTTGGATTTATGTGTTTTAACCTTAATTTAACATTACAATTTTAGTTTTTTTCAATTTCACTCTAACTCAACCAATTAAGTCCTAAGGGTTCAGTGCCTTTTACAAAATGATCATTATTTGTAAATATTTTCATATTAGCCCTTAACTAACCCCAAACTTTCATTCCCCCTCCCCTCAAATTTCAATCAATTAACTTGTAAGAATTAAATTTGGCTTCCAAATTTCAACCTTCTTAATTAAGCCCAAATTAGACTCTCAAACTCAATTTAACCAATCAAGTCCCTAATAAAATTAATTTGATCTATTTAGAGTATAATTAAGTCCTTGTATCTAATTGTATCCTTTAATTGAACAAAAACTAATATTTAAAAATAATTCAATTAAATTTATTTAATTTGTCCATGATTAAATCAATCTGACAAATTATAAATCTAATTATACAATTGGAAAGGTTTTTGTAAACTTGTCCAATAATAGTTCATTTTAAGCTTGAATATGCAATGTTTCTTTATTCTTCGGCACAACAAGATACAATTAGGCCTTCAAATTTGTCTAAGATTTCTAGTTTGATTTTTTCTGTGCAACAATTTTTTTATTTTTATAATTTTTATTTTGGCTAAAGTTGAGAAATAACCCAAAAAAAGATTATTACATTCCCGTCGACAATTCACTCTTTTGCAATGTTATTGGAAGTTTGTAATACTTATCCCTTATAATAGTAGATATAATATTTGTTGGGAATAAACTTTGTTAGTTCATGCAAAACATCAATGAATATCAACTAAATGCCTTTTTGGCAATTTGAAGCAAACAATCTTTCTTGTCACTCAAATTTCTAAGGCAAGGAAACCTTCTGCGATGCTGATTGAGTAAGGAACATGGACTTCTACCTAAATGTATGTCTATTTTCCACGGTCCAGCCCTATTTTTTAAAGAAAAATAAACAATGGGCAGTTGCCAGATCATCTGTAGTCTTAATATTATGCTCCACTAGCCTATGCTGCCTTTGAAACAATTTGTTTATGAAGATTTCTCACTGAAATTGGTTTTATAACTACGAAGATACCTCAGTTGTTGCGTGATAATTCAGAGCTACATGTCTCAATTTTTTTGTCATATATTCGACAAATCCCATGAATACAAGAATGAACGACCAATTAAGTAACCTCTAGTTGAGATACATCCCTCTTGATTGCATGTCTCCACATTGTTCATCAAGATTGGTCTTGTAGACGCCATCTCAATTTTGAGAGGGTGTATAATTTAATCAATTATGTCTTTTCTTATTTTAGATTAAAAAAAACACTTTGATAATGCTTATGAATATCCACTTGTGAGATAATTGTAATCTCTTTTTTATATTACCATTATTATAAATTTCAATATTTCAATTGTACTTAATTAAATTATGGTAATAAAAATACAAAATACAGTTATTCATATTCTTTTTATTTTGTTTTATTAAAACAATTTTTTGATGCTCAAGGATGCTCTAAATAATTGTTAGTCGTGTTAATAATTTAGAACAAAAGAATCATACGTGGTACATGTTAGTCATAATGAGCAATGGTGAGTACGCCACGCCACGTAATAGACAGTCAAAGCGACTCTAATAGAAAAAACCATTTTAAAGAGTCAAATCTCTAAAATGGCTTTTTGAATAGTGTATATATGAATTTTTTTGTTGATATGTACTCCAATGATAAAAGCCATTTTGGAGAGCTATTTTTTATATTATTTGAAATATAGTGCAATTATTTTGTATATAATTTAATTATGCAATTAATTATACAATTAATAAGAGTAAGTTATATAATTAAATAATTACTTTTGTAAAACCCTCCAACAATATATGTATTAATTTTTTAAAGTATATTTAAATTTAAAAATATGAATTTGAAATTATAAACACCATAACAATTTAAATTTGAAATTTTAAAATATTGAAAAATTCTACCAAAATTTCATTTGCCACCATTTTTTGAAATTTTAAATTTTTAAAATTGAAAGAATAACACCCAAATTTTATTTTTTTTGGATTTCAATCTTTTTTTTTAAAAAACTGTCAACATTTGAAATTTTAAAATTTCAAAATTGAAATAATAATCCCGAAATTTTATTTTTTTAGATTTCAAGTTTTTTAAAAAGACCACCAATATTTGAAATTTTAAAATTTCCAAGTTTTGGGTAAAATAAATTTATCTATATATTTATTCGCTCAAACCCCGAGCCCCGAAACCCCGACCATCGAAACCTCATGCCTCGACATCCTGAGCCGTGACACCCTGAGGCTTGAAACCCCCAACCTGAAACACTGACGCGTGAAAACTCAAACATGAAAACCCTATCCGCAAAACCACGATTCAGAAACCCTGAACCCTAAAATCCAAAATGTGAAACCCCAAAACCCAAACCCCGACGTTGAAACCCTGACCCTAGAAACATGGAAGCCTAAAACCCGAACCGCAAAGTCCCTAACTCAAAACCCCGACCATCGAAACCTTGCGCCTCAACACCCTGAGCCGCGACACCCCGAGGCCTGAAACCCCCGACCCGAAACACTGACTCGTGAAAACCCGAACACGAAAACCCTATCCGCAAAACCTCGACTCGAAAAACCTAAACCCTAAAACCCGAGCCGCGAAACCCCAAAACCCAAACCCCGATGTCAAAACCCTGACCCTAGAAATGTCGAAGCCTAAAACTCGAACCGCAAAATCCCGAACTCGAAACCCCGAAAGCTAAACCCTGGCCTTGGAAACCTTGAACCCGAAACCCTGAACATAGAAACCGCGAGACCTAAAACCCCCATCCCGAAACTCCGACCATCGAAACCTTAGGCCACGAAACCCCGAGCCCCCAAAACCCCCAACCCAAAACTTGGAGCCTTGACACCCCGAACCCTCAACCCCAACATGTGAAACCCCGAACCCGAAACCTCAAAATGAAAAACCTCGAACCCAAAAACCCGAACTACGAAACCCTGAACAGTGAAACCCCAAACCCCAAACTCGAAACCCCGAAACGGCGACCGCGACCCCCGACCCTGGAAACCCCGAACCGCAACAACCTGACACCGTGAAATCTTGAACTCAAAACCATGACCATAGAAACCTCGAAGCCTAGAATACGCACAGCAAAACACCGCACTCGGAACACCGATCCGGGAAACGCCATACCTCGACAACTTCGAACATCGAAAACCACAAACCGCGAAACCCCAAACCCAAAACATCGAAACCCCAAGCCTTGAAATGCCCACCCCAACCCCTGATCATCGAAACCCTAAGCCTCGAAACCTCGACTTGCGAAACCCCGAACCCAAACCGGGAACCCCAAATAACGAAACCCCGAACCGAGAAACCCCGAATGCTAAGTACAAAACCGCAAAACCTAAAACTTAAGTCTCGAAACCCCGAACCCTTAATCTCGAACCTCAAAACCTCGAACCCCAAACCACGAAAATCCCTACCCACAACCCTGACCTCGAAACCTCAACCCTGGAAACCCCGAACCGCAAAACCCACCACTCGCAACCCCGACATCGAAACTGCAAACCTCAAAGCCCAAAACTATAACCAGCAACACCCGTAACCTCGAATCTGGAAATTCTGAACCTGGAAACCCTGAACCCTAAAACCGATACCGTGAAACCCGTAACCCTGACGTTGGAAACGAGAAAGCCTTAAACCCGAACAGTAAAAACCTTGAACTCGAAAACCCGAACCTCAACAACACCGACCAGCAAACCCTCGACCCTCGAAACCCCGAACCAAAGAAAACATCGAACGACAAAACCTCGAACATCGAGACCTCGAGCCCCAACAACCCCAACCCGAAACCCGGACCATGAAAACCTCGAACCCTCATCTCGAAACCCCAAACTCGAAATTTCTATCCGCAAAATCTCGATTGCGAAACCCTGACCCTAGAAACCCCGAACCCTAAATCTTAAAACCCCGACCATGGAAACGCCAAAGCGTCAAACCCGAACCGCCATAAACCGAACAACAAAACTCCTAACTGTGAAAATCCTGACCAACAAAACCCCTACCCTCAAAACCCCGAACTGCCAAACCTCGAACCGCTAAAGCCCAAAAATCAAAACCACGAACCCAAAACGCCAAAAATCAAAACCTCGAGACCCTAAACCCCGACCATCAAAACCTCGAGCTCGACACCCTAAACCCTCATCCTCAACCCCTAACCTGCAAAACCCTAAACTAGAAATCCCTATCCGTGAAACCCTCACCGCGAAACCCCGACCCTAGAACCCCAAAACCTAAAACTCGAACCCCGAAACCCTAAAACCGAAAAAACAACCTCAAACCCCAACTACAAAAACCCGAAACTGAAACCCTGATTCGCGAAACCCTAAACTTCGACAACCCTGAACCGCAAAAACCGGAATCGCGGAACCCAACAATCGAAATCCCAAACCCTCAACCCTTAACCATAAACCCCTGGACCACGAAACCTCGAACCCAAAACACCAAACCGTAAACACTGATCGCGAAACCCCGACCCTAGAAACTTGAAGCCTGAATTGCGAAACTGTTGACATATAATGTCATACTTTGTATGCTTTATATATTTTGATGATAACAATAAAAAGAAAATGGACTAATAATATGCTTGGATGAGATTAAGCTATAAACAGGTATTATACAAAGAATACATCAACAAGCATAATGGAGTACACGAAGAAATCACTCCAGGAAGTCCAAGATGCAAGCAAGTGAAGACTTAGAATAAGTGTTCATTTTAGTGCTTTATGTAAATCTCAATTTCTACCTTGATAGCACAAATTAAAATGAACTCACACACTTCACATTGCATGCATTAAAAGGGTTTGATGATTAGAGGTTTAAGTCATAATCAATCGGTTCAAGAAATTCAGAAAAGATAATTTGTCAAGATATAGTTTCTGCATGAACCGGTCGACCGCTTGGGTTACCAAGTGAACCGGTCGACCACGTGGAAGACAAATTGCCTTTTGAGTTGAACCGGTCGACCGCTTGGGTTATCCGTTGTGAACCGGTCGACCGCTTGATATGACAGTTGCATTCAAATGGCTATAAACGGCTAGATTCAAACGGCTAGTTTCAAACGGCTATAAACGGCTAGTTTCTCTTTGAAACTTATAAATAGGCCTCTTAATTGCAAACTTAAAAACACACAACTTCTATATCTTATAGTGAGGCAATTACTAGTGCAAAAACACCTTCATATCATCAATCCTCATTAATACTCATATTTGTGTTTAAACTTTCATATCTTAAACACCTTCAAATTTCTAAGTGCTATTAAGTGAGAGAAAGAGATCATAGATCTTCATTTGTAATATCCACACTATTAAGAGTGTATTGTTGTTTTAAAAAAACAACCATTGTGAAACTCTTAAGAGTTGAGTATAAAACTCTTGGTATTGGTGAGGGAACATCACCAAGAAAAAATCTTGAAAAGGGTACATCTTCAAGTGGGAAAACAGAAATCTTGAAGAGGGCATATCTTCAAGTGGTGTAAAAGTCTTGGTGTGGATTCATCAAGCGGGAATTGTAATCTTGTTACTTGGACTAGTAAGAGAATACAATACTCAAGTACGGGTTGGTACTTGAGTCGTGGATGTAGGATTGCCGAACCACGTTAAAAACCGAGTTAGCAATTTCTCTCTCTTATCTCTTTACTTTAAAGTAATTGATTTTAGAATTGCTATAATTATTGTATAGTTGCCTTAATCCGCGTGTTGAACAACAGAAACCCCGAACCTTGACAACCCCAACTCACGAAACCATGAACCACGAAACCCTGAACACAAAATCCCTATCCGCGAAACCCTCACCTAAGAATCCCGAACCCTAAAAACTAAACCCGAAATCTCGATCCGCAAAACCCCAAACCCTCAACCCGCAACCCTAAACTGTGAAACCCTGAACCTTGAAAACCCCAAACCTGACACCTCGACCCACGAAATCTTGACCTTCAAAACCCTAAGCCCCAAAACCCCGATGCTCAACCCGATGCGCTAGACTTGAACATGGAACCCCTAGCCACCAAACCCCGACGCTCGAAAACATTGACCCCCCGGAACCCCGAACTTGAAACCCCGAGCCCCAAAACCCCAACAATAGACACCCCGAACTTGATACCCTAAGCTCTGAAACCCCAATAATAGACTCCTCGAGCCGCCAAAAACCCCGAGGCTTTAAACCCCCAATTCGGAAACCCTGAACCCTAAAACCTGAATCGGAAACCCCGAACCCGAAACCCCGACCTCAAAACCATGACCCTTGAAACGTCGAGGCCTAATACCCGTACGGTGAAATCCCGAGCCCCGAAACCCCGATCCTGGAAACCGCGAAGCCTAAAACTTAATCCGCAAAACCCAAAACCGCGACAACCCTGAACCGTGAAATCTCAAAGTCCATGACCCCGACCTCAAAACCAAGACCCTGGAAACCCCAAAGCCTAAAACCTGCACCCGGCACATTGATCCTGGAAGCCACAAACCGCAACAACCCCGAACCTCCAAACTCCAAACTGCAAAAACCCCAAAACTCAAAACAGAAACCCTAACCATTGACACCTAGAACCTCGAAACCGCGAACCCTCATCCCGAAACCCCAACCAGTGAAACCCCGAACCTGAAACGTAGATCAGCGAAACCTTGAACCCTAAATCCCGAACTGCAAAACCCCGAATGTTGAACCCGCAACCACAAACCCGTAAACCTGACTCTGGGAATTTCGAACCTAAAACACAGAATATGAAAACCTTGAGGCTTGCAACCTGAACTGCGAAAACCTGAATCCCCAATCCGCGAAACCTCGAAGTGCGACAACCATAAACTGTGAAATCCTGAACTTGAAACCTTGACCTTGAAATCACGACCATGGAAACCCTGAAGCCTAAAACTCGCACCACGAATCCCAGCACCCAGAACCTTGATCCGGGAACCTCGAACCTCGACAACCCCGACAATCGAAACCTAGAGCCACGAAACCGCAAGCCCCAAAAACCCCATCCCGAAACCTTAAAACCCTGAACCCTCAACCCCGACCCGCGAAAACACCGAATCTGAAAGGTTATGCGTGAAACCAAGAACCCTAAAACCTGAACAGTGAACTCCGAACCCAAAACACGGAGCCATAAAAACCCGAACTTCAACAACCCCAACCCGCGAAGAAAACGAAGGCGAAACACCGAACTCAAAACCCCAACCTCAAAAACCTCGACCGCGAAGCCGCGAACCTCAAAAACCTCGACCGCGAACCTGCGAACCTCAAAAACCCCGAACATCAAATCGTCGAGCCGTGAAACCCTGAACATGAACCTGAAACCAAAATCCCCGAACATCAAATCGTCAAGCCGTGAAACCCTGAACATGAACCTGAAACCAAAATCCCCGAACATCAACCTGAAACCAAAAACCCCGAACTGTGAAACCTCGACCCATCAAAAGCCTAAACATCAAACCCTAAACGTTCCACCCGCAACCCTGAATAGAGAAACCGCAAACTCGAACCTTTCACCCCTAGCCCACAACCCCAAATGTCAATCCACGAAACCCCGAAACCCTGACCCACGAAATACCGAACGCCGAACCCACAACCTCGAAAACCAAAACCCTGACCCTAGAAAACCCGACCCTAACACCTGACCCAAGAAACCCTGAACCTGAAACCCTAAGTCACGAAACCGCGTAGCTCGCACACCCTGATCCGTAAAACCATGACCTGCGAAACATCGAACCTTTTACCCCAAATATCGAAATCCTGAGCCTTGAGTCCTAAAATTTCAAACCCGCAACTATGACTCCGTAACCCCCAACCTCGAAACCTAGCATCTGAAAAACACAAACCTGGAAAACTTGATCCTCAAAAACCCTAAGCCAAAATCAAAATCGTGAAACCCCGAACCCTGACACACCGTCATGAACTGCCTTCTTATCATATTGCCATAGCCTCCTCAACAAGATGTGACCTGCTTGCATTGGTACTACATCGCACAGAACTTCTTCAACATATTTTCCAATCGAAAATAGGACCACAACTTGCTTCACTTTCACTTCACCACTATCATTCAACCATTGCAATCTATATGGTTTCGTATGCTTAACAGTACTCAAATTCATTTTACTAACAAGGGTGGTACTGCAAACATTAACACAGCTTCCACTATCAATAAATAAACCACACACCTTGCTTTGTACATAACAGCTCGTATGGAAGATATTCTCTCTTTGTTGATACGAGTCATCTTCCTTGACTTAAACCTGAAGTGTGCGCCGAAAATGAACCTCCAATTGAAACCTCTAGTATACGATATCCAAATAATCTCAAATATAATATATCGTGGGATAGGAACCCCGAGAAACAGAATACAAAGTTTCGTTGGATTTTAAACTATTTGTCTAAGGTTTCACTAAGGTAGTGTTTCTGCGGAAGAAATGATTATCGAGAAACAACCTCAAGAAAACAATATCCGAAGAAACCAATATTTGCTTATGTTCCCCAGAGTAGTGTTTTCTGCGGCAAGATTTCAATGATTTCTCGAGTAGCAATAAACATACTGAAAGCAAAGCAATACGAAGACACGAAATATAACGTAGGCTAAATACTATGAAATCGAATCCCTG